>CM068374.1:451577788-452042747 GCA_034769895.1 Magicicada septendecula
GCTTTCAATTGCGTTCAGTATAATAGGAGAAGCGCAACTAACCGGGTCCAAATAAGCGTACTGGCCGTTTCACCGCAATCGACCGAATGGGGTTGGTCTTTG
The DNA here is from genome assembly GCA_034769895.1 of Magicicada septendecula. Classification (NCBI taxonomy): domain Eukaryota; kingdom Metazoa; phylum Arthropoda; class Insecta; order Hemiptera; family Cicadidae; genus Magicicada; species Magicicada septendecula. The sequence continues at coordinate 451,577,891 of CM068374.1, forward strand.
GTCTTTTAAAGTTGTATTATTGTGTGTGGTTGTGGTATATGTTTTTGTGTTTTGTGTATTTTCGATGTTGAGTGCTTTGAATATTGTGTCATGTTTTGTATTGATTTGTATTTGTTCTGGTATTAGTTTGTTTTGTGTTTTATGTTTGTATATTTGTAAATTTTACCAAATGTTCATTATGGTGCCTTTGTGTGGTATATGTTTTATTAGTGATACATTGGTTATGTTTGGGAATTCGTGTCCTGTGTTTATTGCATGTGTGGCTAAATTGGATTTATATATTTCTGGTTTTTTGTATGCGTTTAGGTGTTCAAAATAACGTTTTTTCAGCTGTTTTTTTGTTTGTCCTATGTAACATTTATTGCAATCTTGGCATTCAATTTTGTATATACCGTTAGTTGTTGTATTATCTTTGTTGTGTGAGCTATTTAGAATTTGTGATTTATTTTTATTGGTTTTGTATGCTATTTTTATATCTGTGTTTTTAAATAGTTTTGTTAGTTAAATTGTTTTAAGAAACAATCAAAATGAACAACACATAAATAATAACAACAACAACAAATGGGCCACATTCACATACATAAATAATAAAATGACAAAACTAACAAAACTATTTAACATCATCATCTTCTTAACGGTTTTAGGCTTTAGCGGCCTGTTCCTATGCCACAGTCCACATTTCTTAGGCTTACCAACTTTCCTTCTGCCTCTAGGGTTGTAATCTTTCGCCATCTTCGGTATTCTACTTTCTTCCATTCAATCTAAGTGTTGAGTCCATTTTTAACATGATAGTGTTTTTAGGCTGGGGGTCATTCCACAAAAACGTAATCGAAAAACGTGACGCTTCCACACTTTCGATTCCCCACAGTCTAGAAATTTGATATGTAAACGCGTCAAGACAGAAATAACCGCTGCTGACATTGAGGTTAACAAACGTTTTAGTGAGAATAAATTTGGTATTACATGCTCTGTTTGTGATCGTCTGTGGTTTGGAAATGATTTACGTAATCCACATTATACGTTTCAAAAGCCTAAAAACATTATCATGCTTCTATGTTTCGGTTTCGTCGAAATTCTTTGAATGCTTAGGTGCATAAATAGAGAGAGAGCGAGAGGGAGAGAGAGGGAGTTTACTGTAGATTTATTTTCTTCTGTATTCTTTAATCCTTTCATTAACTGCAAAGATATCTAAATCATTTCTTATCTCTTCATTTCTTATAATATGATCTCGTCTATTACACTTTTTAACTGATCTCAGAAATTTCATTTCTGCTGGAAGTTGTATCTTCTGTTCATCTTTTTTCTTTATGACTCAAGTTTCAGAACCATACAATAGCGTAGCTATTGCAATTGTTTTATACAATTTTATCTGGGTTTCTTATCTACATTTATTTCCCAACGTTCTCCTAATCGTTCCACACATTCTTGTGAAATTCGTCACTTTATTTTCTATATCTTTATCTTTATCATAAGTAACGTAACGTCTAAGATAGTTGAAATGTCTCACTTGTTCTCTGCATGTGTTGTCTATGCATATTTTGGTCCGAACCGGTTCATCTCCTATAAAGGCCATTACTTACAGTTATATTTTTTCCTATTTTATCTAAGATGTATATTGCTCACTGGAGATCGTCTTCTGAAGTGGCGAATTCTCTTCACGCTTGGTCATCCGCGAAGAGAACGGTTTTCAAGCTTTTATTTCGGTGGATTTTAATACCGTCAGGGGATTGTTGTTTCAATTTTTTGAGGAGATCATCTAGATAAAGGTTAAAAAGTAGTGGTGACAGACAACAACCTTGTCTTAATTTGTAATAATTAAAAATTTTTAATTAATACCTGTGCGATTTAATTCACACAGTTAAGCGTGACATTCCTGTTGATAGGGTGCAAGCGACAGTAGGCCTACTGTCATGTGTACAAAGAGGGGACGGTCAGGGTTTACGTAAAAGGGCATGCGCCGAACAAGCAGCGAAGTATGCAAGCACTCTCGCATCGAATTACTGTCAGACTGGCGGCCTCTCGAGGCTTTCCACTGAACTACCGCCAAACAGACAACTACAGTAATAGAATAATTCTCAGATAGGCCTACATAATCTAATAATAATCTATATTTTATTATTACTATTTTATTAATATTAATATTATTGTTATTATTTTTTTTTTGTATCGGCCATCTAAGGACCACATGCCAATTTCAATTCTTTATTCTTTGTTCTTTTCTTTGTCTCCAATATACTTTCATCTTTTTACTGTGTCTCTTCTTCCTGTCTTCAGTGCACCTTCAACATGCGTTTTTCTCTCTCCTACTCCTTCAATTTTTATTCCTTTTTCCCGAAAAACTTCTCTCTTAATTGCTTCTTCTGCGTGTATATTATTTTTCTTTTCAATCCTTTTGGACTTCTTTAATACAACTTGATGTTGACTTCTTTCCCCACAGATATTTGAAGATCTGCTTTGTTAACATATTGTCGTCCATTCTATATAAATGTCAAAAAAATTATAGTCTTCTTTTTCTCATTGTTCCTGTTATATTTTCTATACTTTGATATATTTCATCATTACTTCTTAATTTCCAACCTTCTGAAGTTTTTCGTGGGCCTAATATTTTCATAATAATTCGTCTTTCCAATATTTCTAGTTTGTCTAAATTATAATTCAATGCTAGACATTCACTTGCATATAGGCATTCTAGCTTCACTACTGTACTGTAATGCCTTATTTTCGCATTTTTAGATATGCACTTTTTATTGTAAATATCTTTAGTTATACCATATGTCCTTTCCATCTTATGAATCCTTTCTTCTATAGTAGATTTTTCTAAACCATTCTCTTGAATTATTTCTCCTAGAAACTTAAATTTTCGAACCCTCTCTATTCGACCAATATCTGTTACCAGGAATTTTGACGCATTTTTAATGTTCGTGAGAAATTTGTTTTTCTTTCTGCAGAAATTCTTAAGCCTGTTCTACTGGCTATGTCCTCTAGAAAATTAACTTGTGTTACTGCAGATGTCAGATGTTCAGGAAGTATATCAAAGTCATCTGCGAATGTCAAACAGTTTATTTCCATACGTTTGTTCCTTCTTCCCAACATGATTGGTGATTGGTGATTATTTTGTTTTATTTATATTATTCTTTTCTTATTACTTTTTAAAATTTTTATTGTTACTATATTAAACGCATATTTTTGTTCTTGATTGGTTGAGTTGTTGGAGTTCGTTATGTGGTTGGTTGTTTGTATAATGATGACAGACACTGAATGTGTTTCGTTTTCACCGATTTATAGATCCAAAATTATTCATAACTATAAATGTTTTAAAATATTTGGCCACTCTTGTCCATTGCGATATGGCCTGCCCTTAGTTTCCTGGTTTCACTTGCGTGGTCGGAACTTTTCTAATAACAATACTTTTCGCTTTAAACGCAAGTTTTATTGATAGTGTACCGATAACGAAAAGCCCGTTCTGTGATGTCTCCTATTACCTTACCCAGTTTCTGATTGGACACGGGTATTTGTGAAAGGTGGAAAGGCCGAGTCACCAGAGTGCCCGTACTGCCCGGGAGCTGCGGACGATGCCAGCCGTACATTCGTCGTCTGCGACAGATGGCAGCAACATGGAAGATCGTTGCAAGAAGATATTAGGCAGGAGATCTCCCCGAAGAACATAGTTGCAGCGATGCTTGAAGGGGAGGATACGTGGAACTGTATGGCACGCTTCGCAGGAAATATTCTTCGGGCGAAGAAGATAGATTTGAACAATACAATGTAGAAGAATAAAAAGTCAGACGTGGCCCCTATGGCTGAAGAACAATAGACCTAGACCGAAGTAGTGTGTGAAACAGTTCCAGGTTAGTGACCTAGAAGAGGAAAGGGAGGGACCTAGAAGAGGGTTTTTAGTGGGTCGGGTATAATACCCAATCTCACAGGCCCCGGAAGTATGCATCTTTCCGGACATTTGTACTGCTAATTATTCCATCTGCCATCGTAAAAAAAAAAGCTGTGATGTCTCAGCATTACCACTGAGGATACCAATCCAAAGCAAAGTGGTTGTCAACAAAACCATGCTGTTACTGAATTTTGTTCTGATGTTTACTAACCCAATGATATTTTAAGTATGTTAGATTTCTGTTTGCAAGTTAACAATATCCATGATATTCTATAAGTAATTAAAGTTCTTGTGCAACGATTGTTTGGGTAACGGACGCCTGAAGTAAGTTATTATTTCTCTAAAAATGAACTTTTTCTTGTGAAAACTTACTTTTTTCGTTGGACGCGTTTCGGCGTACGTGTCCGCCTTCTTCAGCTTTGAGTCAGACTGCCATCATTTCGTAACGGTTGTTGTGTGGAAGGTGTAGTGGGGTGGTGTGTGGAGGAAGGGGATTGGCGCGGGGATTCAACTTGATGTTTGTTTTATGTAAAATTGTGACAAAAAGTGTATGTGATTTATATTGTAATTGATCGTTAAGTATGTTGTTTGGTTGTGTTGTGTGGTGTTTATATATTTCGTATTGTTCAGTTGTGTTGAGTTTTCACACCCCCCCCCCACACACACACCCACACACACACCCACACACCCCCCACTACACCTTCCACACAACAACCGTTACGAAATGATGGCAGTCTGACTCAAAGCTGAAGAAGGCGGATACGTACGCCGAAACGCGTCCAACGAAAAAAGTAAGTTTTCACAAGAAAAAGTTCATTTTTAGATAAGTGTTAGTGCTGTGAAAGAAGAGATGAATAATCAAGACAACTAAGTTATTATTATTATTCGTCTTCTTTCTGGAAAAAATAGGATTATATTTAATAAAAAAATTAACTTGGAAAACTCATATTAACGTGAAAAACTACATCCTAATTTAAAATAAAGGAAAAATCTAAAACTACCATTAAAGAAGAAAAATTATTTTTAATTAAAATACTTTAAGGAAAGTTTCGATACAATATTTTAAGGATTGAAATCGATTAAGGAAGTTTCAATAGACTATCTGATAGTAAAAAAAATCTTGCAAACAGAAGCCTATAATGGAAAAGTCATGTTTGGCGGACGCTCCTTGGTTCGTTTCTAATCACATGTAAATTTCTCTCTTAACTGACGTTATTAACTGTACGTGTGGTCAAGTATATAGGCCCAAGTCGCAACATAGAATACAATAATAAACTACCCATAGTCATATCATTAAACACATCCTTAGACAACCACCTATAAGAGGATGTGACCAGAAACCCGGACTAGGTAATGGTGCCCGTTTCAAGTTAAAGCTGTTTGTTTATTATTTATTAATTTATAATCTGTACTTGATTGAATGTACTGTCAAGTTGCAATTAAAAAATAAAAATAAAACAAAAGAAAAATATTATTATCATTGTAGCCCTATGTTATGTATAAGATATAATAAACGAGTATCATCTTATTAATGTCAGGTATTGGTTTCATAAACGAGAGATTTTGCTATAAACCCGACTTTGATATCTTTGATAAAATAAGAAGACATATTCCGGGGATCGGCTACAAGTTACTACAGCAACTTTAAGAGCAGATAAATAACGATGTTGAAATAAAATCAGTTGATAACTTCAAGTATCTAGGGACTTACAACTGTAAGAAATGGGGTAAGTGAGGCCGAAGTTCGACAATGAGTGCATCAAGTTCGTAAAATTGTACGGTGCTGAATTCACTGTGGTGGGAACCTGACAACTCAAAGCAAGCGAAGCAGCGAGTTGGACGAGTGAATCGGTGTTGTGTTATTGAGCTAAATATGCAGTCTAAATGCCGACGTTAACAGGAGGTTGACTGTAAATAAGGTAGAATATCTAATGAGGAATGCTAGGCTACCAACGCTGGAAAGAAAAACCTGGAACGGCTCTATCAAGTTGCGAGGTCTCGAAGACGGATGTAAGAAACGAAATTATATAAGAGAAACTATAAAAGAAAGAACTAAAAGATGTCTGACATGGTTCAGTGGAAAAGCAGTGGCCTAGTCAAATATGTAGGCCTAAGTGAAAGTCTCCAGGAATCTGAAAACAGGAGGATGTCAATGTTCTGTAGATTATTCTAAAGTTGTGTTAGAGGTTATAGTTACAAACAGGAATTACACTGTTGCACACCACTGTAGAAACATTCCCGATTAGCGCTTTCAACACTTTTAACAGCTCATCATAAAAAGGTAGCCTATAAAGGAATTGTCTTGTTGTATTATTGTAGGCTATATGTCCGATCTGATGATGAGCTGTGGAACTTGAAAACGCTAATCGGGGATTTTTTTATAGTGATGTGCAAGAGTGTCATTTCTGTTTGAAAATTCTTTGGTCCAAGAGGCAAGGAGAAGGAAACGTAAATGCGCGATAAGCGTCAATGATATGAATGTGTAAACCATTAGGCATTTAATAAACCATTTATCGTATATGTAAACACACACATGCGCGCGCGCGCGCACACACAGTCGGAACGCGCGTTAGGATAAATTTTTAAATTAAAATACAGTGACATGACACGGTTTTGTCCACTGTATGTGGCTCTGAACAAATCCAATCTATTATGATATGAACACGTTTCAAACACACATACAGACACCATCGAAATATTCCTTGTGAGATTCAACAGGTTATGCTTGATCAAATACTTCGATAAGGAGGGAGCTGAAAGAGAGGGATAATGGTACGATCGATCGTGACCTAAGCAAGGGGGAATGAAATAGGGGAAGACCGGAATTAGTGGCAAGGTCAAAGGTGAAGCAATAGGGTCGTGTAAGGGGAATGCCACCAGATCACCGTGTTCCCTTCAACATCCGACGCCTTTACAGTGTGTTGATTCTAATATGGAATTATGTGGTGAGAAAACTTAACAAAAGGTTCGTCAAAACGATAAAAAATGTTCGTGAGTTTCACAGAGTAAAATAAAAGTCAGCCAACAAAAGAGGTGATTTAAATAATTTAGTATTGTTCTCTATTTGTTGACAGTAACACAAGATTTCGAACGCCCGAAGAAACAAATCGCATAGTGTCAATTCAAAAGAGTTTCGTGGGCAGTTATGGTCGCCGTTGTATGAGATGAGACGGGAAGAAATTTTCTAGCAATAAATCGGTGGTTTCGCGACCAGCGTGACAACATCGCCTGTTATATTTAGCCTCAAAAACAATTAAATTCTAAACACTACATCCACTTCAAATCACGTTTCTTGAATTCGACACTTTATGTTTCCCATTTCATTTCATTAAGTATAATGAAACAACTTCGTTGTTTGAATGCTTCGACCTTTCGTGGGGACGGATCACTTCTTCTTCCAAATTCAATGGCTGTGCGGGACGAAGGGCATGCTCGTTGCCCGCTCATATACTGCGTCCCGAGCTTCAGAACTCCTGCCGCAGGGACGATAGATAGGGTCTGGATTAAGGGTGTGGCCTGCTACCGGCCGTGGGTGTCAATTAATTGAGGGTGAGAGTACGCCGAGGCCGGGTCCAAGAATATCCTGGCACAGATTGGTAGCGACCGAGGGCGCTAATTAGGTGGTTGCCCTGGAGCGGGGATAGAATTTGCGGGACAGCGTCCGTTCAGTGGGGTCCAGGGAACGGACGCGCAGGAAGTCACGGATGGTTTTGTTCGATGTCAGATAGTGGGCTTTACACGCCCAGCGCAATCCTCGGTCAAGGAGAGACTGAAGCTTTCGCTTATGGGTCTTGGCCAAGTATCCCCAAACGGGGATCGCGTAGGTAACCATCGGCACCACATAGCTGGAGACGATAAGCTTCCCTAGGCGGCGAGTCATGGCGTTGCTGCATAGCACGGGACGACTTCTTCTTCAAGTGCCGTCTCGTCTGAGAAGGTAGGCAACCATCACGGCAATCCTGAATTTATATGCAAACAACTCTAAATAAATCTATTGAGGTGATTGAGGTAAACTGGAACCGTACTGTTTGGTTAGCCGTCGTAGGACGGGTTACATGTCCTGCTGTCAGACCTAGCGATCTCGCTGATCACAGAATGTCTCCGTGTCTGTAGGTATCAGCACCTTTGTAAATAAACGTTTAACTGCTTCCAACTCGTGTGATTTGTTGCACCATTTAGTTGCAACCAAACGTTTGAACTGATTTCAAGTTGATCTGCCATCTGAGGAGACAAAACTTCGTCAATCATTCGGACACATCGCTCTAATGTGACGGTAACAGAATTCCCATTGCAGTCCTCAAAGTATGGGCCGATTATTCCAGGGGACGCTATTGTACACCATACGGTGACTTTAGCACTCTGCAATGGTCCTGAAAGTCGACTGATGCCCTGTACTACTGAAAATGTTTATTTCCGCGTACATATCCACTCACATGAAAAAGTGCTTTGTCCTCATCAGCATACTGTGAAGAATTTCATCCTTAACATCCTTATGGTGATAAAAAAGTAAATAAGTATCAGATGATGTGTGATCCATACATCGAACACTAAGAAACAAAAGAAGAACTGATACTAAAATGGAGTTCTATGAAGTAATGGCGATACCTGTTCTTACAGATGCTAGTGAAACGTGGACGATAACTGGGAAAGAAAAGCAGCATATACAAACCGCTGACATGAATTTTTTAAGGCACGAGATTGGTTATCGTCTAAGGGATCAATTGGGTTATGAACATATAAGGGCCGAACTGGGCATATTCTCCATCAATGATAAAAATGTAAGAACGAAAGCAGCAGTGGATGGAGCACGTCTACAGAATGAACTACCAGAGGCCAGTAAAGCGCGCTGTAGACTACAAACCAGTTGGCAGAAGATCTACGGGTTGGCCCTGGAAGAGATGGTTGCATAGAAGACGGAACAGGCTGTAAGCCTACACCGTGAAGTGACGACGATGAGATGGTTGCGTAGAAGACGGAACAGGCTGTAAGCCTACACCGTGAAGTGACGACGATGACGAGATGGTTGCGTAGCAGCCGGAACAGGCTGTAAGCCTACACCGTGAAGTGACGACGATGACGAGATGGTTGCGTAGCAGCCGGAACAGGCTGTAAGCCTACACCGTGAAGTGACGACGATGACGAGATGGTTGCGTAGCAGCCGGAACAGGCTGTAAGCCTACACCGTGAAGTGACGACGATGACGAGATGGTTGCGTAGCAGCCGGAACAGGCTGTAAGCCTACACCGTGAAGTGACGACGATGAGATGGTTGCGTAGCAGCCGGAACAGGCTGTAAACCTACACCGTGAAGTGACGACGATGACGAGATGGTTGCGTAGCAGCCGGAACAGGCTGTAAGCCTACACCGTGAAGTGACGACGATGACGAGATGGTTGCGTAGAAGACGGAACAGGCTGTAAACCTACACCGTGAAGTGACTACGATGACGAGATGGTTGCGTAGCAGCCGGAACAGGCTGTAAGCCTACACCGTGAAGTGACGACGATGACGAGATGGTTGCGTAGCAGCCGGAACAGGCTGTAAGCCTACACCGTGAAGTGACGACGATGAGATGGTTGCGTAGCAGCCGGAACAGGCTGTAAACCTACACCGTGAAGTGACGACGATGAGATGGTTGCGTAGAAGACGGAACAGGCTGTAAGCATACACCGTGAAGTGACGACGATGACGAGATGGTTGCATAGCAGCCGGAACAGGATGTAAGCCTACACCGTGAAGTGACGACGATGACGAGATGGTTGCGTAGCAGCCGGAACAGGCTGTAAGCCTACACCGTGAAGTGACGACGATGAGGTGGTTGCGTAGCAGCCGGAACAGGCTGTAAGGATACACCGTGAAGTGACGACGATGAGATGGTTGCGTAGCAGCCGGAACAGGCTGTAAGCCTACACCGTGAAGTGACGACGATGACGAGATGGTTGCGTAGCAGCCGGAACAGGCTGTAAGCCTACACCGTGAAGTGACGACGATGAGATGGTTGCGTAGCAGCCGGAACAGGCTGTAAGCATACACCGTGAAGTGACGACGATGAGATGGTTGCGTAGCAGCCGGAACAGGCTGTAAACCTACACCGTGAAGTGACGACGATGAGATGGTTGCGTAGAAGACGGAACAGGCTGTTAGCATACACTGTGAAGTGACGACGATGAGATGGTTGCGTATAAGACGGAACAGGCTGTAAGCCTACACCGAGAAGTGACGACGATGACGAGATGGTTGCGCAGCAGACGGAACAGGCTGTAAGCCTACACCGTGAAGTGACGACGATGACGAGATGGTTGCGTAGCAGCCGGAACAGGCTGTAAGCCTACACCGTGAAGTGACGACGATGAGATGGTTGCGTAGCAGCCGGAACAGGCTGTAAACCTACACCGTGAAGTGACGACGATGACGAGATGGTTGCGTAGCAGCCGGAACAGGCTGTAAGCCTACGCCGTGAAGTGACGACGATGAGATGGTTGCGTAGAAGACGGAACAGGCTGTAAACCTACACCGTGAAGTGACGACGATGACGAGATGGTTGCGTAGCAGCCGGAACAGGCTGTAAGCCTACACCGTGAAGTGACGACGATGACGAGATGGTTGCGTAGCAGCCGGAACAGGCTGTAAACCTACACCGTGAAGTGACGACGATGACGAGATGGTTGCGTAGCAGCCGGAACAGGCTGTAAGCCTACACCGTGAAGTGACGACGATGACGAGATGGTTGCGTAGCAGCCGGAACAGGCTGTAAGCCTACACCGTGAAGTGACGACTATGAGATGGTTGCGTAGCAGCCGGAACATGCTGTAAACCTACACCGTGAAGTGACGACGATGAGATGGTTGCGTAGAAGACGGAACAGGCTGTAAGCATACACCGTGAAGTGACGACGATGACGAGATGGTTGCGTAGCAGCCGGAACAGGCTGTAAGCCTACACCGTGAAGTGACGACGATGATGAGATGGTTGCGTAGCAGACGGAACAGGCTGTAAGCCTACACCGTGAAGTGACGACGACGACGAGATGGTTGCGTAGCAGCCGGAACAGGCTGTAAGCATACACCGTGAAGTGACGACGATGACGAGATGGTTGCGTAGCAGCCGGAACAGGCTGTAAACCTACACCGTGAAGTGACGACGATGACGAGATGGTTGCGTAGCAGCCGGAACAGGCTGTAAGCCTACACCGTGAAGTCACGACGATGACGAGAAGGTTGCGTAGAAGACGGAACAGGCTGTAAGCATACACCGTGAAGTGACGACGATGACGAGATGGTTGCGTAGCAGCCGGAACAGGCTGTAAGCCTACACCGTGAAGTGACGACGATGACGAGATGGTTGCGTAGCAGCCGGAACAGGCTGTAAGCCTACACCGTGAAGTGACGACGATGAGATGGTTGCGTAGCAGCCGGAACAGGCTGTAAGCCTACGCCGTGAAGTGACGACGATGAGATGGTTGCGTAGAAGACGGAACAGGCTGTAAACCTACACCGTGAAGTGACGACGATGACGAGATGGTTGCGTAGCAGACGGAACAGGCTGTAAGCCTACACCGTGAAGTGACGACGATGACGAGATGGTTGCGTAGCAGCCGGAACAGGCTGTAAACCTACACCATGAAGTGACGACGATGAGATGGTTGCGTATAAGACGGAACAGGCTGTAAGCCTACACCGTGAAGTGACGACGATGACGAGATGGTTGCGTAGCAGACGGAACAGGCTGTAAGCCTACACCGTGAAGTGACGACGATGACCACGACGAATATATATGATTTTCAAGAGCAGGCGCCAAACATTCACACAGTTTACTTGATCTACTTCGTTTAATGCGTGCGCTGTTGAATTCTGCGTATGTAAATTCTTCGATCACCAAGGAACTGCAAGCCAAGTGAAACTGCTTGACGTTGGGCAGAACATTTAAACTACGTAATATAGCATTTCTTGTGCACGCAATCTATTTCTTGTTTCTTCTAGACATAAGTACAGTTGAATGTTTACGTTGAGCTTTTTACGCAGAGCTACTTGCTTCAACATTGTGCACCCTCATTTAATGATGGTACCACATCATTCGGATGGGTACTGAAGTGCCTTCAAAACAACCACAAAACTGTCGGCATTGTTGTAAAACTCTTGAACAGCATACACATGTTATTCGCCCTTCCCATGCTCCATGATAAATAAATACTCTATACAGAAGCTTCGATTGTTACCGAACGTTACCGAGCGTTTCCAAATGTTGTTGGCGAAATCGATTGTTCTACAGCTACCGTTTCACTGGCTCATCTTTTATTGTACGTATTTAGGAACCGTAAGTCCCGCTAGGGGTGTTGTACCCGTTGCCTCCTAGATATTTCCTGAGGCACGCATAATATTCAGCTACGAGGGGGGAAAATTATTTTTTTTCTGAAGACATGATACGAGCAATTTAACGGTCCGGATATGGTGAAAAACAAAAGTTGTGGACGTGTTTACATTTATGCCAAAGTGAAGTCGTCAATTTCGAGAAAATTCCGTAAACCGTCAAACGCGTGCAAAGTTGCGGGGTACATACTACAACCGCCAGGAAGTGATACAGCCGCGGAGAGCTGCAGTGTAGCCAGCGGAGAAGACCCGTCTAACTGTCTTTTTTCAAAGGCTATTAGCCACAGCATTTAATTTTTATTTAAACTGCCAAGATTTTTATTCCATGCCACTACTGTCATCGGTATTTTAAAAACAGACGAATAGCAGTTCTAGTCAGGGGTGCCGATCCCCCCTAACCCCTATGACGCTTCCCCCAATTTTATAAAAATATCCCCCCTTTTTCTGACAAGACCTTTTCTCTCTTTTACAGTAAAATTGCTTACCTAATCGAACAAAGGCCGGGGTTTTCTAAATCAAAACTATTACAAAATATTACCTTTTACCGAAACGGTAGGCCATTGATTGTAGGTAGTTATAAACTAAAAAGAATAAGGATTCTAATAATAAATCACAAATTAATATTTTCAGTAAAACGTGATTCGTTTTACAATACCCGTACTACTCCATGACTTTATTGAAAAGATATTTAGTTTTGCAACTTAAACGTCTCACTTAAATCTGTTTTTATCGATAAAATGCTATATACGCCGCCACACGGTGACACCTTGAACTCGATCTGTAGCCTGTTTAAAGCATCGAGTAGAAGACTAGATCCTTTTTTCCATGGACACCGCGCCTACGGCCCGCTTGAAAAAGTCAACTTGGTAGATTTATTGTGCGTCTGATACGTGTCCGTTATAAGTTTTTACAGTTTTGTAAAATTAGGGAAGATTTTTCATGCAATAGTAAAAAAAAATCCCCCCCAAAATTTTTTAAATGTCGCCAATGGCGACACGATCCCCCTGTAAGCACCCCTGTTTCTAGTAGAAGTACGATTTTAAAATATTTTAAAATTGATTGCAATATTTTAATTTTTGAATTTTATTCAAATGATTTCAATATTTTTAAAAATTTTGTGAACATACAAATTCTTTTGACTTAGTATTACTTACTAACAATACTAGTACTGTATCTAATAATAATAATAATAATAATAATAATAATAATAATTATTATTATTATTATTATTATTATTATTATGGTATATTATTATTATATTAATAATTTTAGTAAACTAATATTACAAATAAATAATGTTAGTAATTATATAATGAGACTGGTACAAAACCGTTATTAATAAATGAAAATTCGTTTAATGTAATGCACTATATTTTCTTTTTTTTAAACAATGTGTTTAAATTCTAAGTAGGCCTACTTATAACAATGCACGTTCAATTTGAAAGCTAAACATATTGGAACTGTGCAAGGCACAAAGAGGTAGCTCGTTGCTGGTCAGCTGGAATCAGCTGCAAAAGCCTCGTCGATATGCGTTGTCACATTATTTTGTGAACGATAATTAACACTTGCAGTTATTTGTTTACTTGAAGATCAAACCGATAATGATTTAATGCGTTTGTCTGTTATAAAAAGAAAGAAGACGTTGGTGTATTTCAAACAACCTGTTTTTCAAAACCGCAGAAAACTTGGAATATCTTTTGTAAGAATCGAAACAACGGCCGTCTCAATAATAATAAAAAAAGGTAAATTCGTTTACATACATGCCCGACTGAATTTATATCGACTTTAGATTGCACTTATCGAAAACCGTTTTCGATGCAACTCCTCGTGTCTTCTGCATATTTACGAGTTTCGCTTGTCGTAAATTCGACCTAATTCAGCGAACGTTAAATTAGATAATGGAGACGCACAAAATATAGTCTCCCAACGAAAACATGCAACAACAGCATAAAAACAATAAACTCGGAGACTAAAATAATAATTACCGCGTCATTAACACACGGCATCGATACCCGAGCACGGTGTTGCCTGCAATCATGATTTCGTCACTCTTCACTAACGGAAGCTTCTTTCATTCCCAAAGCAACCTGAAAAAATTAATAACTTTTTTTGTAAGCTTCGCTTTAAATTTATAAACATGTAACTGAGAAAGTTCAGACAAGTTATCAAGGAGGAAAGACGAATTACAAACGGTTCATTGATATTAGCATTTATATAATTCGTTTAAGTTTGGAAGCCACTTTTTCATTTTGTTGCGTTGCGAGTTGTGTATAATTATAACCGTGTTACGGGAAAAAATACGAAACCGGAAACATTAAAAAAGAAATAAATTTTGTAACATTATCATCAATATACTTTGCTAAGTAGGCCGCGATTTCGTCTCCTTAAAGTCGAAGTTTTTGTTAAAAAATTATTGTGTTGCTCTGTTCGTGAGTTTGTGTGTTGTGGGCAGTTACGCACTAAGCTTCGCCATACCAAGGACGGAAGACTGAACACCGTCTTCAACACTTACACATCATAATCATCTGTTATTCTTCCGTTAATAAAAGAACTTGTTTTGTTACAAACGTTACTATTTTCTTATTATTTAATGATTACATTATAAAAATATCGGTATGGAAAACCATACATGACTTCCATGTTCTAAGATTTATATTTAAAATGATTTACTTGAATTCAGTTCGACATTTCTAAAAAAATATCCCCACCCTGAAAATATTTTCACTATTTATAGATATTTTTGTTATTATAGGGTAGTCGTTTAATATAATGTTATGTCCGAGCCACTTTACCTATAAACATTAGGTACTTTATTCTTATAAAGAGACTGAATTACGCAGATAATCTCGCATTAATTACATATTTATATAATTATGTAATTGGCCACAAATTATTTTGTGGCCTGCTGGGCCGTTGTTGCGGATCTTCACGCATAGTTAATTTAAATTAAAATAAAAAAATTATAATTGTGTTGCCTGGCAACAAAATTACTTTATTTTTAACAATTACCATTGTTTGCAAAAAATTAAATGCAGTTTTATTTAATTTCGTCAAACTCATTAAATCAATACCAACCGTGAAAAAAATTACCCCCTCTCCTTTTAAATACCCTTTTCATTTATAGATAATTCATCTACCTTTCAGTGGATTATTGAGCTTCTTTTCAGGATACTTTATATGTAAAAATTAACTTTACTCTTGTTAAAACGCAAAACGTTCCAGGTAAACTACCCCTCTTCCTTAACCGATCTTCACCAAAATCAATACGTCTTGAGTCCTCTACAACTCAGACATATATGCAAAACATTTGCTGCATATTGTTCGAATATTGCTGTATATTGTTTGAATTTGCTGCAGATATCGTTCGTCATAGACAAAATTCTACACATAGACACTCAGACACAGACAGACACACACACACACTTTACGGAAATGACTTTTCTTCACGTTTTGAGGGTACAATCAGAATCAGCCCTTATCTCGAACACGATTTTTTCGCCATCACCATACTTCCATTTCCTTACGGAATATGGAAGTAACAGTAATCTCTCTACGTGTAAACAATTATTGTTATACAGGGTATCTGATAAAGGAATCGAGATTTAATATTTTAATAAAATCGTCATTTATTAAAAAATTTCTGACATTTTTATTTTATTACCAAGTGCATTTACTGCGGTTAATTGTGAAACACAACATGAGACAAATTTCCCTCGCGACTTTATTAGCACGTTCTTCCTCTTTCAACGAAACTTCCGATTCATCATCATCGGATCGAAAGCCCTCTGTGGGCCCTGGCCTTCTTCAGAAGATTTCGCCATTTTTCTCTATTCTTAGCCACACTCCTGCAGTTTATAATTTCAAGAGTCCTGACGTCCTGACTCACCCCGTCCATCTGTCTCAGTTTTTGCCTTCCAACTTTCCTTTTATCCTCTGGCTTTGCATCAAACATCTTCCCAACAACTCTGCTTCCACAAGCACGTACAATGTGTCCAGTCAATTCCAATCTTTTTAATTTAATAAAGGTGACCACATCGTCATAGAAATTATAAAGCTCTAAATTATATCTTTTCCTCCAGGCCCCCCCCCCCACTTCCCGTGGACCAAACATTTGGCTGAGGATCCTCTTCTCAAATATATTAAGTTGTCTCTCATCTGATGTAGGCGGCGTCCATGTCTCTGACGCATAAAACTTTCGATTACCTTTCCGTATATTTGCGGCTCAATTTCGCCAATAACACGTTGAATCTTTGCCTCGAACGCAGGAATGGTTCGTGATTTGTTGACAGAAACACGAGATTTCAAACACCCAAAGAAACAATTCGCATAGTGTCAAATCAGTAGGGCTTCGTGGCCAGCTATGGCCGCTGTTGTGTGAGATGAGACGGGAAGAAATGTTCTGGCAATAGATCGGTGGTTTGGCGCACAGTGTGACTGGAAGCGCCGTACTGCTGAAACCTAACGTCTTCCAGACTAATAGCACTGACTACGTTATCGTGTTAACGTCCATCATTCACCTTTATTGCTTTTCCAGCGTCGTTTTTGAAAAACTACACTCCAAAAGTACAACTAACCAAACGTACCCACTCAACTGAAAATGCGCCTCGTCGCTAAAGAAACATCGCCGTCCACTTATTTGTTTTGCAACATGCTGGTGATGAATTCGGAGCGCTTCAAATGGACTGTTGGTCTAAGTTCTTGCGCAATTTAATCTTTGAAAATATGTATTTGCTATCGTCACATAATAAATGGCATCATAACATTACGTTTTATAAAAGATATGTAGACGACACATTTGTTATCTTCAACGGAACCGCGAGACAAGCAGATAAGATGTTGCAATATATGAACAACATTACCACAAATATACAGTTCAAACTCGAAATGGAATCTGACAACGCCATAAATTTCTTGGATTTAACTTTTAAAAAACATAATAATTGCAATATATGAACAACATTACCACAAATATACAGTTCACACTCGAAATGAAATCTGACAACGCCATAAATTTCTTGGATTTAACTTTTAAAAAACATAATAATAGATTTCACTACAAGATATACAGAAAACCCACTACAACCGATAGTGTCATACATGCCGATTCCTTCCACCCACACTCACAAAAAATGACCGCGTTTAACAGTCTGATACACAGACTACACAGTGTACCACTGGACCCAACGAACCACAAAGAAGAATTAGACATAATTAAACATATTGCAGTCGCAAATGGTTACCGCAGCTCATTGATTGAACATTTGATACATAAACACAAATATAGAACCAATAACGCTCACCGCATCCAGAAAAACGTTACATATATGGCAATTGATTACACTAACAATTTTCCAATGATCATTAAATATGCGTTTAAAAAGCATAACATCCACATTACGTTTAGAACAAATAATAATATCCAGAAAATACTAAACAATGCCACACGAAGACCAATTGAAAAAAGAACGGGCATATACAAAATGGTGTGCGATGACTGCGATAAGCACTACATAGGTCAGATTGGCAGAGGTTTTTTCGAGCGATATAAAGAACACCTACCCAGAAGTAATTCAAATATAACTAAATCAACTTATGCTAAACACCTCATTTCATCAAGTCACAATTATACAAACTTTACAACAAATTGTATACCCCTACATATGTGCAAAAAAGGACGATATATGAATGCAATAGAAGAATTTGAAATCTACCGGGCCTTCAAAAAAGATCCTAACAATATATTAAATGAACAATTAGAGTTTAAATCACACATACTGTATGACAAAATTATAGATTACACGCCTCAACATAACAATCGAGAACGATCAATTAAAGTGTGCAGTACGTTGTCATCAAGTGTCGAGTGCGCACTCACATCCGCGTACGTTAGTCATACTTGTGGGATATGTGTATGAATATTTCTGTGTTACTTTTAATATTTGCAACGAAGTCATAATCGACTGATTTTATTACACTCTGATGATGGATTGAAATAATCCGAAACGCGTTAGTACAAGGAGAAAGAAATAAGCAGTCACAAAGACGGTCAAGGTAAAATTATATTTAGCAATTTAATCGTATAGGGATTCCGACTCAGAACTACTTTTTTTTCAGAATTCGCTGCACGTTGCTTCTGGGAATAGTAAATTTTGTAACGACGGTGAATCGATTTCTCCGGCCTCAGTTCCAACACTTTCTGTCACGACGCCAATGTTAACAAAAGACTGACTATCACGATGACGTCAGCGGTTAATCATCCTCTGATTAGATGTAGCCCACCTATTCCGTGACAATTAATCGTAATATGAACATAATGCAAAAGCGGAATTTGCTGTGTCGCCAAACTACAAGAGCAACAATTGCGCGGAATTCAAATCCTACGTTCCTTACGGGCCCGGACACCCCCCCCCCCTGAGGATTCAAGAAAGTTAACGAATTTTGTTATCTCTTAATTTTTATTATTTTTCAGCTGTGTACGTAGTAACTCTTTTTTTAATACAAAAACAGGTTTATTACACACCATATACATCAGAAATATGAAATATAGTAAAACCAATTCAATCAATACGTATCTTGTAAACAATGTTTCAATAATGCGTATTTTTATTGTGTTATTACCGTTTACATTAATGGGACTGATTTCAGTATGTTATCACACATTTTTCAGACACTTTAAATATAGTAACGTTGATTCGTCTTAACTTCATTTTTGTTTTGTATGAAGCCGACTCGACCCCGAAACCCCCCCCAAGGCCAAATTCTAGATACTCTAATAAACTTCAGGGTTACTGCCAATCTAGCACCGTAAA
The DNA here is from genome assembly GCA_034769895.1 of Magicicada septendecula. Taxonomy (NCBI): domain Eukaryota; kingdom Metazoa; phylum Arthropoda; class Insecta; order Hemiptera; family Cicadidae; genus Magicicada; species Magicicada septendecula. Next base: position 451,596,951 of record CM068374.1, read on the forward strand.
GAATAATGAAGGGCTTTCTCAACACCGACTTTATTACTTGGCAGTTAAATTCTGTGGCCGTCGTTAAAACTGGCCGAGTGGAGGTGGTGACTGCTGCCTGAGCAGCTGTCGGTCTAAAGCCCGAAGCCACGATTATCGACCGTTTCAGTATCATAAGGTGGCAAATTGTTTGAGAAGCAAACTCATTACTCGTGACACAAATATACAAATACATAAGACACTAAATATACAACACACTCCATGGTTGTTACTTATGGAGGCGAGCCATGGACATTGACAAAATACGGAACAAGAAACACTAAGAAGGTTTCAAACAAATATCTTAAGACGTGTTTGTGGCCCGGTTAAAAAAAGATAACGAATGGGGAATAAGAAATAACCAGGAGATAGGTGAGTTATTGAAGCATGAGGGCATTGTAAGATTTATAAAGGCTCATTGAATACAATTGTTAGATCACCTAAAGCGGATGGATGATCAGCGTATGCCAAAGAAAATCCTGAGGGCGCAAGTCTATAAAAACAGAAAGAGGGGCCGATATAGGATAAAATGGTTGGATGATGTGCTAAAAGATCTCAGAAGAATGGATGAGAGGGGTTACACTGAGATCGCAATGGATAGGATACATTGGAGAAGATTGGTGTTGGAAGGCAGAGCTCACGTTGGGCTGTAGTGCTAAAGAAGAAGAAGAAGAAGAAGAAGAAGAAGAAGAAGAAGAAAGTGACAAACGACGTTATATACTTAAGTTAACTAACATGCTATCAAACTGCATGGATGCTACAGAAAATTAAATAATACGAGGGTCATTCGATAAGTAAACAGACAAACAGCTGTAGAAAAGAAATTAATTGTAGCAGCTGATTGAAACTTTCAGGAGTGTTACCTGGCAACGTCGTTGTGAGTTTTGATCAGCTGTTCAATAATATATTATCAGTTATTTTCTCTATGTTAGCAGTCTTCATCACAACTTTGTCAAATTTTGCTGCTTCCCTGCTATATACACTTTTTCCTCGAACGAGGCCTTTCGGTTTCGCAACCATTATCAAGTTCTTCATACAACATAACCAATACAGTTTTATTTACGATGGCGTGTCCTCTTGAGGACAGTACTTTCGAAGAACAGCGTTCTGTTATAAGATTTTTGAAATTTTGAAAAGAATTTTAACGTGTGATGAAACTTGGATTCACTATTTTGAACCTGAGTCAAAGCGACAAAGCATGGAGTGGAAACATCCCAGTTCACCCGCCAAAAAGAAATTCAAAACCCAGCCATCGGCTGGTAAGGTGATGTTACCATCTTTTGGAGCTCCCAAGGACCAATTTTCTGTGATTACCTACAAGACCGGCGTACCATCAATAGTCAGTACTATTCTCACATGATTGTGAACAAAGTAAAGCCTGCATTGAAGAAGAAATGTCCGGGATGGCAGAGGAAAGGTGTGATTCTTCTTCACGATAATGCCCGCCCACACACGGTAAAACTGACGCTCGAAACAATAAAAAAAGTAGGTTGGGAGATCCTGCCTCATCCCCCTTATAGCCCTGACCTTGCCCCATCTGAATTTTTCTTGTTTGGCCCACTCAAGGAAACTTTGCGTGGTGTCAAGTTCAACAGCAATGAAGAAGTGAAGGAAAAAGTCCAAAACTGGCTTCGACATCAAGGTAAAGAATTCTTTGAAAAAAGCTTGTAAAGAGATGGGACAAGTGCATAGACGTTGCTGGAGATTACGTTGAAAAGTAAAAAAAAATTATTGATTGAATAAAAAGTTTTTGCTCCACAGCTGTTTGTCTGTTTACTTATTGAATGACCATCGTATTAGGCCTAGGTACCGCTAGAATAGCAACGACAAAATTAACAAAACTATACAAAACCCAAACAATTACGAAGACAGTCAAATTAATACCGTGGTTAGAACCCGGAATAATCGCTGCCAGATATCACTATCCACTCCTTATATGAAGCAACGGCACATCCATTATACCAAGTAGAATGTAGTAAGTCCAAATGAGAGTTGTGAAAATACCAATACGTGTTAATGCCTAGCAGAACTAGCAAACCATGACAAGGATAAAAAACAAAGAGATAATTTCTTTTGTAGTTAAGTTGACAATAGATTCTGCTTTATCCCGGCTTTAGTCCAGTATTTTGATCTGTGTTCGGGAAAATGTCCGGGCCTAGAATATGTCCGGTATTTTTTCTATGTCCACAAGTAGTTATATGCACATTATTTTATCCCTAATTCTTTTTCTTCTTCTTCAGCACTACAGCCCAAAGTGAGCCCTGGCTTCCAACACCAATCTTCTCCAAAGTCTCCTGTCTATCTATTGCCATTTCCAATGTACCTCCTCACATCCATTCTTCTGGTATCTTCTAGTACATCTATCTTCAAACACCTTATCCTAGGTCTTCCTCTCTTTCTGTTTTTATATGCTTGCGCTTTCAGGATTTTCTTTAGCATAGGCTGATCATCCATCTGTGGGGGATCGTCTATGGGGAGGGGGCTGTCCCTAATTACATGATTTATTTGAATACTTGGCGCCTGAAAGAAGATGATTAAATTTCTCTAAGTTAGAGGACTTTTAAATATTAAATTTGATTTTAGACTGAACTGTGTTGACTTTTATAATTTAATTCAATCAATCAAAGCATTATTGAACAAACCAGCATCCAGTTAAAAACATAAATTAAAAGTTGTTGAAGAACAAGTTAAAGATGAAGATAATGGTCCCGGTACTACCGCTTTTGATTTGAACTAAACGTCAAATAAATTGCTCTAATTTGTTAACAGTTATTAACTTCCAAATGACATATTAAAAGTATTATTATTATTTGTTTCAAGTGCTGCAGATGGCACTGGAGACGGAGCTCGGGGGTTTCACGCATAGTTGAGATTATCCTTCCAGGCAAGGCGGAATGAAACCGCATTTCTGCATTTATTCCTTCTAGAAAAGAAAAGACAGGCCAAACCTGCACCCAACGGCAGTAGAAGATAAGCAACAATTAGAAGGAGCCCGATAAGGGCGCAGTAGCCTCCATCCTGAAGAAATACGCTAAGTGGTTCCAGGTTGGATATGAATGCCTGAATTAGAGGTAGGTTTTTTAGTGGGCGAGAGCCCCACACACCAAGGGACACAGTTTCTTCTGACAGTGGATAAAGCATTTTCCCCCCTCTAAAAAAATATTATTTGAGGTACACAGAGTTTTTATTATTAAATTTAAATTTTAACAACGGTTAAAATTATTTTGAAATAATAAATAATTTAATAAATTTAACTCTAATTTTAATTATTGCGATTTTTATTTTACTATTACTAGATATACATGTCAGATTATATTATCTTAAACTACAGATTTGTTTAATCTGCAACTTCATCATTTCTACAAAAAAAAACTACAATATTGTTCTTTTTATGAACTGATATTGACGATATACGACACTTACGGGCGGAAAACACTATTATATACGGAAACACAGCTGAGGCAACGGCCTCTATTAACAAAGTAAATGTCTACAGTTTTGATTTAAAAAAAAATATTGTAATCGTCTTTATAATAGACTATACTTGCTTAGACATTGTATAGCCTACACTTGAGCGTGTGCGCCTGCAGTGATGCAACCCACGTCACACAGCTGTTGGATATGAGCCTACGCCGCTGTCCTTCCGAGTGTGCATTATATTACGTCACCAATCGTCCGCACATCGTCTATTTCCTCACCAGTTCCGCTACACCGATGTTCAGTATAAGTCCGCTATGTCCGTATACTTAGACTACAAATGTTGTTTTCCTGTTTTCCATTTTTTTTTTTTTATGAGTTTCTTTTCCATTTTTATCTATTCCAACATTAATTTTTCTCTCTGTCACAAAAGTTATTCCAAACTAAAGTCTCCCAACCATGGCAATGGCGTGGTTTCACGTACCAGGATATTTCGTTTCGCGAAACATGATGTATTCTCCTACGTAATGTTTTGTATTCAATTTGTATCCATGTAAATGAATATAACAGTTTTTAGGTTACATACAGGTGTAACAATTTTCCTGTTTTATTGAGGGAATAACTAAAACCATAATCACTTCAACGCTAGGACGCCCAATAGTTATTTATTTTAGTTATTATTTATTAGTTATTATTTAGAATACAAAAAATAACCTATACTCCGGGCCACCTTTTGAGCAGACTAAAGCGGAAGTGAGGGAGTGGGCCAGGGGAAGGTGCGGGTGAAAGGGGCAGCGCCTACGGTGTTGTCAGATGGTAGGAGAGGGGCAGGGGGCCGCACGCCTGTCGCCAAGGCGGAGCTGCCGCACTTACAATCGGTGAGCACGTTGACAGCTGTGCTGTATTGTAGTGCTAGAGCACAACTTTGAATCGCGCGCCGGTTCATTTGGCAACCAAGGCGAGAGTGACGAGGCGACGACATCACTTCCGCTTTAGTCTGTTCAAAAGGTGGCCCGGAGTATAGGTTATCTAGAGAAAAGAGAGGAGAGAAGACGCGAGAACAGTTCACTGTCTCACTTCCATATTGTCTCCCTCTCTGACACACACTTGCTTAGTTGTTTTTGCCAGTCTTGTTGCAGGCGATGTTCACACTATGAAACACTGTACAAGACTATAGTGCGCATGTGCGAAATAAATGAAAATTTTGTCAGCCTCGCAACGAGGTGTTTGTCTACTGCGCATCTCTAAGCCACTGTTCGTGACGTCACTGCCGTCAGCAAAGCAGTCCTACTGCATGGCATTTGGTTCGTTTGTGGGAGTCCGTGCATACGGCCAACAGCGTGTTTGTATTGTAAACAATGAGACGCTAAAGGTTTTTGTTTAAGTTTTAACATTGAAAATGTTTATAAGGACGTGACGCACATTTGCGGCCGATCGCTGGTGCGTGATCGAAAATGGGAACCGGTGAGTTTCCATAGAAACTACTTCTTTGTTGTCAATAACGTAGTACACATAAAACTTCGCTTATGACTGCGACTACATTTAACTTATAATCGTACATTGGTAAATTAAGAATGAATTAATTGATTGGTGAATGAACATAAATATATATATATATATATATTTTTTTTAGATTTATTGAAGCATTTTCAATGCCCTTCTCTGTGCATTGCATTTGTGCAATGCCTGTAAATTTTTGATTAAAATACGAGCTTCTGGTATTAAAAAAGATATTACCGTCGGGCCCAGAACAGAACTCGATTTGGACTCAAGTTAGGTAAAGGATAAGGAGAATTTATTTACACGTCGTTTTGACAAGACCAGTTTAAATGAGATCTCTCCTTTTCCCCCCCATTCTTCAGACAGTAGAGCGCTTTAAAGCACATGTGTAATAAACGATATCCCACAAACAGAAGCGTATTTACGGGGGGTAGGGGGGCGAACGGGACCGGACCCCTCCCCAGAGGGTCAATAAAGTTGTCGAATCTTGTTAATCTCTTAATTTATAGGACATTTTATTTTTTTCAGATAATAGTAGCCCTTTTTTTCAGATAATAGTAGCCCTTTTTTTCAGATAATAGTAGCCCTTTTTAAATATACAAATGGTTTTTTACACACCATTAAGGTTTACGTTTGAATACGAAATATAGGATAATTCATTCTGTCGATAAGTATCTTTTAACGATATTTCAATAACGCGTATTTTTATGTTTTTTATTGTTATTACCGTTCACTTTAATGGGACTACTTTCAGGATGTCATCACGCGTTTGTCAGACACTTTAAAGGCAGTAATGTCGATTAGTCTTAATTTGTTTTTTTCTTTTGTATGAAGCCGACCCGACCCCCGGACCCCCCTCAAAGCCAAATTCTTCATAAGCCACTGCTCACAAACCCTGACACGATAATTGTAAAGTTTACATAATGGTAAATCGAATTTTTACTTACAAAGGCGAAATTCGCGAACGTTTCGAATTTAAACAGACAGGCGTTCAGAAAATCTATAATATAATTAGCTGCGGGGTTTATTAGCCGACTTGAAAATACCACTTTGTTGTTCTGGCTAAACTTTTATTAAAAAATAACGCCTCACCTTGATGTACTATTGAAACACTTACAACTTCTGCAATCCAATCTAGTAAAAATTCATTCTACTGTACGACTTAGGAAAAGCGATAATCTGAATCATAAATAACTTACTATCTCTACACAAAAGGACAGAATTTATCAGCGAAGGAAGTGTGTGATACAATTATGTTTTAAACAAAGATCGCTTCACTTTGAAAAATAATTTTTGTGGAAGAATATACTTTAACCGGAAGTTCTCAATGAACTTAAAAATGTAATTAAGAAAGTTGTGTTAGTGCTTATAATCACACACAGAATTATTACAGTTGCACACCGAGCTGTTAAGCTTGAAACCGTTAATCGGAATAATTTTTCTATAGTGGTGTGCAACAGTGATAATTCTGTTTGAACGGTGTTCTCTGATGACATTCATCACTTTTGCATTCCTTTCCAGTGATATAAACATTCTTTTATGACAGTGCTTGAAGTTTTTACGAGGTCTGAAATAACAGAAACAGGTAAGAAAACGTGGTTGGCTGCTCGGAAACATTAAATTTTATAACTTCTTTCGGGTTGAGCGGCACGTTTGTAGAAATTATAAAAACATTAGAAATTCTTGTAACTATTCTGACGGAAACCGAGCGGTGTTTTTCAACTCTGAAGTTAATCACATCTTATTTAAGAAATAACTTGAACGAAGACAAGTAAGTGCTTTTGCTGTGTTGTCAACAGAACACTCGATTAAAGCAGACTTTAAGCAACTATTAATATAAAAATTCATTTTGGAGGAAAACGGAAGATTTCGTTTGATTTTTATTCCAAACGATAACTTCATTCATTCATACATATATTAAATTTAATATTGCGATATTATTCAATAGAATTTCTTCTGCAAGTAGTGTATTGCGTTTTCTTTTGTTTCAATACCTGACGCACGTTTCACTGAAAATTTTAGCATCATCAGAGGTTTGTAAGTGAATCAATAACAATCGAAATAATTCTATGTTAATATAAAAACTAACGAATAATCGAATTTGCTTCGATTTTAACGTAAAATAACGGATAATCTATTTAAGTCGATTAGTTAACGATTGTTTTAATGTTTATTTACTTAGGCAGCTGTTTTGTCGGTTATATTGGAAATATTTAATGTTTATATTTTATTTATTTTAATAAATTTATAATTTTAAAAAGATCATCTTGTTTAGTTTTTATTTGAGTTTGTTCTTGAGTTTGTATTGTGTTTATAAGTATTAAAATTTCTAAAATTTTTTTTTGACCTTTTTGTATGTTTTTAATTAATTTTATATTTTCAGTGCCTGGAAATTGGTGGTTATTATTTAGACAATGTGTGGCTAAATTAGATTTATAAATATCTGGATTTAAAAAACCATTGCGGTGTTGAAGGAATCTATCGAGTAGTTTTTCTTTGTCTGGCTTACGTAAAATTTATTGCAATCTGGACACTCTATTTTGTACATTCCTTTTTTATTGTGAATATTGGATTTAGTTTTAGGTTTTATTTGAATAAAAATTGTATCATCTGTATTATAAGATATTTTTAAATTTGTATCTTCACATATTTTATTTAATTTTTGAGGTATATTTCCATAATAAGTAAAGACTGTATATTTTATTTTATTATTATTTAAAGGTAAATTTTTAGATGTAGTGGTATTGGGAAATTGATTAGTGAGTTAATGTTTCATTTTATTTTATTTTATTTATTTTTATTTGTTCTAATTTATTGATAGTTTTTATTTTGTATCCATTTTTAACTACTATTTGTTGGATAATATTTCTTTCTTTGTTTCTTTCTTTGTTATTTTGTGGGATCCTAAGCATTCGGTAAATCATGGAATTAAATACTGTCATTTTATGTTGGGACGAATGGTTAGAATTTTTGGGATTATTAAATCGGTTTGAGAAGGTTTCCTGTATATTGAGTATTCAAAATATTTTTAATTTTTCTTTATTGTTATGTCTAATTTTATTTATTATTAGATTTTTCTTCTAATGTGAATTTTATACTTGAATGTAAATTATTTATTGAGTTGAATATTTTATTTATGTTTATACCATTGTTTTGGAAAATGTGCAGAGTATCATCAACATAATATCTAAAGTAACATCCTAATGGGTCGTTTAATTTTATTACATTTATTATTTGTTCATCGAGTTATATTTATATATTTTTACATAGTATATGCATATAGTACTGTATAGTAGCCGATATAGTGTTACAAGACTAATTGTGTGTGTATGTGTGTGTGTGTTTTATATTAGGCTATTTCGATTTCGAACCAAATGGGTTTTTACGCGTTTCATAATTTACATTAACTTTGTAATATTTTAAGTATTGTTTATACAGTAAGTTAAATACAGGGTATTTAATGCGGATAAGCTGTATTATACGTTTTTAATTTTTAGAGAGCCCACTTCCTTAAGCCGCCACTGGAAACGATACAGGGAATTCAAGAGAAAGTATCCAACAACAGAATGACCTAACGTCTTCACAATATGGCCAGCCAATAATAGGAAGATTGAAGCTACAACAAAGCAGAAATTATTTGTTGTCTGTTTCGTAATTATACACACTGTAAAGTAATGTTTCTGATATTTGCAGTAACATTTTTTTTTGTCTGTGCGAGGATAAGTTTAATTTAAAGGCTTAAATCCTTAAATTCGTAGTGACCGTTAATCATTGAATTTTTCCGGTGAAAGGTTTGTGAGGGTCGGTAAAAAATTTAACAGAAATTTCAACTTATTTGTGTCGACGTTTCGGCAGTGTTTATTGCCATCATCAGGGCAATTGTTGTCGATACGAAACACACAACTGTGTATACTATGCGGTATACAGTGCATAGGCTGCAAAAACATGCGTGAAATCCTATAAAAAACACGAGACTTTCTTGTCTTCTGACTTCGTTATAGGATGATTTTCGCCCTCTGCATTAGGCTACACAGTTGTGTGTTTGGTATCAGCAACAATTGCCCTAATGATGGCAATAAACATTGTCGAAACGTCGACACAAATGAGTTAAAATTTGTGTTATATTTTTTCACCGATCTTCACAAACCCTTCACCGGAAAAAATTCTTTAATTTAAAGGCTAAAAAAGAAAATGTATGCCAATGTGGCAAGTAGCCTAATGCAGAAGCTGAAAATCTTCATATAACGAAGCCAGGAAACAAGAAAGTCTTGTGTTTTTTCTGGGATTTCACGCCTGTGTTTGTAGCCTACGTATTGTATACCGGTTAGCCTACAGTACGTAGGTATAGCAGTGACGGCTCGTCAGGTGACGCAGGTGAAGCGCTGCTTCACCTAAAATAACTGGTTCAGTGTGTTTCTTTTTACACAAAATTATTTTCAATTTTGTGTTTAAAAATATTTTTTTAAATTAAATTTCGTCTGTATAATAATTAAAATAACATTTACACGCTATGGAAATAGGTTACAGAAGCTGGACATCGCTGCGATCCTAAGCCTACTGGTGGCGGAAAGTGCTGAGACCGTAGAAGCAGCTTTCTGCAACTTGTATACTGCATTAGTTAATACGTCACTAACAATGCTTGGTTTATGACGGTTGCCATGACAACGTATAGCCGTACTCAGCGTTCCCCCACCCACAGAGACAGCAGTCTCGCTGTGCTGTTTCTCAGTTGTGTACGTATACAGTGCTTTACCTATCCAGCGCGTTTGTTTTGTTCGTTGTATTTGATCGTGTGTGAAGTTTTTACAGAATGATTCCTTCATATGACCCAGTATGTGTTTTATTAGAAACACCATTTTCAAGATGGAATAATGATGATAAGAAGAACTTTTAAGCTGTTAAAAACCTATGCCTATATTGAAAGTAAATAAAGTTGCAAAAATAAAGGGCAAGGTGTACAATCGCAACTTTAAACAAAATTGGTATTCAACGTTCGAGTGGTTGCGTGGCAGTTATTATTTAGATAAACTTTTTTGTATGCCCTGCTTAATTATTAGTGTTAAATCAAGTGCGTGGAATAAGAACGGCTTTGATGATTTCGGTAACGTTACTCGTGCTCTTTCCAAACATGAAGGTTCTTCTGAGCACATGCTTTGTGCATTGAGTTTTTCAAAACTAAAGAAAAATTTAAGTACTATCGAGGATGCTTTGAAAGAAAATTCTAGGTTGTATATTAAACACTTCAATGACAACGTTCGGCTTAACAGACATTTCATGCATCTTCCTATTCGTGCAGTTCTTTACTTGGGTAAACAAGAATTAGCATTTCGCGGTCACCACGAAGAGTTATCATCTATTAATCGCGGAAATTTTAAAGAACTGCTAGAAACCTTCGTATCGATAAGCCCTGTAAATATTCAAGAACACTATAAAAAAATCTTACCCGTCTTTGCCGGCAATTCTAAGACTATTCGGAATGAAATAATTGACTCTATTTCACAATATATTGATGAGCACTTCGCAAAGGAAATAGAAGATAGTACATTTTATTCAATTCAAGTGGATGATTCCACAGACAATGTCCACAAATCTCAATGTAGCAACATAATTAGATACGTTATTCCCGGAGGAAAGCTGGTGGAAAGATTTTTGGGATTTTATGATGTTAGTTCCAGTCGGACTGCCGACACACTGTTTCACGTTGTGTTATAGTCCCTCGAAAAATTTGACTATAAATCAAACTTATTCCCCAGTGTTTTGATGGTCAGGGGAAAAATCAAAGAAGTAGTGCCACAAGCGGTTTTTGTTCACTGCATGGCGCATCGTTTGAATCTAGTGCTACAACAAAGCTGCAACATCATTTCGCAATGTCGGATATTTTTTGCAACTGTTAACGGTTTACCGTCTTTTTTCCACAGTTCTGCTAGGCGAACTTACGCAGTAGACACAGTCGTTGGAAGACGAATCCCTACTTCCATTATTACGCGATGGAAGTCTAATTCCAAAATTGTGAATAGCCTACTATATATAACGAATGGGATTCATTAAAAGAAGTATTCACTAAAATTGTGAACGATTCAAATTATGATCAAACATCAATTAGGCAGAGTGATGGCTTCTTAAATAAATTTAATGATTTTGAATTTACGCTTTTGGTTGTCGTTTTTAACGATATTTTTGGAGCCACGGATGCTCTCTTCGATGTGCTACAAAAGAATCATTTGACATTAATTTCTGTATCTCGCAAGTTAAAAATACGCAAACACTCATAAATAGCAAAAGAACTGATGATGCATTTATGAAAATTTTCGATTTAGCTGCTTCAAAAACAACAGTTCCAACTGAATACCATGAATGGCAGAAAAGAATTACACTCACACGAGATCAACTTTTTGAAAAATACAAAATTCTGTATTATGAAATTTTAGATAACCTTTCAGTACAAATAGCCACACGTTTTAATGATATGGAAAAGCTTCAGTTTGTTACATTAATGGATACTTCAAAGTTCGTAACGTATTTTGAAAACTTTCCCACGGATGCATTAAGTAACTTAAAGGTGTGCTACCCTAATCTGTTTACCGATTTCCAAAGACTGAAAAACGAATTACAGCTTATTTATGAGGATAAGCAATACAGACAAATGGAAACACTAAACTTGATGGAACTTTTAGCTGTCAACAGGAACATCTTTAAAGAAGCTTACAAACTGTTTTGTTTAATAGTAACTATTCCATCCAAAAGCGTTTCCGTAGAACGAAGTTTTTCTTGTTTAAAAAGAATAAAATCATACCTGCGCAATACAATGACAGAGGACAGACTTACTAACTTATCAAAAATTTCCATAGAAAAGGAACTGTTAAACGAATTAAATAATGTACAACCATTTTATGACGACATTATCGACAAGTTTGCATATTTGAAAGAGAGGAGAATTGACCTTGTGTTCAAGAAATAAAATGCAAGCCTGTAAGTACTTACTATTTTTAACTACTTTATTTGTAAATTTTATTAACATACTTTTATTTTGTCTCCATATGTTATTCATGATTCCAAACAGGAAGAAACATATTCACATAAATGATTGGGGGGGGGGGGGGGGGGACTGCCGCCGATTCTGCTTCACCAATCCTCGAATCCACGAGCCGCCACTGAGGTATAGTTAATACAGTATTCTCGTCTAGTTAATACTTACTTCAACGTACTTAACGACATTCAAAATCATCAGGGTAGTATGAGCTTGGTCATTTCCGTCCCAGAACACGTTCATACAACACATTTAGCTTGCATGATGTACGCGTACATTTTATTTGCATGCTCTGTGTTTTACCTTATTATGAGTGTATCCACGGCCGGTAGCAGGCCACACCCTAAATCCAGACCCTATCAGTCGACCTGCAGCAGGAGCTCTACTTGAAGCTCGGGACGCAGTATACGAGCGGGCGACGGGCAAGCCCTTCGTCCCGCACACCCAACACCCATTGAACTTGAGTGTACACTTTTCTATTGACAAAATTATTACTATTGATCTTTGATCTATTGATCTTTCAAATTTAATCAAAATGTAAAATCAGGTAACAGAATATTTATTCGTAAATTTAAAAAAGATTTATTTATAGTTATGTGGGTGACACTAAAATTGTATTATTTTGTTTTCCTTACGTATTGTTTGGAGGGGAGGAGCCTTGGACATTTTCTGTTCAGATAAGAAAACTATTTAATACCATCCAACCCAACTGCAACCACCAAATGTTTCAACCACCAGCCGCCACTGGAATATTTTGTAAAGATATAAAGCAGTCCCAATTGACGATCGTGCATTCCATAATGACAAAACTTTAAAACAGATGGAAGTGAATTTCTTTAAAAGGAAAATCACTTTTGTATATATTTTCAGGAATGTTGTTTTCCCACTTCTTCATTTTGTCAAGAGTTTTTATTGAGACATACGCTACGCTAGATCTGTAATGGAGAATGGGGCTATTCAATATTTGAAAGTGTCAATGGAGCCACTGTCTTCAACTTTTGTTAAGTGCGAGGGGCGTGTTTACGGGGAAGAACGAATGAACTCCCCCCCCCCGTAGAGGGTCGAAAATACAACACATAAACAGAATGGGTGACTCGAGAATACAAAAAAAAGACGAGAACGAGACAGAGGCAGACCAAGAAAACGGTGGCTGTGAAGACGGAACAGGCTGCAAGCCTAATCCTTGAAGAAGAAGAAGAAGAAGAAGAAGAAGAAGAAGAAGAAGAAGAAGAAGAAGAAGAAGAAGAAGGTAAGCAGTAATATGAGGGGACAATTTTTCGAGAGAGCGCTTTCTTTAAAATTTAATCATGAGCGACCACTAAGCATAGGCTTAATATTTGGAAGAACATTTAGAAACGCGACGTAACCTCTTGCGGCGAGAACTGTATAAAGACGTGGTTTTTAGTGGATTCGGTCAGGAAATTCGACAATAAAGTCACAATAATGCTCGCGACGTGAGCTCCGGTAAATCAAACAAACAGCATGACGACGACAACGACGATGACGAAATCAAGAATGCAGAAAGCATAACACTAACGGTAAGCGGCGGTAAGAGATAAAGGGAAACATTTAGAGAACGCCCGCTGTTAATGTCCAGCTACACAGGTGCGAGAATTTACTATGTTTACCGTCAAGTAGGGGAAAACGGTGAAGTATGAAATTACGGTACAAACTTTCTACTGTCGCTTCGCTACAAAGCAAAAACAATTTGTTGCGAAGACGTACCAAAATACTTCCGCATTCATTACAAACTGTTACTACAGAACCTACTGAAACACACGCAGTGTCATAAAAACGCGGTTATGGCAGCGGTTAGACGGCAGACAGGACTACACATTTCGTTGGTTCATCGTCATCATCACAACACGCCATAGGCAAGATCCTCCAGCCATCTCTTCCGTAGGTTTGTATTTCCAGACTTGTTTGGTGGCAGTCTGGAATCTGACGTCTGACGTTTATATACGGTGACGTTTGGAACACGTTTTTACTCCTCTTAAGAACGCCTTTTTCGAGACCTGTATTTTACTGTCTCGTTTCTTGGGCGTTGTCCATAATTCACACCCGTAGGATAGTACAGCGACTGCTATAACTTTGTAGAACTTTAATTTTGTAACTCGACATACATTGTTTCTAAAAAATATGATTGTCCCACACCTGGTCTGGAACTTACCTGACTTAACATCAATCCCATAATTCCTATCATAGCCAATACCGTTTCCCATATAATTAAAGTGGTTCACCTGCCCTATAATTCGATCATTAATCATTATTTTCGTTCTTATATTGTTTTGTTGCCTCGAAATGCTGTTACCTTTGTTTTTATAGTGGAGATTTTCATATCGTAATGTTTGCAAAATTTCGTTCGTCTTTTCGTTCGAAAAATACGCAAGTCTGCCTACTTTTCGTCGAGTAAAACGCTTTTTCGTCTGTATTCACTATCTAGCCTCTAGCCGTTGTCCTAGATCCTTTGTAACAAAAAGAGCAAATTTTAAAGCATTCTTTAAACGAACGCTCATCGCCAGTTGTTTGTTTTTTGTTTCGGCAGTGTGAGTAATATCTTTAGTTCCAAATTTTGTCCAAAGACTCTCCTCCAAACAATAAACATGGTAAACAAAAAATAAATTTTTTTGATCACAGCCAGACAACCAGTCAGTATTTTTGTCTTATTCTTCTGCTTCCCTTCAAGAATTAGGTTATATAAACCTGTTCCGGCACCCATCTCATCCTCGAACGACCCACGTCTCTTCTACCAATGGCTTTATAGTTCAGTACCGCTTTCGGCAATCGATCCTCTGTCATCCTTTGCAGATGATCCCACCATTGTCTTCTGTAAGCTGAAATAACTTGATTTTTGTGCTCTACTTTGAGTTGTTCTCATTCCTTATTCTATCTTGCAATGTAAGTAGGCCCTATAGTTAAAAGTACTTCGAAGGAACTGCATTTCAGCACGCTGAATCTTGCCGCATTCCTTTTTTGTCATGACCCACGCCTCACCCGCATATGCCAGTATGGGTATTGCAATTGTCTTATAAAATTTAATTCTTCTGCTATGTCGTGTTTTATTTCTAAGATATCTATGAATCCTATCACAAATATTCCTAAATTTATTTTTCTTCTCTTTTATATCATATTCAGACTCATAGCTTACTGCACATCCTAGATATTTAAAACGGCTCACTTGTTATAAAGTGCTGCTATCCATAACTATTTTAGTGGTCACTGGATATTTAGTTTTAAAGACCATGGTTTTAGTCTTTTTCACTGAAATTGTAGTGACTGAAATTGAAACACAGCTGTTTGTAAATCATCCTCATTTTCTTGAAATAGAAATACGTAGGCCTATGTCATCTCCATATAGTAGGGAACCCATACAAATTGATATGTTAATCTGTATTCCCGAAGTCAATCTGGATTTCCATGCTCTCAACACGTCGTCAATATAGTATTTTTGTAATAATCAATTTTAAACCCTTGGTTAAATTTTCGGTCGCCCGATTTCACAGTTTGGATTTCGGATTATGAAGGACTGGCCATCCTAGTCTTTTTATTTTGATTTTTTCCTGCATCGCTCTTTGAAAAACAAAATACCTAAATGGCTTTAAACGATATTCATTTCAAATTAAATTAGAAACTACATGTTGTTTTAAATCAGACAGAATCATAAACCTCAGGCTGATATCTAAAAAGCTTAGCAACACAGAAGGACACAAGAGAAGTAAACACACACAATACAGGGTGATTCAAAAAGGACATTAAAATTTTTAAAGTCTATAGAAATTTATTCAGAGGCTTACACAGTCGGTTGAGGTGCCATTTTAAAGCAAAACACGTCACGAATCTTTTTTTTTTTGTACCTATGAGAAAAAAACTGCATCGAATACAGAGCCAAAACAATAATCAAGTGCCAACCGCTCTTCGCCGTAGTAAATTTGATATTTCATTGTACGTCCTATGTTGTGTCGTACATAACAGTGTAAGAAATTAATTAATTCACAGAACAGTCTCGTGAAACACGAGATAAACGTCCACAACGTTTATTACTTAACGACTTGCCATCAATTATATAATTTTTTTATCGCCGCTTATAAGTACATTCATGCCGTATGTATTTACATTTAAAACACCTTGTAAGGATGCAATATCGATTTATCTGCAACGATATCCTGCGAAAGTCGATACCATTGAATATTAATTGTATGTTTATAGACGGTGCATTTGGCATTCAACGGAATCATATTAATGGAAACTCAATACGAAATAATTTAAATTGATAATAAACGAAATAAAAGGAAGAAGAAGAAGAAGAGCAAAAAATGTAGGACAAAGAGGCTGAAATGCATTATTTATCATTCGTTTCTGTACAACACGTATTCACCCGCGCGTCGCTGGTCTGGCACCTTTCCAGAGTGTACGTTTCACCGCACGACTATCAACTCTCTCTCTCTCTTTGTTTCTTTCACACGCTCTCTCCGTCTCTCTTCCTCTTTTTAATTTCATTATTCTGTTACGTTTTGCAAAAGGAAGATACATTGCAATTCGCCTTAGGAAGGAAATTATAAACAATTTAAAAGGTTAAAATTTAAATAAAAACCAGTTTACGCGTGTGCTAAGGATGCGGGCCGTATTTAAGCGGATATAGGTGTGATATTTCGTTTTGTATATTATTTCTCTGACACAGTGAATAAAGTGGATTCAGTTTAAGTCGCGTGTGCGTGGTAAAGCGACTTTTATTGATAAGCGGCCGTCCTTCTCTTATATTGTACCTTCCCTTACCCAATGTTTCTCTCTCGTTTGGTCCCTAACTGCCTTACTCTCAACGTATTTCTCTCATCCTCAGTCTTAATAAAAGTCAGATGGGAAAGAGGAAATGTGTGTGTGTGTGTGAGATAAAGAGAGAGAGACAGAAACAGAGACAGAGACAGACAGATAGACAGACAGACAAATAAAACTCCAGTGTTTAAGTAGAAATTAGGAGTAGAGGAGTCGTCGGTTTCTATTTTGGAGCTAGGAGTGTGTAGGACTAAAGCCATCGGTACCAGCTCCGCCTCGACTGGACACTTTACCGACTTCTCTGGTCTACATCCGTCGTGTAGACGGATAGTATACAGACACAGATACTTGTAGATAAACTAAGCTTTTCAATCCGTCTTGTGAGTTCTTGCTTTACAATTTTAATGACGCCTTTTAAAGCATATGCTTCATCAAGAGATATTTTTTGTAATCCCTCACATGAGATTCGGTTGTCACTGGTTACAATACCAATATTGCATTTACACTGTACGGTACGCGTCAATAGTTGCACACCTATTCTCGTTTGTTCGACCATTAAGCGATTGTTCATCTCTATTTGATAAAACGGGTTCAAGGCGGCACCGTATAGCGAATTTGACTTAAAATTCAACCTGTCTTTTAATACGAAACTGCGACTGTTTATGTTTGTGTATGCTCTATAGATTTCAAAACTCCCCCAAGGCGTTCATGATTCAGCCCTATTCACAGATGTTCAGTGTTTCCAAGTTAGACCTGAAATCCGTGTAGCCTAATTCTGGACGTGTGAGAGCAAGTGGCGAGCGTAGCTAGAGGGATTGCTTCGCCAACTTTGTAGAAGAGAAACCCAACTAACATTATACATAACCATGACAGTGATATCATGTTTATACGCTAGCGAAGCTTGAGGCATCAAGAAAGTGGACAAATAAGTAATACAATCAGTAGTTATGAGACTTCTAAAGGCGGTGAAACGGTTCTCTACCCCATGCCCTCCGTATTTGAACCGTACTGCTCACACTGATACCAAGCTCTACTTATAACATTTTGATGCTCAGTCGACGACTAACAGAAAGTACAGCATGGATAAATTTGAAATAGTCGACGTTCATGTTTGTGTGGGGGGGGGGGACACCCTTCTCTCCGATCATCGCCCAGTGATTCGCAGCTATTTCTACAAAGTGCACACCGCTCAAACACTATGCTACAACTTTACAACTTAAACAGTCCTTCCATCAATGAAAACTTGTGTAATTGAAACTGTTTCTTTTTCACATTTTCCATATTTAAAACAAAATCTGACCGTGGGGCTACGCTCCGTCTTGAAGAATGTGACAATGAAAGAAAAGGCACAAACGTCATAGGGCAAGCTCGATCTGCGCCTCATTTTTATGGCCTGCGAAAGGTTCGAAAAAGGGTCTAATAATCCTTAGCATGATCTGCTCCTTGTACATAGCAGGTAGCTGAAATATTTGTTTCTGACCATCGGGGGAGTTCAACAACCTTCTTGTTTCACGACTATGCACCTCCTTGTAATTCGCATTTCAAGAATTAGTGGCGACAGGGTAAACCCACAAAACTGGTTAAACACTTGATATTTAAGGGAAATTTTAGAAATTTAGCAATCACTGTTGAGTTGACATTCGGCCATTGTGTATCACGTTTGTACAGTGACTTCCTCGATAAAAACTGTGTTAAATCAGCGAGGAAGTAATCTAACAGTCCATGAAAATTTCGAATATAGAAAAGTGTTTACAGTGAATGGAAGCGAGGTAGACTGCTGGAGGTGTACGAACAAGAAATGCAAGGCGAGACTGTATACTTTGGAAGATGGGAAGATTATTTCAAAACGAGTTAACGAGCATAATCATGATCCTTTGCCGGTGAGTGTGTTTAACAGAGAAGCCATATCTAATTCCATCAAAAGATAGGTTGACAGTATAGACGGAAGACCGTCAAAACTCGTACGCTTAGAGATAAATAAAAACCCTGAGGTTGTTGACACGTGAATACTGTAGCTATCCATTGACTGAATCAATAAATACAAATGTTTTTGTAAGGCCGCCTATGTAATTTCATCCTTAAGGTTTTTGTAGATACTTTGGAGGACACTAGGAGACAGATGTTCTCTCCTTTACCAAATTTTCCAGGAACCGGTTGTTTATAAGAGGTAAGCCGCTTGAGGCGCACATCGTGCTGTCCCTCGCGGGATTCTTTTGGGTTCGAGGCGCACTTCATGCCCAATACCTGGCTCACCGTCTCTGCTGAGCCGCAGATCGAGTGAGCCGACTTCATAGTGTCTCTAGTCACTATGAAATAAGTCTTCAACAATGAAATTGTCACAAGTGGTGGGGAAAGGATCATAACATACAGTCCAAGTACAAGCACATGTTCGTCTGTAGCAGCACCAGTCCAGGAACTTTTTGAACATGGCGTTCAGGCCTTCTGAAACAGAATCACCAGAGCTTCTGTGTACATGGTGTGCAACAGTTTTATTTTTTGTTAATAAGGCCATCCTCACACGGGGCAACAGCTAAACGATTCAATAGCAACTCGATATCCCCTTCCCACCACTTCTTATGTAAAAAAGTGGGGACCCACCAACGGAGCAATGTGAAAGCAATCCGTAGGCGATCTAGTCGATGTACGTGATCTGAGCAACTCGGTCAACCTGCAGTGTAGGTCGCTAGCGCATCGCGTTGCCCATGTTGCCAGGTTAAATGAAAGGGTTCAATGTTAAATTCTTTCTTCCGCGCTGAGGCACTCCTTCATATTGCTGTTTCGATTATGAAAAGCAGAGGTAATAATTTCAGTAAGTACAGTGTATGATTGCTTTGACATTCTATAGATTGCGAGAAATTTGGCGTCATTTTCTTGCAGTTCTTTGGCTGCAACGAACAGCCTGCAGTGTAAATTCTTCTCAATGTAGGGATGCACCCAATACTTCCTACGGTTTCTTCTTCTTCGGGATCTTATGTATCGGTATAGGTGCAAAAGTTCTTCGTCACTTGACTCACTCAACGTACTGAAAAATGATGTAGGACCTCTTCAAAAACTTTGGGAAAAATAACTTTAGATAGGTATTCTCTCGTTGGAAGGCACGATTTGACTACTTCCTATCGCTCCGTGAGCGGATGCCCTGTTGCTCAGATCACTCACATCGCCTTTATCACTTATATCGCCTGCATTGCCGTCATCACTTTTATCGCTTACCTGTTGCCCCGTGTGCGGAGCCACTAAGAGAATTAGTAATTTAGTGTTAAGCACTAAGAACAATCTGCAGTGATTGTCTTTCAATTATGTTGATACTGGTCATTTTGTCAGTACACCAAAACAAACAAAACCGCTTAACGGCAATTGAATGAAACGCCTGAGACGATAAGCTAAAAATTTCGAGAACAAAACGTAGATCAAACGAAGAATTCGCGTATGATAAACGGAACATCTGATACGAGCCTCGTACTAATACGGAACATCTGATACATCACGCCTCGTACTAATACGGAAAATCTAATACATCATAGCCTCGTACTAATACGGAGCATCTAATACATCATAGCCTCGTACTAATACGGAACATCTAATACATCATAGCCTAAAAACGTTTTTTCTGGATGAAAACAAAAACTTTGAGTGTCCAGAGACGGCGAAATGAACACCGGAAAAAAGAATCTCATAGAAGATGCGAGAAGATCGTGAAACTCCGGCGTCAAACAAATGATGTTAAACAGAGTAATATGAAAACAGTTACAGGTCAAGAGAAACGAAATGGTGCACATACGAGAAAAAAATTACCGAAACCTCACCACTGAACGTTTAGTCCTTGAGGTGATGGATGTGATAGCAACTGTAGGTTACACTCAAGAAGAACACAATTACCGAAACCTCACCACTCAACGTTTAGTCCTTGAGGTGATGGATGTGATAGCAACTGTAGGTTACACTCAAGAAGAACACAATTACCGAAACCTCACCACTCAACGTTTAGTCCTTGAGGTGATGGATGTGATAGCAACTGTAGGTTACACTCAAGAAGAACACAATTACCGAAACCTCACCACTGAACGTTTAGTCCTTGAGGTGATGGATGTGATAGCAACTGTAGGTTACACTCAAGAAGAACACAATTACCGAAACCTCACCACTGAACGTTTAGTCCTTGATGTGATGGATGTGATAGCAACTGTAGGTTACACTCAAGAAGAACACAATTACAAATAGTACGATATAACTAACTGTGATGCAAACGCTTTCTGAAACTGATCTTCATCCACTAAGCAAAGCATAACACTAATTACTGTCTAAGTGCTTGTATTCAATTTAATTCTAAATGTAATTATGAACACAGGCGCATCAGCATCATCAACTGTGGCGATTACTGTTTGCTTCATCATCGAATAAGAGAGAGTACGTATGAGGAGCACATATGGTTTTAATAATTATGCCTTTATGTTCATAATGTCCATAATGCTGCGTATACAGGTAATAAAACGATGCAACCGGAGGCTGCAAATGATTACTAAGTTCGTGGTTCAAAGGATTCTAGTTTTTTAAGCCGCACTTAATTCCTGTAACGCTCGTAACAGTATCAACGCTCATTAAAAGTATGCTTCAAACAGCAACCGAAATACTGGACTCTGCTTCATTATTCACTTTCTTCTTCTTTCCCCTTCAACCATTAGGCCTGCGGTCTGTTGCGCTCGTGGCCGTGGTACAACTCAAGTTCCACAACCGCCACAGAGAAATCAGCCATCTGTTGACAACGTGCAGTTTTCCGCACTGTAGAGAACTATTAAGTTTCTAGTTTACATTTATCGTTTGATAAATGTAAAGAACTTCTCCTTCTTCTTCTTCTTCTTCTTCTTCTTCTTCTTCTTCTTCTTCTTCTTCTTCTTCTTCTTCTTCTTCTTCTTCTTCTTTTCTTTAGGCAAAGGAAAATTGGAAACGACGTAGTCCAAATCGAGTCGAATGTATTTTTCAGCTGATATAGTGGATACATTTTACCCCGTATTCGGCTGATACTCGTCGCCCTTGTTAGGCTAGTGGATGTAGCACTGGACATACATATATGACCTAGAGATCCTTATTTCAATAACTATTTTTTTTTTCACCTCCCATGTCGACCATGCCTTTGGAAATGAGTACTAATAGCCTATAATGGTCAGCTCTACTTGACAGCCCCTCCCCACTGGCATGTCTAAGCCACTACAATGGTACTATAGTATGTGTAAACAACTCACTTTATTTAATACAGTGGTTTAGTAAATACATCGGCACTTTTAACACAGGACTACTTTTTAAAAATGGATTTATTCAATTCAAACCTTCTTATATAACACCAAAATCTATAACTCTATTGTACCTACCCAACCGCTTAATAGTAACAATTTCTTTCCAAATTTATGAAATTAAAACGAATCTCCAAAGGCTAAAAAATTATTCTAAAAAATTGTATAAATACATAGTAAATAATAAATGAATTAAAGAAAAATTCATAGGCCTACTAAAAATTATATCTTTTAAAAATTCTAAATTTCTTCTTCTTCTATTTCTTGTTCTTGTTCTTGTTCTTCTTCTTCTTCTTCTTCTTCTTCTTCTTCTTCTTCTTGTCGTTGTCGTCGTCGTCGTCGTCGTTGTTGTCGTTGTCGTTGTCGTTGTCGTTGTCGTTGTCGTTGTCGTTGTCGTTGTCGTTGTTGTCGTTGTCGTTGTCGTTGTCGTTGTCGTTGTCGTTGTCGTTGTCGTTGTCGTTGTCGTTGTCGTTGTCGTTGTTGTTGTTGTTGTTGTTGTCGTTGTTGTTGTTGTTGTTGTTGTTGTTGTTGTTGTTCTTCTTCTTCTTCTTCTTCTTCTTCTTCTTCTTCTTCTATCAGTGACTAGGCGAATCACCTGTTCCGGTCCCAAAGGAATACGTACACTGTACCAACGCTTCCTAGGCATTCCTATACTTCGCTGTCCAACAGTTTTGTATTGCCAAACTTCCTTAGGCAACCTGCTGTCTGGCATCCTATTCATATGAGCAACATCTCTCTTTGTTTTCTGAAGTATGCCCTTGGAAGTTAAAAATGTTTAACTTGTTACGAATGTCTTCACTGTAGAGTCTACCTCTTCGTGATCACAAGAATCTCATCTCCGATACCTGGGTATTCTATTCAGATGTTTTTCCGCCGGAACCCAAGTTTCAGAACCATACAGTAACACTGTATAAGCCAAAGCCATTAGTTTAGTCCAGTCTCTTTCCTTTGTTTTTCTTGACAGCACTCGACGCATTGTGCCACATATTGACTGAAACTTAGCCAACTTATGATCGAAAAATTCTAAATTTCATGGAAAAAGGTATAAAATAAAATTATATATAGACTTAAATATGTCATCATCATCAAGGATTACACCAAGAATGGTTTGTTCCGGTCTCAAATAGGCAAATATTACAGCCGGTCACGCCAGCGCTTCCTCGGACGTCCCACACCTCTCCGTCCCCTCGCCATATATAGTTCCATAGTTGTTTGGCGATGCGGCACTCATCCTTTCGGCAAAGATGTTCCCACCAATTCAGCCGATACTGGGCGATCCTGTCGAGTATACTCATAATATTCAGTTCCTGCCGTATTTCTTCTATGATCATAGAGAATATACCCTGCCACGTGCCTGAGAAATCTCATTTCAGCCGCTTGGATGCGACTGGCCTGGCCTTTCGTTAAAGTCCAATCTCAGACCCATAAAGAAGTGTGGGAAGGGCCATCACCTTGTAGAATTGTAGGTGTGTTCCTTTACTTGCTGACTTAAGGGTTCCCCTGATGGTCCCGTACATAAGGTTGAACTTATGCAAACTTATTCACAACGTCGTTGCATGTGTTATAAGACACACTGTAGCCCAGGTATTCAAAACTGCTAACTTGTTCCAGGACAGTACCAACTATAGCAATTTTTGCCCGTACGGGATCAGTTCCACAAAAAGCCATCACCTTGGTTTTAATTGTGGATATCTGCAATCCAAAGTCTTTGGAAATTCCATATATCCAGACTTAAATATATGATATATGTAAATACAGACTATATTCTCCTTCTTAGTAGTTAAGCTGTGTTTTACACCGTTCAGTCTATAAATAACTTAATTTATTTTCAAAGATATTTGTTATTTGACCTACTGAAATACATATAATATTATTAGTTTTATTATTATAGTAACTGGTTATACGGGTGACATCGTCTCCCGCATCCTAGTTCCTACCTTTGCTTATCTAAACAATCCTGCATTGCTTCTACATGTTCATCTTTTATACTACCTTCAATCAACATCGATTCCTTCTATTCGAAAGTGATCAGTCATTTACCCTCTAGGCCACCTTGTGTCTGACATCCTTTCGACACGGCCATATCTTAGCTAATTGGGCGGGCGTACATAACACATGCATGTGTTAAATGATAAAGCTGATGAAAACAGAACAAGCGATGCAGAAGAAACGGACAAGAAGTAATGGACAATGTCGGCAGGCCGACCGAAATATCCCCAATATTATTAAGGATTTCCATTTATTCCACACGGACATCAGGAATCGCCTACAGCACGAGCACGAAGATCCTTCTCTTCATCTCTATAACTTGAAGCAACTAGGTGTTCACCTTTTCGTTGTAGGATTCATGCTTTTAGCACTATGGATGCGTTCTATAGGCCTACAAATAAAAAACTGAGTGTTCTAGAAGTGGTAGTTTACTATCAATATAAAACATATTAGTGTAAAAAATGTACATTTGTAATGTTAATATTTGTATTGTTTTATTTATGGCAAGCGATCTTGTAACCTTATCACCGAAGTTATGTCTATTCTTATATATAACTTATACAGTAGAACCTCTGTTAACCGAAACAAAGGGAGGAAGGCGGTTTCGGATAATAATTAAGATACAATGTTTTGAAGTGTGAAGTAAAATAACTGGAGGCAATATACAATATTATCAAAAGAATTTAATAAAAATTAAACTATTTACATAAAGTAATATGAACACTAGTTTTTTTTTTAATCTTGCTTCCGTTGCTTTTTCTTTTCACATCGCTTTCTTGCAACAATATCTCGCCATCGCTGCATTACCAGAACGTCAGAAGGCTTTGATTCTTTAGATCATTCGACGAACCTAACCCTATCTGAAAATATGAATAAAACTCCCTGAGAAAAACGCGTATTTCATACAGCCTAATTTTATGCATAACCCAAAATAAAAACCTTTACATCTAAGGCATCGAAAATCTCGTCAGCGGTGTCATGGCTGCTGCTCTCTGCTATGTCATCGTCTTCGTCGTCTCTTTGTTTCGTGAACCATAAAAGCACACCCTCATTTACTTTCTCGTTTTGTGACTCGTCTTCATCGTTTCCTTGTTTGGCGCCTTCGAAGCTATTTTTAATCTTGACCCAATCAGAAACAGTAGGAACACCAACACCAAAATCGGCTGCCACAGTTCTTAAAATCTCTGATGTTTTTAATTGCCTCCGATTTTTTTTTCAATCGTTATCATGACCCATCATTTCCGCTTTGTTGACGTGACGCACAATTTATAAAAGGCAATTACATTAGTTTTCGTGTTTCATCCGGAAAACAACATTTTATTTTCGGTAATAAAGAACGTCCGGTTAAATCGGTAATTTATAATTGTTTTTTTATTTGTTCGGTCGTTTCGGTTAAACGATATTTCGGTTAATGGAGGTTCTACTGTAGTTATTATTCTTATAGTTATATGTGCTGTCCATGAAATTCTACGGTAAAGCAGCATTTCCAAAGATTCCAATTTCTTAGTTGTAGCTTCAGTCGAAGTCCAAGATTCTACACCGCAAAAGAGGACCGAGAATACGTAGCAGCGTAGAAGTCTCATCTTTGTGTTTATTGTTAAATCGTGATTTTTTACGGGTCTAGTGTACACTGCTCTTGCCTTTTCAATTCTGCTCTTTATTTCTTGAGAGTGGTCCCATTGTTCATTGACTATAGTACCAAGATATGTAAATTGGCTTACACGTTCAAATGGCCTTTCGTTTATATTAAGGGTGCAGTTTGTTAACTTGTTCTTAGATACAATCATTAGCTACGTTGTATTAACATTGATGTCTATACCATATCTACGGCTGCTTTCTGTCACTCTATTCATTAGTTGTTGCAGCCCCTCTAAGCTGTCTGCGAATGTGACGATATCATCCGCATAACGTATGTTATTTTTTTTTTATTTCAGCGTTCAGAGAGATTCCCACATCACAGTCATCTAAAGCTTGTCTAAAAGTACCTTCCGAGTAGATGTTGAATAAAAGCGGAGAGAGTATACATCCTTGTCATACAGAATCTGTATATCTTCAGTTTTCTCTGTATCTACTCTAACCACTGCAGATTGGTTCCAATACAGTCTAGCCATTATATTTAGGCCAGTTATATGTATAAAATTGGTTTCTGAAAAGTTTAAAAGTTAAGGTGTTGAAATGAGTAACAGCAGGGTGTAGAATAAAAATCTTGACAAGTTGAAACATGCGTTTAAACTTAAAACATTAACTTAAAATATGTTATGTAAATATTTTGAAAAAACCATCAGCCATAAAACTAATTTTAAGAGATTGCTTGTCGTTTCCGAGTTCCACTAACATAATGTAGCAAAAACAAACAAAGCAAGATGATTACAAAACTTAAGCCAAGAAACGGCATCTCGTGTGTCGCCATCTACCGGTTCATTACAGATATAAATCGCGGCAGAAGCACTGTAAGGTCACGTACCGACGAAATGTGATCCCCCGCGGGACTGGGTCCCTTCTCTAATTGGTTACAAGCCACCAGCTGTGGCGACTCTCCCTGACAGCTACTGCCTGATAAAGTAGTGCCATTATTCACACGGTATGCGTGCGCGTGAGGCTGTTGTTTGCTCCGCAGGTAAATGCAATAACCCGGTAAAACGCAAGAGGGAAAGGAAGATAAGAACGGATTAAGCGATGGCTATTCGTGTGGGTCAGTAGCTGTGGTTCTTGCGTGTATCTGGCTAAAGTCGCGCATACCCTGATCCATACATTACAATGTGTGCTCATTCCATATGCTTGAGTATGCTCTATAAATTTCAAACTCCCCCAAGGCGTTCATGATTCGTCCCGTTTCACAAATGTCTATTGGTTCCAAGTTAGACTTGAAATCCGTGTAATTGTGGTCGTGTGAGAGCAAGTGGCGACCATAGTTATATTTTATGTTGATGGAGTTGAGATGTTTTAGTTGTTTATGTCTTTGTTCAAGGAAACGTTTAAGGCAACATCTCCCGTGTGATCAATATAAAACAATTAAGACATTACATGATAGTGCTCCTCCACAGTGCTTTATAGCTCCAGATAATCTTGGCAACCTTATCACACCCCGTTCTATCCACATCTCACCTTCCATACCTCTCCTATCTTTTTACTGCGTTAAGAGTACCTTCTATCTTTAAATTTTCTCGAATATTATCACTCCTTATTCGACAAAATGACATCCTGACAGAAAAGGACAAGAAGAATGAAAACCTGTGAATTGGAGTGGGAGTGAGTCATCACTACGACTGAGGCTGAAGAGTCAGAAGACCACAAACAGCGGCAATAACTCTGCGAGGGATGTAAAGTTTTTAGTGCCAGTATCATTCCTTTTATGATCCAACGAGGATACTTTCAATTTTTTTTGTAAAAAAATCCATGTCTTTTGTTTCAATTCTTGGAAATGACGTGAGGACCCAAGATTCACAACCTTGGAATAACATCACGACGGTCATAGTTAAAAAAAAATTAATTAAAGTAAACCTCTTTATTCTTCTACACGAATACTTTGAATGGTTCCCAAAAGTCTCGGAAATTTAGCCATCTCTTCCGTCGGTAGCGTCTACCGATTTATCAGAGGATAGACGCCAGACCAAACAAATAAAATCGCTAACTTCAATTAATATTTCACTAACTCCGATTTTCGCGTGTAAGGTTCCTTTATCCATGAATCCCCATATTTTTGTTTATTAATATTTATTATTGTTTATTTTAGTTAATTACTGACAAAATAGTTCCTTTCAAAGTAGTTACTTTGTGAAGCCACACGCTATCGAGAGGTTGCTGCCATTTATTGAAACAATGTTGGAAGTCTTCCACTCTCTCTATGACTTTAACTGGTCCGTCACAGATTTCTGAGTGTTCTCCAAACTTTCAAAATAGCGGGCGCGGAGTTGGGTTTTGATTTTTGAAACAGGAAGTAGGCTAATCACACGGACTAAAGTCAAAGCGAGTACCACAGAATGCCCTTGTTTACACACAGCGCGATGTAATATTAATATTATCGTAGTGAAACGTATGAGATTTCTTAGTTTCGACTAATCACGTTGTGTTTGGTGGGTTTGGTCGTCCAGGACAGACTTCAGTCTCCACAGTTTCATAATATCCTAACTTCGTGCCACCAAAAGCATAAGCCATGGCTTATTTTGAAGTTTTTTCAACCTGTTAAATCATAGCACAAACCATAGCATATTATACTCTTGAAATCTCAAAGTTTTGTAGCATAACACTGTTAAATGTTAATGATCTCTGTTTCTATGGGTAAGATGAAACATGCACTTACAGTAATTATGGTACAATGAAACAGATGGGGATACATTTGTTAAATCGAATCTCCAAAGACTCTGGATATAGATATCCACACGTAAGACCAAGGTGATGGCTTTTCGTGAAACTGATCCCGTACGGGCAATAATTGTTATAGATGGTACTGTCCTGGAACAAGTTAGTAATTTTGAATACCTGGGTTACAGTGTGTCTTATCATGCATGCAACGACGTTGTGAATAAGTTGCATAAGTTCAACCTTTTATGCGAGACCATTAGGCGAACCCTTAAGTCAGCAAGTAAAGGAACACGCCTAAAATTCTACAAGTTGATGGCCCTTCCCACACTTCTTTGTGGGTCTGAGAATTGGACTTTAACGAAAGGCCAGGCCAGTTGCATCCAAGCGGCTGAAATGAGATTTCTTAGGCACGTGGCAGGGTATACTCTCCATGATCATAGAAGAAACACAGATATACGGCAGGGACTGAATATTATGAGTATACTCGACAGGATTGCCCAGTGTCGGCTGAATTGGTGGGAACATCTTTGCCGAATGGATGACTCCCACATCCCCAAACAAGTCTGGAACTATAAGCCGAGGGAATAGAGAAGTGTGAGACGTCCGAGGAAGCGCTGGAGTGACCAGCTGTAATTTTACCCTATTCGAGACAGAAACAACCCATCCTTGGTTTAATTCGTGAAAAAGAAGAAGAAGAAGAAGAAGAAGAAGAAGAAGAAGAAGAAGAAGAAGAAGAAGAAGAAGAAGAAGAAGAAGAAGAAGAAGAAGAAGAAGAAGAAGAAGAAGAAGAAAATGATGATAATGATGATGATGACAATCAAATAGAGTAAGGTTAAGACGTTGACGATTTTGATTAAAGTAACCAAGGTTATAGCTATCAGTTGTTTATAATAATAATGCTTCTATTTTGTGCGAAGAAATTCAGTCCCATTGCAATTTAGATAAACCTCATGGTACATTTCTTATAATGTGACTAAATAAACAAACCAGAACGTTGAGAAGGACATCCTCAACGGATTTATTAAAAACCGACAAAAATAAAGTAAAAAACAATTATGTAAGCTTGCAGACTTACAAACCCTGAGTCACATGAGTTAATATTGTCTTCCCCGCCACATGACTTGCAACTGCATTGCTTCAAGGAGGCGCAACTTCAAACGTCTGCAACGGAACGGAAACAGGACCACAGCTTTAAAACGAAGATATTTTTCATTTTAACTAAGTCCGAAATCTCTTTTAAAAATGACTATCACCGTCACAGATTGCATGCAGATATGAGACACGACAGTATAGGAATGACAAATGAAAAATTGCATTGTATACCCGATAAATTGTTTATGTGACACGATTTTGTTTGTCCACGATCAGTTGCCCAGACTTTGAGAAAAGTTTACACATGGTTGTGCATTTGTTCAGCAATATTTCAAAGAAATGTCTAATAGTCATCATCATCATTATCGCCCTCAAACATTAAACACCGGAGTTCCCAGACGAGACAGAGCAGGTATACAGATTTTAAAAAAGACATATCCGAGTCCTACACGTAGTTGGTGGAATTGTTAGACGAGCAAGGGCGAGTTGCTACGACTTCTTGCCTTGACCACTACTCATTGTTGTTTTTTTAGATAAGTAAAGAGTATCATTCTTTTGTCAAACCATTTATTTATCCTATACTGTTTATTATAATCACTTCTGTATTAAATACGTTTGATCCACACTGGTATTGAAACTTCTTCAAAAATTATTCTGGAAAACTAATGTTTAAAAAATTAGACCACTAACCAGATACTAAAACATTAGACCACTAACCAGATACTAAAACATTAGACCACTAACCAGATACTAAAACATTTATTGTTACGAAGGAAGACAAACCTTAACTTTATGGCTCCGAGAATTTGATTTTGACAAAGCCCCAGTCTAAACGAATCGAGGATAATGAGAGGACATTATTAAGACCTTGCAAGAAGCGAAGGCGTTAGTCAGAAACTAATTACGTTAAGTACTTTAAGTATTACTGATCACAGAAATTGGATGCTCCGTCTAAACAGTTTGGATGGCAGACGTCTTCCATACACGCCAAGAAAAAGGTCGAGTGTCGGGCGTCCTAGGAAGCGCTGGAGTGAGGCGATTATGAACCTCCCACGGATACGAATAACGTAGGAGATAACCGACCTTGGTGGTTTAATCTTTGGACGATGACTACGACGACGACGATAGTGAATTCATTTAAACTAGTGTGTTTGTCACTGTACCAAGATGTGAGAATACCTGGTTGCTTGACTCATTGTATTTGACACTACAGACGCGTCAGGCAAGACACCAAAATTAGAATGTAAATGTCGATAGTAAGACCAATAATGGTGAGTGCTGCGGAAAGTAGACATGGCACAGCGAAAACAAAATTAACAGTAGAGGTATAAAATTCCTTAGGCTTTCACTGCCGGCGTCAACATGGTTGGAATTATTATTTGTTAGGCCGTGGTCTACTGCTTGTGTTCAAGACACACATTGTTAGGCCGTGGTCTACTGTTTATGTTCAAGACACACATTGTTAGGCCGTGGTCTACTGCTTATGTTCAAGACACACATTGTTAGGCCGTGGTCTACTGCTTATGTTCAAGACACACATTTCAACATCACCATCGGAGACCATCTTGAGTGTAAGAAACAATTGACACGCTGTCCGCCACTTACTCTAGTGCTGAGGGGCAATTGGCGACACCGTACCTACCAATTGCTTCTGGGGCCGTATAGAATTCTTCTTCTTCTTCTTCCTCAAGGTTTAAACCAAGAATGGTTTGTTCCGGTCTCAAATAGGCAAACATTACAACAGATCACTCCAGCGTTTCCTCGGACGTCCCACACCTCTCCGTCCCCTCGGCTTATAGTACCATAGTTGTTTGGGGATGCGGCAGTCATCCATTCGGCAAAGACGTTCTCACCAATTCAGCCGATACTGGGCGATCCTGTCGAGTATGCTCATAATATTCAGTTCCTGCCGTATATCTGTGTTTCTTCTATGATCATGGAGAGTACACCCTGCCACGTGCCTGAGAAATCTCATTTCAGCCTTTCGTTAAAGTCCAATTCTCAGACCCATAAAGAAGTGTGGTAAGAGCCATCACCTTGTAGAATTTTAGGCGTGTTTCTTTACTTGCTGACTTAAGGGTTCGGTATTAGAAGTGAGATATTTTTAAGAACATGTGCGGAAAGACCATACGAAATCGTGAAAGAAATTGGGATCGGAAACTGGATGAAAAGATGAAGATAAGGAACGGAGGAGAACAGAATACTGTAAGTCTGAAGGAACAAGAAACCAGAGGTTTGTGATCGCGGAGCATTAAGCGAGGTATTAGTGTAATGTGCGACAAATGTGTCCATTACTTGATGGAAAAGGAACTCGGAGAAGCGAAAAGAAATTCATACTTAATCGCAATATCACGTTTGGAAGATCAATTATATAAGCAGAGAAGAATTCTTCAGTAGCGATTTGAAGCATGCTTGAAATAGACGTTTACGCTCTTGAGAAAGCATTCAATAAATTCTGCGTAACTCCAGAGAAACAATAAAACAAAGTGTGCATTAACGAAGCAATATGCCTTGAACAACGTAATGTCGCAGTCTCTGCGGCCTCCGGTGTATTATTTTATTCTGGAATTATCCGATCATCTGGGCGCCGTTAAATTCATTTTATCAAGCTCAGGCGTATAATTAAAACCGTACGCGTTCTTCATACTCTTCTCTCAGCGTGATCGTATTCGACGATAAAGCAAATTAACCAACAGCACAGCAGATTCACGCAATGCTGACGTAATGAGGTGTGTTTATAATTGTTTTGCATGGCTGCAGTGCGGAATCTCGCCGGTTTCACGCTGCCTGCCTGGTAATTAAATACTTTTTTGCACATTCCGACCGACGTTAGCAAGCAAAACATTAACGAGCCTCTCTCACGTTGGTAAAGCGCTAATGGCGACAAACACGGTAGCCGTTTACAAAATAAAATATTAGTTTTTTAGATTAAAATTACGTTGCGAATTAAACAGTATGGGAACGCTTAGAAACTAATCGGTGTTGTGCTTTGGCTCGTGGAAGATGATCAGTATCAGAAAGCGTTTTGCACTTAATGCTCTGTTGCTAATAGTGTTTCTCCTTTAGGGTAATCTGCGAGGAGGTGACTTGCCACACCACGACGCGCAGGACTGTTCGTTTGTGTTGTTTCCGTTGTACTACGTTCAAAAGAGTTGTCATCTGATTTAGTTTTAGATATTAAAGTAACTGCTATCCCGCTAAAATATTCCTGTCGGTTTAATGCCTCACATATGTTTTCACAAAATAAGCATCAAGAGCTATAGTGCCATCGTATTCTACGCGAAAAACTTCAAAAATTAGCATTTTAATCTATTTGAAAAGGACATTGCTGTTTGCATAGTAAGTTTTGCACTACGTTTAAGATTGTAGGAGTGTTTAATTCAAGTATAAATTATTAATGAAAATATTTTTCAACAACTCAAAAACAAAGTCATATTAAGTAGTATTCGTAAAAAAAAAGTAATGGTTACTAAACACATAATACTAGCTTCTAATAAGGGGGGGGGGGTAATACTAGCTTCTAGGTTGGATCCCGTCATTTTCTACACGGAAAAAGAGAAATCTAGGATTCTTACAATATAATTTTATAAATATTCGATCATAAATAATTTCTGTACACACACACATAAACTATTATTTCTCGTTCCCAAATGCTGTAAAGTTGATTACTATTTTATAAATTATTCAAATTTTTAAAAACACTCAACTTAACCTAACAAAAACTAAAACGCATTGTCAAAATTTAGTATTTTGTCTGTTCGCTAGATTGAACATTTCTTTTGCAGACATGATTAGAAATGAAATGTTCACTGCACCAATATTCTATAGTACCAAATTACAGCAAATGTCCATCATTACTTACTTATCAAACATATATCCTTAGTAATTCTACAGTGGGAAATCAAATGAAACAACTCATACGAAAATGGTTTTTACTTTACTAATGGTCAACACATACCAGCAGTCAGTCCTGCGCATCGTGGTGTGGCAATTTATTTATTTACATTCAATCTTTGCGATTTGAAACTTTTCTTGTCTGCTTTACGGTGTGGCAATCGGATGTTTTTCTAGATACTAAAACGGTGTTGCAATTTACCTTCAGCCGGGTAATCTACAGTTAGCATCATTCTCCTATAGCCTATCAGAGATTCCCCCAGTTCCCATTTCATCGCTAAGGATATTCTTCTTCTTCTTCTTCTTCTTCTTCTTCTTCTTCTTCTTCTTCTTCACTACAAGGGGTAGGTTATGTAAACCTGTTCCGGCATCCATCTCATCCTCTGATTACCCTCGTTTCTATTTTCTCATTTCACATCGGTTCTCTGCCTGTTTTTGTCTCTTCTCTTAAAGTTATTCTGTGCATTCTTCACGTTCTCGATCATATAACATGGCTCTCGCACCTACCGCTACATTTTTAACTTTTCTGATACGTTCATCTTGTTGTTTGAATTAGCAGTCTCTGTAATTCCAGGTATGTCGTGTTTACTTGCTAAATTGCTACTTGTCGTGATCCGGACGAGGCCTTTCAGTGTTTCCACCATTTTCAAGTCCTAAACCACCTTTATTTTATTTACTTATTTATTTATTTTTGACTTGAAAATGGTGGAAACACTGAAAGGCCTCGCCCGGAACATGATAAGTAGCAGTTTAGCGAGTAAACACGACAAAGTTGGAATTTTCTGATAAGCTTTATACCGGGCACGTTTTTAAAGTAAGATCCGCTTTGAATCTACCACCGATGTAAAGAGACCACTCATTCTCCACGTTGTAATATGACGTAATTCATGTGAAGCGCGTTGTAGCTGTCGGCATTAGATACACAACTGTGGTGTGTGTGCCAGCGATCTGCACGACGACGATGACGTCGACGATGATGATGATGATGATGATGATGATTTACTGATATAATTGTAGCTTTACTGTTTAAAACTAAATGCTTAAACAGAGACAAATCTTCACTGGCATTTTGGTCATGTGTTAAAGTAAACGTTCGGACTATTAAAAAACCTAATTTCATCCGAGATAAAAAAACAAAGTTGAGAAAGATGACGGGAAAGAAAAATCCAACAACAAAAATAACGATGAAGAAAGAAAGGATAAGATTCACTTGAACTGTAGTGCTCAGCTGAGGGGCAGAGTCGCAGGCTGAGGCGGATGTTTATTGTGTGAAGTGTAGCCAAACGCCCACGCGGTATCGATGCCATGACGGCGGCAATCTCACAAGTGTTGTGTTCGTCACGGAAGGGACATTAAAGACTCCATTAACACTCCATGCTGCAGCTATAACCTTTTACCATACTTTATGATCAATTTCAATTTGCAGGTCGCGCATACGGTATCGGATGCAGAGGGCAGAGGCAGTGTATAAACCAACAACAGGGGAATATCTTAATGCAACACGCACACTAAGATGAGCAGGAACGTTTCACTTGGCAACAATTAAAGTTAACCGAAATTCTCTGTCAGATTTAGATTTCTTCTTTTTTTTGTATCAGCAAACATTTTTATGTCATCGTAGTCTTTGATATATGTCGGACTGCTAGCCGCTTCGCAACGCACAAAACTCTGCGAGTCTTAACCACTTGGGTTATGGTATAAAAAGAAAGTCCTCGTTAATGTGAGCGTCAACCAGTTCGGAACTTACGCCTGTCGGTGACAAAGTTATAATTTCAGTTTGAAAACTTGAATTGACTTAAATTTTCAAATTTTTGTACATTTATTAATTCAACAGAATATGGAAAAATGTTTAATTCTTCATCTTGAGTTAGTAGAAAAATAGTTTACGGTTTTTGCTGTTAAAAATATCCAAGTCTCCAGTATTAAACTACAGTTTATCAAGATTTTCTTTCCTCAAACAAAAAAAAAGTAAGCGAAGATAGAGATGATAGAAGATCGTGATGAGCGAAATATTGAAAGAATGCGATAGCCTATAGGTAGGGAACAGGCATATGATATGATATGGACATAAGCTGTACATAGGGAGAAAACAGACAGCGTCCTTTAAAAAATTTATGAAAGAGTTAAAACAATTAATGTAGTTCAATTGGGAATTAAGTCATTTTGGAAGACTCTCGTCATTAAAGACATAAATTTTTGGAAATAACTGGTGAACAGAAAAATTTAGGATAGGGAAATGGAGAAAGATAGTAGAAAAAACGCAAAAGACATTAACCAGTTAGAATTGTAGAAATACGGATGTGGTCAGATCCACGTTTCCACAGTCAGAAGAGGACAGAATCACCGTTGCCACAGACGAGTCAGAAGAGCCTAAAGACTAGTAAAATAACTTTAGGATAGTAATTGTTGGATATCAATGGGAAATTTACAGACTAACCAAGCCTTGAACAACTTAAACATTATTTGAACTAAACATGTCAATAATTTAAAAGTTGTAAATTGTTAAACACAAATTAAAATGTCTAGTATATTCCAAGTGTACTCCAAGGAACATATTAAAACCCCTTCCGAATGTCAAGGTAGAAGTAACAGCTGCATATGGCTCCAAAGTTTGGACAATATCAAGAAACCTTAAAGTAAGAAACACTCTATACAACCAGGAGATACTCTGGGGTTATTCTCATAACTGTGTTAAAAAAAACGGCTTGATTTCAAGGGGAACGCGCCGGAACGGCGTTCCGAAACCTCTTGGGTCCAAAAATAAATTACCGAAAAAAATATGAAAAGGAAAACCTAATTATTACAAAAATTTACTACTACTTTTTAAATTTTGCCCCTCATCAGCTCCACTACAAAACTAAACATATTTTGTAAAAATCAAACACCAGCACTAATCTTTATCTTAACTACTATCGTTCTTTTTTCTTTTGCAGAATCGCAATGTTGGTCTGAGTTTTGCCAAACGAAAAACTGAAGAAAATTACAGCTTCTTTGTTTGAAAGCAGGAAACCAGTACCAGGCCCCCATTATTTCTGACCCTGAAAGCAGTGCAAATCTTAATTTTTTTTCGGAGTTCCCCTTCAAAGAAAGGAAGCTAGGAAACACAATAATCCCGTAGACTCTGAAAAGTTTTATGAGACACTGAAAAAAATCTGTTGATAACAGACTGCTTAGTGAACAAGATCCCGAGCTAATATAAAATATAAGTATATTTGTGTCTCTACAACTTTTGAATTGATGCGTTCCGGCACCTATAATTTTAGAAATCAACCTATAATTAGATAACATTACTGGTAGGAAATACTATTAGGTAGATTACATAAGATAAGGATTAGATTAGATAAGGGAACAGACACAGGAGATGGACCAACATGTTTACCGAAAAAATGTTTTAAATGGGTACCACACTCAATAAGGAAAAACAGGTCGCCAAAGAACACAATGAAAAGACGGAGTTAAAATAGTACTCAATAAAAGAGAATAAAACGAAGACGCTTGGGAAAATAAAGAACAGTAGCGCTTGGATTGCACGGTCAGTTACCACTTTTGTTTTAGAAATACAGCCAGACATATACGCGCGCGCGCGTGTGTATGACCTATATATCGGTATGTACAAACATGTTTAGATATTTAGGTACTGAAAAGATAAACAGTATAATTTGTTCACTGAAAAACTACCTACTGGAATAACTACGTATTTTATTAAAAAGAAACCTACAGACATAGAGGCACTTTTCTGGAAATCGTTTTAAACGAACCGCTGCAATGTAAAGCTTTTTCCCCTACAATTATCATTTGTTATTCCTTTGTATGTAACTCGTTGAGTTTCCTGCATATCTTATAACACAGATAACATTGGTTTTAATAATAAAATAAAACCAAAAACTAAATTCAACATTCATAATAAAAATGGAGTTTACAAAATAGAATGTCCAGATTGCAACAAATGTTACGTGGGCCAGACGAAGAAAAAACTGTCCGAGAGATATATTCAGCATCGCAGTGCGTTTCAAATCTAATTTAGCCACACACTGTTTAAACAATAAACATAAATTTCCAGACATTCAAAAAGTCAGATTAATTAAAAACGTAGAAAAAGGTAACAAAATGAATATCTGGGACAATCTTAATATTTACAAACACAATAATAATAATCTACTAATTAAAGAACAAATGCAAATAAAAAAAAAACAAGACGACTTATTTAAAACCATACATTTATTAGAATAATAAAATAAACATTACATAATATATAATGTATAATATATAATAAATAGCTACTTCATAAACATTCAAACAACCGATAATAGAATCGAAGTTAATTCGATTATCCGTTAGGTGTATTGTAAGCAAAACATTCAATTACAATTCAAAGAAACCTCTGAAGATACAGAATAGTTTCTGTGAAACGTCCTAACGTATGTCAGGTGAAAATAAACTTACATGCAGTGTAATTATTTGAAGATATTAATTATCATTTGAAAATTTCAACAACACACATCAACATAGGTATTCAAATTTTCAATTTCACCTGAATTTTGGGAGTCAATAATACCACGCCTGGTAATAGTCATATAATATTATTACTGACATCGATCTCATTATATCACACCTGTGATCATCATTTCTACCGTATGTTTTGTTGAAAGAACGCTCTAAGCATACAAATCATACCTTGTACTAAATTACTTTTAATTTTCTGAAACTGAGTTGGAATTTAAAATACGAATTACTGAAAACCGCATTATCGCTTACGGGCGCGTTTTTAGCAGACTAAATTACAAACTATAAAACTTTAACGCCTACACATGGAACTGTACGTGACACGATAACAGTACAGTGTGGAGGGTTGCACACCCACTCCTGTCACGGCGCACAAGGTATTGATTTAAGCAAGCGATTGTGCTTGTGTGGGCGTAGGAGCGTGTAGGCGTCCGAATTTGAATGGAAACGTTCCAAAGCTAAAATACAGCGAACAGGATTGTTAAAAAGTTTATTTCTGCCGGATTTCGTGACAATAACAAGTAAATGGTGATGGTGATGAAGAGCAAAGTACAAGAAAGACGGTAACTAACAACAGAAATCTAACTACCGTGATCGCGCCCAAAGGAAGACACGAGGGAGTCTGGAACTCCGTGAGTTTAATCCCACACATTAAAACCATCCGTAGGACGGAAGTTATGATCTAAAAATAATGTCTTCGGGTTCCGCAATTCTCTTGCGCTGATTCTCGTCGTGTTTGGACAAGCGGAAATCAGACGTCCTTCGCCACCATGTACATATAATCGTTGAACAAAAGAAAAAAGCCAAAATTACTTTCCGCGTAGTGACAAACAAGAACTACCTAAAAAATCTAAATATAATGACATGCAATCATTTTGTATTTGTCGTTCAGGGAAAACAACATTATTAGTCACGGTTCGCATTTTTCACCTACATTCACCCTCCCCCTTGTAACTATCTATCCATCTCTCTCTTTCTCTCGAATATCTGTCAGTCTCACAAAAATTGTAAAGGAGACCGAAAAAAAATTTTGCTAGATTTTATTGTGATAATGTTGGTACGGAATTGATGGGAATTAGCTTTTACAGTATCTATGAGACTAGAGTATTGCAAATTTTTTTTTTGTTATCTGTAGGTGCCAATCACAACGGGTAATGTTGATTAAATGATAACACTGATTATTATAGGTGCCAATAAAAATGTTATTCTTGATATACGTTATAATCACAACAAGCTAATACTATTGAGGGACAGTCCTAATACTTACTGAGTAAAAAATTCTAACAAAATATAGGTTTGTACACTAGCGGTAATTTATCTCTTAAATAAAAATTTGTACACATATTTTTACAATAACTTTGTTAAATAATTACATTGGTTTAAGTTACTCACCATTACCCTTATTAACGTATATTTTTAGATTTTTAGTAACTGACACCTTATAATTAGAGCTGAGATCCTCAATCGCGGGAGTTTTCAAACAAGGCAGTGACTTTCAAGCAATTAAGTGACTAAAAATAAATAAATTATAATAACTTGAATTAGCTGATGTGAGTACTCATCGTCCCTGTTGGTCCTGATACTCGAGATTGGTGCACTTTGGCAATGAGTTCTGAATAGATGATTCACTCGCTACACTTTTTTTGCACATTTTTCACTGCACTCAAGGTATCAACAATTAAATAATGTAGCAACTAACACTACATAACCTTGATTTCGTACCTGTAAACTGTGACTCTAAGTATGACTTTCTAAGTGTGATTCTCTCAAATGACTGTATCAATGACCGTATGTGAGACTGACTAATGTATGAAGTATGACTTTCTAAGGGGAACGAATTTCGTCACGTCCATCTATTAAATACTCCTAATTCTGTTCCACCCACCAATCGATCTGTTCCTGTTCCTACTACAAACAATATTAATATTAAACAGAATTCAACAAAATATACAAGGGTCAGTTGAAAAGTTGGCGGAGCGACTTCTCTGGCTTAGAGGTAAAACTAAAATTTTTCACGTGTTGTAAGATTCATATTTTATGTAAATGCCTGTTAATTTCAAAATCTATTTGCCTTTTATTCATTTTTTTATCAGCTGTTTGAAATTTACTGCCACGCGCGTTTGGAAAACTGAAAAAATCACGAATTCTTTGTTAAAATATGTCCGAACACATTTAGCATTTAGTTGTGAATTTTCATTAACGCTAGATATTTTTATCAAATAATTAAATTACAAAACGATGTTTGCTTTTGTACATTTTTTAAAACACAAGTGACACATAAATTTCGAACAGCTGAAAATTAACAGGAATTTAACTGGAAATTAACAGGTGTCTACAAAAAATATGAACCTTACAGCCACTAAAAATATTAGTTCCACGGGTGAGCTATAGGTATCGCTCCGCGAACTTTTCAACTGACCCTCATAAGCATAAGAACTATTACTTTTGGTGGATTAATGACTATCGTTTTTGGATAAATGCTTTAAATGAACATACACACATAGAAAACTGTACATGCACCATTACTGTATTTACAAACAGACTTGCGCCTTAGAAAATGCAAACAAAGTCAGACAATCAATTGTTATTATTATTATTCCGGCTGTACAATGTTTACACATTTTCCGGAACAAAATATTATAGAATTGATTGAATTCTCATCTTCTACTGCTGCTTGCCCATCCAAAGATCTTCTTCAATTTCTCTTTCCCTCAATTATAGTCTGAATTTCTTCTATCCAGGTGATATGTAGTCTTCCCCTTTTCGTTCTTCCTGGTGGGGTCTACTCCATAACTCTCCTTGGCAACCTTTCCTGTGCCATTCTTTTTGAGTGTCCATTAGAGGAGTGTCCATTTGTAATTTTTTTGTTTGAATAAAATCAACAATGAATTTTTCACACTCATTCTATCCTTAATAACTTCATTTATAATTTTCTAACGTCTTGATACTCTTGCCGAACGTCTCCAAAAGTCCATCTCTGCTCTCATTAATTTTGTTCTTGTGTCTTTATTGGTAGTCCAAACTTCTGAGCCGTAAGTCATGATACTTCTAACAATGGTTTTATATTTCTTGGTTTTAGTTTCTGCTGTAATTTGCGTATCATACGGGATTCCATTTAATGCAGAGGTTCCCATTTAATGCAGTGGTTCCCATTTAATGCAGAGGTTCCCATTTAATGCAGAGGTTCCCATTTAATGCAGAGGTTCCCATTTTTTAAATTAATTGTGGATTTTATTTCTTTGTCTCGCTTCCCACTGGCCGTAATTT
The DNA here is from genome assembly GCA_034769895.1 of Magicicada septendecula. NCBI lineage: Eukaryota > Metazoa > Arthropoda > Insecta > Hemiptera > Cicadidae > Magicicada > Magicicada septendecula. Next base: position 451,638,015 of record CM068374.1, read on the forward strand.
TCACCCCTAAATACTTGTATTCTTCCGTACATGAAATCTTCCCCACGTCTTCCTCCCATATCAAGTCTTGATGAAGGTCACCTATTGCCATGTATTTTGTTTTATTCATATTTACCTTTAGTCCCCATTTCTGATATTCCTGTGTCAATTCCTATTGATTTTTACCAGCTGAGTAAATCAAAAATTATAAAATGCTATAGGCCTTTATAAAACACTGCTCACAAAATTCTTGAAGAATTGAGGCTAAACGGGAATAAAACAAACAGAAACTACAATAAAAAAAATACAAATACATTTAAGGGATAGAAAAACCAAGCCACCGTACATAGTAAGATTTCTTAAAACGTGGAGAACGAAAGCAACTAAAAAAAGAAAGAAAAAAACAGAAAATTAAGATACGCGTAACAAAGTTAAGAGGGAACCACGAGACAGAACTTATCAAAACAAACATAACAAAAAGAGCATAATCATCATGCAGCATTGTTGTTACGAGTGTCACTGTTTCCATCGACTCCGATCGAAACATTCCTCTGCACTCATGGCGTCTTCAACGTCTTTTCTCCAGAAATGGTTTCCTGTTTTCCTTCTCTTAGGTGGTGTCCACTTCCATAGCTTCTTTGGCCATCTCTCGATCGACTCCGACTTCTTCGACTCCGATCGAAACATTCCTCTGCACTCATGGCGTCTTCAACGTCTTTTCTCCAGAAATGGTTTCCTGTTTTCCTTCTCTTAGGTGGTGTCCACTTCCATAGCTTCTTTGGCCATCTCTCGATCGACTCCGACTTCTTCGACTCCGATCGAAACATTCCTCTGCACTCATGGCGTCTTCAACGTCTTTTCTCCAGAAATGGTTTCCTGTTTTCCTTCTCTTAGGTGGTGTCCACTTCCATAGCTTCTTTGGCCATCTCTCGATCGACTCCGACTTCTTCGACTCCGATCGAAACATTCCTCTGCACTCATGGCGTCTTCAACGTCTTTTCTCCAGAAATGGTTTCCTGTTTTCCTTCTCTTAGGTTGTGTCCACTTCCATAGCTTCTTTGGCCATCTCTCGATCGACTCCGACTTCTTCGACTCCGATCGAAACATTCCTCTGCACTCATGGCGTCTTCAACGTCTTTTCTCCAGAAATGGTTTCCTGTTTTCCTTCTCTTAGGTGGTGTCCACTTCCATAGCTTCTTTGGCCATCTCTCGATCGACTCCGACTTCTTCGACTCCGATCGAAACATTCCTCTGCACTCATGGCGTCTTCAACGTCTTTTCTCCAGAAATGGTTTCCTGTTTTCCTTCTCTTAGGTGGTGTCCACTTCCATAGCTTCTTTGGCCATCTCTCGATCGACTCCGACTTCTTCGACTCCGATCGAAACATTCCTCTGCACTCATGGCGTCTTCAACGTCTTTTCTCCAGAAATGGTTTCCTGTTTTCCTTCTCTTAGGTGGTGTCCACTTCCATAGCTTCTTTGGCCATCTCTCGATCGACTCCGACTTCTTCGACTCCGATCGAAACATTCCTCTGCACTCATGGCGTCTTCAACGTCTTTTCTCCAGAAATGGTTTCCTGTTTTCCTTCTCTTAGGTGGTGTCCACTCCATAGCTTCTTTGGCCATCTCTCGATCGACTCCGACTTCTTCGACTCCGATCGAAACATTCCTCTGCACTCATGGCGTCTTCAACGTCTTTTCTCCAGAAATGGTTTCCTGTTTTCCTTCTCTTAGGTGGTGTCCACTTCCATAGCTTCTTTGGCCATCTCTCGATCGACTCCGACTTCTTCGACTCCGATCGAAACATTCCTCTGCACTCATGGCGTCTTCAACGTCTTTTCTCCAGAAATGGTTTCCTGTTTTCCTTCTCTTAGGTGGTGTCCACTTCCATAGCTTCTTTGGCCATCTCTCGATCGACTCCGACTTCTTCGACTCCGATCGAAACATTCCTCTGCACTCATGGCGTCTTCAACGTCTTTTCTCCAGAAATGGTTTCCTGTTTTCCTTCTCTTAGGTGGTGTCCACTTCCATAGCTTCTTTGGCCATCTCTCGATCGACTCCGACTTCTTCGACTCCGATCGAAACATTCCTCTGCACTCATGGCGTCTTCAACGTCTTTTCTCCAGAAATGGTTTCCTGTTTTCCTTCTCTTAGGTGGTGTCCACTTCCATAGCTTCTTTGGCCATCTCTCGATCGACTCCGACTTCTTCGACTCCGATCGAAACATTCCTCTGCACTCATGGCGTCTTCAACGTCTTTTCTCCAGAAATGGTTTCCTGTTTTCCTTCTCTTAGGTGGTGTCCACTTCCATAGCTTCTTTGGCCATCTCTCGATCGACTCCGACTTCTTCGACTCCGATCGAAACATTCCTCTGCACTCATGGCGTCTTCAACGTCTTTTCTCCAGAAATGGTTTCCTGTTTTCCTTCTCTTAGGTGGTGTCCACTTCCATAGCTTCTTTGGCCATCTCTCGATCGACTCCGACTTCTTCGACTCCGATCGAAACATTCCTCTGCACTCATGGCGTCTTCAACGTCTTTTCTCCAGAAATGGTTTCCTGTTTTCCTTCTCTTAGGTGGTGTCCACTTCCATAGCTTCTTTGGCCATCTCTCCCTTTACATGCGCTTTAGGCATCCTAACCGATTTAACATTTTCACCTCTACCGTTTGTATTACGTATACGCCAATCCCCATTTTCGCTTTTGTATTTACATTCGCAAATCTATCCAATCTAGTTCGTCTACATCATCGTCTCCAGTAATCCACAACTCCATAGCTGTCACTCTGGATTTCCATTTTTATTTACCTCGAGAATTCTGCCCCAGTGTAAGACCTACTATAGTTTTTTTATACATCCTAATCTTATTAGACCTACCCTTTGTAATTTGTTTAGTAGGTTATTCAGTTCCCTTGTAGCAGTTTCTGGTTGACCATTCTTCATTTTATTTCTTGATTGCTATCACCAATCAAATGTTATTATCACTTCTAAACAGGCAGGCGAAGTAACTCGTAGCTCTTTTAACTTTTGTTCCTAACTCAAGGGTCCTACCCTATCACCAAGTACTCTGTTTTGGATGCATTTATTTCGAGACCCATATCGTAGTGATTTCTGCAAGCTTTCTAGTCATATAACTTATATTCATCTCTTCCTCGGCTATTATAGCCTGATCAACAGCAAAATTTAACGTGTAGAGCCTCAAATCTCAGTATTCCCATATTACATTTCTACTTCCATGATCTCAGAGCCTCCTTCAAATCGGCTTTAAACAGCGTTGGAGCTAAGAAACCGCCTTGTTTCAAACCTTTACTAATAAAGCCTTTCCAAAAAGAGAAAACAGTAAATAAAATCACAGAAATACAGGTGGCAAATGTAAAACAAAGCAGCGAAACAGGATCAACAAAGCCACCCTGTAGATAACAAGTAATGTTTCATTTTTCTGACAATGAAGCAAAATCGACAGTTACCGTGTTAAGTGGATGGAATGCGTAGTCGTGTTAATGATCAATCGATCGTTGATGAAACGGCTATTAAGATAACGGCCGTTAAATATTTTATAGTCAGATAGAAAATGGTCCGTTAGGAAGAAAGTTAACAAAGGTTCGTGAAACGGGGCATATGACCCATAAAAAGCGGTAAATCTCATTACGTTCTTATAAAACTGTTATTTAATTTTTTTACCAAGATTTAGTAATTATTTAGTAATTTACTAAGTGTTTATTTCTTGTTGTTGTATAGGCTATAACAAGAAAATAAACTTGTTATATATTTCCTTTTTAGCCAAAGGTATCAAAAAGAGTTTCATTTGCCCATCTTAAGTAAGACTCTAGCATGATCTTATGATAGCTCTATTTTCTATTTCAAGGCGCCTCCTACGTAAAACTACCTTCAGATTTTTTTAACGAATAAAAATGGCACGACTGGCTTTGACAGACAGACTCTCTGTCCAGGTTTGTTGTCGTATGCAGCTAGATTATTTCGGTACTTTGGAAACTGGAAATTACTTAGACTAAAAGAGCCAATTATTTCATCAATTAATATAATTTTTTTCAACACGAGAGAGAGAGAGAGAGAGAGAGAGAGAGAGAGAGAGGGGGGGGGAAGACTGTGCTCGTTTGCAAAACAATGTCCGTCCTCACGATTTAGGAGCGTTCGAGGTCTCCCTCCATCTCCTCCGTTAATCTCCCCCTTTTTTACCCAGTGTTAATTACTTGGAATATTCCGACTCGCGTAATCTAAAAACCGAGTTGATTCGATAACGTCGGTTCTCAGACTCGAGGACGAACACCTGTGCTCATTGCTTCCGGCCGGCCGTGTAATCGTTACAGGTGACTTCCGCTTGACACCCAGCACATAAATAATTGTTTTCAATTGCAGCCAGCTTATAATTTCTGGTCGCTTTATCTCGTATCTACAAGCTTTACCACTCCCTATGTCTAAAAGTAAACACTTAATCCTCTAGTGGACACATTAAATAATAAACACTAATGTAGATATCTGTTCGGTTTCAAAATGCTAAACGGCGAATTATAAACAGAGCCAATGAAATATTGTCAATTTTAATTCGTACACATTGTGTTTCTTCACGTGTTTTAACGTTACAGTATTAGAAAATTATACGTATTAATTTAAATAATTTTCGCAAGTACAAGTTATGTATGTAAATGTCCACCATTACATTGTAATAAGACAAATTGTTATTTAAGTATGTTGGGGGTATCGTCACCGTGACGCCGTATCAGTTAAACAGGGTCAAATATCGAACACCTCTCCAATCGACCTTTAAGGTGTTTTCTGCGAAGTAACGACATCTGACATTTTCGATTATTTATCGACAAAACGCTTTAATTTTGGCAGCTGTTAGAGTGTGAAAAATTAAAAATCCATAATTTTCGTAGCCTTATCAGTTACAACATCGTGTGTTTGTTTGTGGATGTGTGCACGTTGATATTTGCGGACATTAAACAAGGTAACTTGAAATATGATAGTTATTTTGGCTGATTATGACGTGTATAGCCTCAGTTAGCTACGCTAAGGCTACCATAAAAATATATCATAAAATCGGGACAACATCATAATGCAAACTCATGAAATCAAGACACCAGCCAACCAAAGATAAAATTGGGTCTACATAAAAACCTTTAATAAAAACTGTCTTAAGTGTTTCAGTACTACTCTCCAACTGTCGTTCTATCATTTTTTAAACGATTAGGCCTAATAATCTTCCTTAGGACATCCTTTTTATAAAATTCGGTACATTGTGATTAATCTGACAATGATCTATACTGATTAAAGTTTCTTTAAGGGTCTGTAATGCTAGGTATGTACTTCAAATTCATTTATGAAAAATTAAAATCCGGAATTTTGCACTCGACGTTTGCCCAACAATTTCGGGGTATTATTTTAAAAAAAAGACTGTCACAATGCTCCTCCAAAGTACTGGAGAGGATGAGTAATGCCTTATGGTCTCATCCCTTGATGACAAGAAATTTACAGCCGCACCTCCAAGTGGTGGGGGATGGGCAACACCTACAGGTGGCTAACGCGGCTCTGGAGACCGACTGATAGCCGGTATAAGCTGTCCCTCCTCTACTTGTCATTGTCAAGTAGAGGTTAGGGCACCCTCTTGTCCTTGGGGTGATTGTATCCTAAAGACGGATGAGCTTCCATAGGTCAACGACGTCGGATGTGGGTTGCGAGGAGAAACCACCACATTATCCTTATGGATATCTCAACAGGAAAACTGGTCTCTTTAGTCTGGTAAGACAGCCAGTTTATGGGAGAACACCCAGACAGAAAATCGGGCTGGACGTTAAGTCTGAAGGTGGCAGCCCCACCATACATCATACCCTGCGATATGCTAGGAACATATCCAGAGGACATATTCACTACTAAATTGCCTCAAATAATGAATAGCCGGACTGATCGGCTGAATTGGTGGGAACTTCTTTGCCGAATGGATGACTGCCGCATCCCCAAACAACTCTGGAACTATAAAAGCCGAGGGGACGTAGAGGTGTGGGACGTCCGAGTAAGCGCTGGAGTTACCACCTCTAATCTTTCTGACACCGGAACAACCCATCATTGGTTTAATCCTTGAAGATGATGATGACTGTCATAATAAATTGGGACGTGTGATAACCTTAAGGTAGGCTACTGTCCACCACGACCACTCCATGTACTCGAGGTGGCCACAACCGTTGTCTTGGTACAATTCGTCCTAATTTGCGACGGTGGAACAACCTCTTGTTAGGACAAGACAGCTATAAGGGCACAGCGGAGCAGAGAGTACAACGAAGGGAACCGCTGCCAAGTTCTCGTTTTAGTAACCACAACGCCCGATCTGAGGATCGGTTACAAGAATTGGACGACAAAGTAAATAATATAAAACGTTGATTTTGTGCGATTGTGCGGACGTATGTCTGCGATACTGACCACGTAAGTTACCTCGAAGGCGCAGTCGATAGGTTTGTGCGCTTCGAGGTGGAAAACGTTTGGTTAAGGCATTAAACGGACTTAATCGATGGAAACCGTGTCATCATCATCGTCTTCTTAACGGTTTTAGGCTTTAGCGGCCTGTTCTTATTCCACAGTCCACCTTTTCTTAGGTCTACCAACTTTTCTTCTGCCTCTAGGGTTATACTCTTTCGCCATCTTCGGTAGGCTATTCTACTTTCTTCTATTCTATCGATGTGTTGAATCCATTTTCTTCTGTATTTTTTAATCCTTTCATTAACTGCAAAAATATCTAAATCACTTCTTATCTCTTCATTTTTTATATGACCTCGTCTATTACATCTTTTAACTGATCTCATAAATTTTATTTCTGCTGTTTGTATCTTCTGTTCATTTTTTTTTTTATGACCCAAGTTTCAGAACCATACAATTTTATTTGGGTTTCTTTTCTACATTTATTTCGCAACGTTCTCCAAATCGATCCACACGTTCTTGGAAAGACATCTCTGTCTTGATAATAAGTAACGTCACGTCCAAGACAGTTGAAATGTCTTACTTGTTCTACGCATGTGTTGGCTACGCATATTTCGTTCCGAACCGGTTCAAAGCCATTACTTTTGTCTTTAATTCAGATATGTTACAGTTACATTCTTTTCCTAGTGTATGTAAGATGTGTATTTCTCGCGGGAGATCGTCTTCTGAAGTGGCGAATATAGTTTTCTTCAGAAGAGAATGGTTATCAAGTTTTTATTTCGGTGGATTTTAATAGCGTCAGGGGACTGTTGTTTCCATTTTCTGAGGAGATCATCTTGATGAAGGTTAAAAAGTAATGGTGACAGACAACAGCCTTGTCTTACGCCTTAGTTTGTTTCAATCGGGATAGATTCTTCTCCGTCGTCTACGGTTACCGCGAACACATGTGTAGAAAAGTTTACATTTTGGGAGATAAACGAAAGAACAGACAGAAATCGTAGCACACAAGGATAATACTTCAGTAACACGTTATTCAAAAATTAGTATAATAGACAATGGATTTGGAGAACTCCAAGTGAAAAGGAAACCAATAATAAAAATAAAAAAACACGCATAAAATAATTTTAAATATAAGAAGTCCAAATAAGGTGTTAATAGATATCAACGTACCAGACTAAAAAAATAACTGTGAAATAAAACTGAAAAGCTGAAGACTTCAAACTATTCAACAGAACTGAACACCTTCAATGAAAGCGTTACGTCATCACAGAACGTTCTACTTGTTTGTCGGCTATCCCAGCTGTAATGTTTGTGTGCGTACGTATTGCTACTTTGAGAAGAAAGACAATTACGTGACACTTAACATGCGTCAACCATCGAGGCTGTTCCAGATTTCACCGGTCCGCGCGCACTGTGTTCAAGACCGTAATCGATTACGCTCTAGTTTCATATTTAAAAGGAATAAATCCGAAATTAGTACCAAGCCACGTGTTGTTCAATCAAATATATTGCAACTTACCGTCTGTGACTTTCTGTAACAATGTCTTCAATCTAAAGTTGACATGTTTCGGGACACTTGTCCCATCCTCAGAACTTAAAAGTATGTTCGTATATCATCAAACGATGATATAGTTGTCAAATAATTAAAACATTAAAATCCAATTAAACAAAAACCATAATAGTTAATGCATAAAGTCGAGCGCGACGGTTAAACGGTGCACACCGTACGGTAGCTGACCGCGCACTGAATCAAGACTGACTCTTATCACGACAATATCGCAAAGCGGCGTCGTACAATATATTCGATTTAAAAAGCAGTTGATCGTTTAGGACACGCGGCTTGGTATCAGCATTGTTATAAGCTCTGTAAATTTCGAACTCCTCAAGGGCGTTCATATGTCCCCCTTTCTTGCATATGTGAAGAGGTATCAAGTTTGTTTTAAAATTAGTGTAATTGTGATTTTCTGTGATGAGGTGTTTTGCAAATTTTGATCTAATGTGGACCAAACTGTGAAAGTGTGTAGGCGGGCTATGTTTTAAAAGCCACGATCTGTCTGGCCTATATAAAAGGCGTCACAATTATCACATAACAATTTGTAAACACCTGTTTTGTGTTCGAGGTTGGTAGGTCCATGTACGCGGAGGTTATTCAAAATGTGGTTATGTGACCTTTATATTGCTATTTTTATTGAAAACTGACCCAAGAACCTTAGGTATAAGGTGTCTATATGGTGTTGTAATGTATTTGCGTGTTATACTCTCACGAGTTCCATGTCCGTTAATGTTTTTACGCCTTTTCTTATGTTTTCTGAGGATATTATTCACCACCCGAACATCGTAACCATTAGTGACTGCGATGTATTTAATTGGTGTTCAATTCCTCATGGTATTCTTTATCACCAAGGGGCAGAGACAAAAGTCGATTAATCATACTGTGAAAGGGAGCCAATTTCTGGGATATTGGGTGAAAGGACTTAGCGTGTATCACAATATCAGTTGTAGGTTTTCTATAAATGTTAAAATGTAGTTTTTTACTGTTGTTTTTACCAACTGTTAAATCCAGAAAATTCAGTTTTCCATTGTCTTCATTTTCAAGTGTGAACTGTATGTTATCATTGATATTATTTAAATAATTATGTAACCTATCAATTTGCCTTTGTGTGCCTTTATATATCAAGAAGGTGTCATCAACATATCTGCCATAAAACATTATGTTATCACTGTGTCCGTTATTAGTAAGAATAAAGGAATTCTCGAAATTATTCAGGCATATATCTGCAAGGAGGCCGGAAAGTGGGGAACCCATTGCTAACCCCTCTTGTTGGCTGAAAAATTTATTGTTGTGGGTGAAATAGTTTTGATCGAGAATCAGTTCCAAAACGTCCATCAATTCGTTTATACTTTCATTGTCCAGTTTGTCAGTATTAATAAGGTTAATCTTAAGTATTCGTAGGGTCTCAGCTACTGGTATGTTTGTGTATAAGTTTATAATATCAAAGGAGGCAAGTTTGTAAGATGGTTCAGTTATTAAGTCTTTAACCTTATCTACAAAGTCAATACTATTAATTAAACTATGATCATTAGTTATTCGTATATTATGTTGACTAGTTTTTTAGCCGTTTTATATCCCGGGGCAGTGGTGAAATTTACTAGTGGTCTCAGTGGGATACCTTCCTTGTGGAGTTTGGGTAAGCCTGTCAAAGTGGGTGCTTTTCGAATTTATGGGTTTCAAAGATCTTCTAGTTCGCTCGTCGAACAAATGTGTGCACTTATTTATACTCTGATTTAAGCGTTTTACATAATGTTCAGTTGGGTCAGAATGTAGTTTATTAATGTTGTTGTTGACAATGAAATCTTGTATTGTATTGTCATACTCTTTCATATCCATAATAACCACTGTGTTACCTTTATCGGCCTTAGTGACGAGAGCGTGATTGACAGATAATTTATGTCTTAGTTCTTAAAAAATTTTTCGCTCTTTATTATAATTAATATTTGTTAAAGGAGCAGAAGAGTAAATGTTATTACTCTGATTTTTAATGATCTTATTGAATTTGTCGTTTATTAAGAACCGCGTCTCGTCTTGATCTTTTTGGTCAACCATTGCCTTAACAACAGTTTCCGCATTGATAACTTCAGCAATGATGTGTTCACGATTGAGATTAGATTTGTGTAAAGGAAGATTACATTTCAAGCCCTTGTTTAATAAATCCGTTTCATCGGTATTTAAATCAATAGAAGTTAAATTCTGCAAACGTGTATAAAATTTGTGTTTACATCGTACGTTATTGAACCTCCCCGTACATGGACCTACCAACCTCGAACACAAAACAGGTGTTTAGAAATTGTTATGTGATGATTGTGACGCCTTTTATATATGCCAGACAGGCCGTGGCTTTTTAAAAAGGTTCACAGAACATAGACCGCCTACACACTTTCACAGTTTGGACCACATTAGATCAAAATTTGCAAAACACCTCATCATAGAGAATCACAATTACACTAATTTTAAAACAAACTTTGATACCTCTTCACATATGCAAGAAAGGGCGACATATGAACGCCCTTGAGGAGTTCGAAATTTACAGAGCTTATAACAATGCTGATACCAAGCCGCGTGTCCTAAACGATCAACTGCTTTTTAAATCGAATATATTGTACGACACCGCTTTGCGATATTGTCGTGATAAGAGTCAGTCTTGATTCAGTGCGCGGTCAGCTACCGTACGGTGTGCACCGTTTAACAAAGTATTGTGGTTTTGTTTAATTGGATTTTAATGTTTTAATTATTTGACAACTATATCATCTTTTGATGATATACGAACATACTTTTAAGTTCTGAGGATGGGACAAGTGTCCCGAAACATGTCAACTTTAGATTGAAGACATTGTTACAGAAAGTCACAGACGGTAAGTTGCAATATATTTGATTACGCTCTAGTGTTTTCGAGTAGTGTTGACGCGTATTATGGATTATTCTGGAAATCTATTTACACAACGACAGCTGCCCCTTAGAGGTCATTTTAAGTGGCTATTTATTCAAGTGAGATTCGAAGTATTGTGGCGAAGTGTTATTGTTTTATAATTGTGCGGGACTCTATTAGTTGACATTATTGCGTGTCAACAAATTTTCTCGGATTATTGTACAAGTTGATTATAAACTGCATTTGTGATTAATTAAAGCTGATAATTGGTGGTTTCATTTGTGTCTTGTATTTTGTTGTTCACTGTAACTTACCGTACGACGATCAAGTAGACCGGCGAAACAAAACAAATAATAACTTAAGAAATAACTGTGACGAAATAGATTAAGAGCCAACGGAAAAAGAAACACTAATAAAAGAAGAAAACTGAGTAAGTTGGAATTTGGAAAACCCAAGAGAACGCCTGAAACAAGACATGAGTGAAAACCAATTATGTATTTACATAGTTAAATGATAAGAAACTGGCGGAGTGAGTACGACACACACACACATCTTGAATGATCACACGTAAGCACACCGCTCCCCCCCTCTAATTCGGGGTAAGGAATAGAATACGTACGCATTCGTGTGACTGACCTACTGCATTGCATTGTTCGCCACGGAATTGGGGCAGGAACACAAGCTAGGGTGGCGTAGTAGGGGAGGGAGTACAGGTAAACCTACCCTCAGTTCTCATGCTGCGTTATACTCTCGTCGCTTCTGTGAGAAACGTGTGACTTTTCTGCCCACTCACACACGCACACGAGGAGTACGTTTGTGTGAGTTGGTAGAGTTTATTTTTAAGAAAACAAAGATTGGTTCATATAATACTATTTAGTTTTTACATAACAAAAATACATAGTCATTGCCCGCAAAGCTGTGGATAATAAATAACAACTATAACTTTCCTTGAAGATAAAATATCTTCTACTTAGGCACCTTTACCTGTCCCGGTTTTACCATCTTATCCTCGATTTATCAACATTTATTCGAGGCCCCATATTATAAGTATGAATTTGTACACTTTTCTGTGGGTGTTCCCCATAACTCCTGAATATGGAGTACCAGGAATTCACCTTTTATTGTTATTAATTATACCTTAACCGTTTATTTCCAGATTTGAGGCGCCGGAAACTTGGCTTCCGTTTTAGGACGCTTTTATTATTATTATTATTATTATTATTATTATTATTATTATTATTATTATTATTATTATTATTATTTTGTTTTATTATTTTGGGTATAAAACTTAAAACATACGACGAACGTTTCAAAAGAGTAGCCTACACTATAAGAGCATTAATTTAATATTTTCGAAATAGAATTCAACATTTAATGGTCTTCTTAAATTTTCTATCCACTGTTGTTTCTCAACCTACGTATTACTGTAATTCTACTTCATAATCAATCAGTGGCTGGTAGGTAAGCTTAGTTTATTTATAACATCTTAATTGTAGACACATTTACTCTAGAAAACAGCGTAAATATTTGCTTTCTTCTTCTTCTTCTTCTTCTTCTTCTTCTTCTTCTTCTTCTTCTTCTGCTTCTTCTGCTTCTTCTTCTTCTTCTTCTTCTTCTTCTTCTTCTTCTTCTTCTTCTTCTTCTTCTTCTTCTTCTTCTTCTTCTTCTTCTCCTCCTCCTCCTCCTCCTCCTCCTCCTTCTACTCCTTTTCTCCTTCTTTCCCTCCTTCTGCGGGAAAGCTGAAGACACGAAAATTCATACTGGTGATAAAAGAAGATAGGAGAGTGAAACCGACTGGAGAAGATAACGATAAGGGATAAAAATTTGTAACTAGAAAAGAGACGTAGGGGGTAACACTCCCTGGGCGAAAATAATGACAGTCGAAATCAAAGCAACTGTTCTCAGCGGTGAATAATTTTTTATCTCGCATCGGTGATGGCTTTTCGTGGAACTGATCCCGTACGGCCAAAAATTGTTATAGATGGTACTGTCCTGGAACAAGTTAGTAATTTTGAATACCTGTGCTACAGTGTGTCTTATAACGCATGCAACGACGTTGTGAATAAGTTGCATAAGTTCAACATTATGTGCGGGACCATTAGGCGAACGCTTAAGTCAGCAAGTAAAGGAACGCTTAAAATTCTATAAGGTGATTCCAAGACCCACACTTCTTTATGGGTCTGAGAATTGGGCTTTAACGAAAAGACAGGCCAGTCGCACCCAAGCGGCTGAAATGAGATTTCTCAGGCACGTGACAGGGTATACTCTCCACGATCGTAGAAGAAATGTACGACAGGAACTGAATATTGTGAGTATACTCGACAGGATCGCCCAGTATCGGCTGAATTGGTGAGAACATCTTTGCCAAATGGATGACTGCCCCATCCCCAAACAACTATGGAACTATAAGCTGAGGGGACGAAGAGGTGTGGGACGTCCGAGGGACCAGCTCTAATCTTTGCCTATTTGAGACCGGAACAAACCATCCTTGGTTTAATCCGTGAAGATGATGATGATGATGATGATCAGTGCAGTTACGTTGTTGACATGTTTCTGGCCACCATTGGACAGTGGCTACACCGACAGCAAAATGACGACGACAGGACGGGTCAGTCTCATTGAAGATGCGGTCGATAAGTACTAATTGTGGCTACACAGCGACGACGTGGACTCGAAACTATAATCTCATCTCACTGATGGTACAATCTGATTGGTGCACAGAGACAGCGTCACGAAGTGTTGCGCAATTAAGAACACAATACAGTAGAGTCTCGTTAGTTCGAGGTTCGATAGGTCAAGATCCCGTAAGTTGGAGGTACCCCGCTAGTAAAATAATATGTACTCCGAAAATGGCAGGATATGAGTACAGAACATTAAGATGAGTAACTCAAAAACAAACAAAAACTCGTAATTCATATTTTAAAAAGTAAGTTTCATGCAAAGTATTTTGTTTGCAAATATACATGCAGTACAATTTTTAATATTACTGTATATTATTTTAAATTTTAGTGTGTTTATTTAATAAATAAATTTCTAAACCTTAACGAAAAACTTTTTGAATTTTTATTTAATCCTCAAGAATATAACCTAATTAAACGAATGACGATTCGACGTCGGTTTTTCCTTTTCCATTCGCTCGCGAACGTTGTCGAAAGCCCGCGCAAAGTATTAAACAAAACCCACATACACAGCACACCAGGTTACACATTTTTTATAACATTTCTTTTAGATAAATTTCCAGCATACAATTTACACTATCACGCAGAGACGCTGCACAGTAGAAAGCAATGTACATTAGGGCTAACTCGGTTGGGGCACAGCGCGGGGTGCTCTCAGAGTGCGGCAGATCCGATAACGGGCATTATGCGTCGTTCGAGGTTGGTTTGGTCCAAATTACCTCGAACTATCGAGACTCTAATGTATTACATTAAAGGCTTCCGACTGTTATCCTCTTGGCTGAGACACCATTAACCGCGGAGTGACTGACCGCGAACGAGTATCATAAGAGCTCCAGGAAATACTGAGCTGTCGATATTCGGTAAATGTAGGATCTAATAATAAACCCGCGTCAACCGATTTTCGTAAAACTTGGCATGTCCATACTTTTACTCTACAGACCCCTGTTGCTTCTAAGATTGATCTCCCAAAAATAGGGTGGCGGGGACACAAAAGTGTGCGGAGCAAAATCTATGCGGGGTATCTAACTAAAGCGAATTTTAATTAAAATGTGAAAATAATGACCATTTTTAATTGAAAACTTTGGGACGCCAGGGCCTAAAAAGTGGATCAAAATTTTGAAAATTGCAAAAATCCGTGATGGACACCAAATTCAAAGAAACATTAACCAAAATATGAATATAGTGTCCAGTTTTCGAAATTTCAAAATTTTTAGGACACAAGAGCTCAGAAAAGGGGCTGAAATTTTACAAAAATTGTTAAAATCCAGCCAGGAATCTAAAAGGGCTAAAAGGAATCTTAACCCAATTTCGAATATAGCGTTTACTATGGAAACTTAAGGGGCACCGCAGGCAAAAATGGAACTCAAAATTATAAAAGTGTTTGTGAGGGGATCAAGTTATTCAAAATACAAACTCAGTATCTTAAACAATTTGATAGAATTAATATCTCTCAGCACGCCTTGCAAATTTTAGATCATCTTCAATAAGTTTGTAAGCTATGTTTACGTTTACAAAAATACTTGAAATTTCTTACCATTTGTCACAAATCTTCTAAAACGTATTAGATTATAGGCCTATACCAACTTTGTCACTACTTATTGCCACACTGCTAAATACTTCGTTCTTGACGAGGCCTTTCGGTGTCTCGTTTAAGACCTTTCGAGGCCTACGGGTCGTTTAAGACCTGAAGATGGTGGAGACACCGAAAGCCCTTGTCAAGAACGAAGTATTTAGCAGTGTGGCAATAAGTAGTGACAAAGTTGGTGTTAAGATGGCTGCTAATAAAACTAACAAAACTGGAAATATAGGCCTATAGATGTCTATAGGAACAAACACAAACTTAAAAGCTAGAACTAAATTTCTGTTAGACATTACAGTTATAAAAGAACAATGCAGTTGTTTGAAATGTTTCGTGTTTATTGTACGATTGCTTTATAATTGTTATTTTACTAAAATGACAGAAGAGTAATCGGGGTTTTTTTAATTGAAAAATTATCTAATATTATAAATGTATTTCGTTCAAAAATGTGAGGGGAGTATAGCACAGGAAGTTTACTGTTTTGAGTATTAAAAATAATAATC
This sequence comes from Magicicada septendecula, assembly GCA_034769895.1. NCBI lineage: Eukaryota > Metazoa > Arthropoda > Insecta > Hemiptera > Cicadidae > Magicicada > Magicicada septendecula. The sequence goes on from CM068374.1 coordinate 451,653,602, forward strand.
CTTAATTTTGTAGTGACCATCCCCATAAATTTTAATAATGGAAGGTTGTGCGAGGATCGGTCAGTAAGTGTAACACAAACTTTACATTATTTGTGTCGACGTTTCGACAGTATTTACTGTCATCATCAGGGCAATCGTTGTTGAGTTGTTATGACCCCAAGCACACAAAAGTTGTTAATGTTGTAAATTCAAACTCAACAACTGTTGAGTAGACTTACAACGACGTTTGTGTTACACTTATTGACCGATCCTCGCTAAACCTTTCATCCTTGAATAATAATAATGTAATATAATAATAATAATAATGTAATATTATAATAAATAATAATAAGTAAATGAGTGAGTGTGTAAAGAATCAAATATAAACTGCTTATGCAATTTTGTAGCTCATAACCTATATAGAGTACTTTAACATACACTACCCCTATAACATTTATTTATAACCTTTCTGCGACTGTGGAGGAAAGAGAGAGAGAGAGAGAGAGATTGGTTTTGAGAGACGCCGCGTCGTACCTGTGTTGGCGGGAGGAGGGGGGACTATCTCGTTGCCATCTACAGCGATAGCGGCGGGCGACACAGCTGACACTTCCCGTCATACCAGACTAAACTCCGTGGGAATGCCGTGCACACATTCTCCGAGCCGTGCCACAGTACTCAAACACACACTGTGTGCATCATAAAACATATGGTTAATTAGTGGAAGCCGCGGATTCGATTCCCAATAAACATATTTCACGTTACATCACGATACCACTAAGTTTGTACGCATTCTCATGTAATTAATTGTAGACTATTTCATCCTCATTATATTTTTGTTGTACGTCGAAGCCTTGTACGTTGTACGTTGAAAGACTCAAAGAAATCTAGGCTTCTTAAGACCTTGGCTCAAGATTGGCGATCAAGTTGGCGCGACTTCAGCAATGCACATCAGAGCCGAGGAGGATTTATATACCTCTAAAACCATTTGATTAGAATATTGTCTTTCTTCCGATTTGTTCTCCTACTTTACTACAGTATTAAGGAAAGACATGGGTAATTGTACCTGCTTACAACCGTTTGACTCGTTCTACACTCCAACTTTATTAGAGTATTATTTTTTTGTCTCAAACAAGTTGATAGCAAGGACACATGTTAGACTAACAAATTATGGCTTTGAAGATACCCTCTGAGACGTTGTTTGAGTGACACTGTATACTAAAGAAAGTATATGTTGTTATATTTAAGATACTCTCAATATCTGTAACAAGGGCTCTCAACTTTTCAAATCTCTGACTCCCTGCCCTTTAAACGGTTATATGAACCAACGTCTCCCCACTCTACCTCGTGAGGGATGAGTGCGCGTACATGTGCAACGACCAACCGGTGTTCCCTATTGGCCTAACATATTAATGTTTTATAACGCTTGTAAATTATTCGAGTAGCTCAAAATATAAGAAATTATATAGACTACATTTAAAATAAATTCAAATAAATGCACTGCAAGTAGGTTTATTTTCACCTGACGCACGTTTCACAGAAATTATTCTGTATCTTCAGAGGTTTGTTTGCATTGTAATTAAATGTTTCAATTACAATTGAAAATCAATGTTTTAATTGTAATTGTCAACATTCAATTACAATTCAAACAAGCCTCTGAAGATACAGAATAATTTCTGTGAAACGTGCGTCAGGTGAAAATAAACCTACTTGCAGTGTATTTATTTGAAGATATTATGTACATAAGAGACCCTGCAGGAAACTCAACAAGTTACTTACAAAGGAATAATTTAAAATAAAGTATTTTAAAAAACTCAATTAGTAATTTTAAAATAAAGGTATTAAAAGTGAAACTTTATTGTTTCTTAAAGAAATGAGCTTTAAATCGCCTTTGTATGTTAAATGATTTATTGATCTTGTTTTCGGAGAAGCTTGCGACGCTCACGTCTCCCCCCCCCCCTGGAGAGGCCCTCCCAAGTCGAGAACTGCTGATCTATAACACAACAATATATAGCCCTACCTATAAACAGCCTTCGTATCAAATTATTTATAACAATAATTTTTTTATAATATGTGGTTCATTTCACGATACAGCGAATTTAATAAAACCTTGTTTTTCCATTTTGTTTTTAAAACTCGTTAAGAATTATGTTGTACAACACAAAATATATGAACTTACAAAGTAAAAAATTTAACAAAATTAAATTAACAAATTGATTACCACAGATTATTGAATCCGTCACGTAAAATTCTTTTGTAGAATGTTTAATGCAAAAAGTTTCTTAATATTATTTTATATAAACATAATACTATTTTCTGGGAAATATAAAGTACCAACCATTTAAAAAAGCACAAATACATGCAATGCAACCGATTTGAACGCATTAACCAATGTTTTGCACTAACAGACAGACGAATAGGCAATTGTTCCAGCAGGCTACATGACGCACAGCGCCTGAGCGCTTACTTAAGACGACATGTCGCTCTGAAGCGCTTAAGGTTTTAGTTGTTTTGAAACTACATTAAAATGATGTTTCAATTGCGCAATTCAGCAATTATTACTCATCAGCTTATGATCGTCGTCATCCTTTACGGCTTAGGGTAGTACCCTGTTCCAGTCTCATGGAAGTCATCCAACCATCGCTTATGGGGTCTTCCCACACTTCTCTTCCCCTTTGGTTAACAGTCAAGACCCCTTCTTGCAAAACTAGTTGCATTAATTCTCTCCACGTGTAACTGTCACTCCGTTTTGTACCGGGAGATTTTCTCATTTAAACTTTCAGATATGCCTAGCTCGATTCTAATATGATCATTTCTGACAAGATCTCTCCTGGTACAACCCTTTACAGCCCTCAATAACCTCATTTCCGCTCCTTGTATTCTAGATATATCTTTGGCCTTTCTAATCCAAGTCTCACTACCATACAGTAATTTAGGTAAATTATGTACCATACAGTACATTACATCAGGCCTATACATATATTATACATTATATTTACATATTATTTATATATTACAGTATATTTATACATTAGGCCTATAAAATTACAACTGCGTCCCTTTCCTTGTTTTCTTCTTTAAATGTTTAATGATACAGCCACAAAGCGACTGGAAGAGACTAATTTTGCTCTCATCAGCTTATTTCATATATAATGCAAAAGTGTTACAAAAAAGTCGGACATTTCTTCAATCTGGTTAAGACGGAAAATATATGAAAGCCGGACTGGTCCGGTCAAATTCGGACGTGTGGAAACTCCCAGCTGCAACACGCAAATGGTGTGTGCATGACCTGGTTACTAATTTTCATTTCGGTTGACCGGTGCCCTGATTTAATAATATAGAAATATGTTATTGTTTCTGTTTTTGTACAATTTCATGTGGCTATAGTGTTGGTTTTTACAATTATTTTTCACACATACCCTTGAGTATACTTTTATTTGTCTGTTTTCTTTTACAGATCGCGTTTCGACTGAATTAAACAGTTTTCAGCTGGTTAATTTACAAAGAGCTACGTTTCAATTACAAGAAATGGCAAGAGAGTACTCACTGACAATTTCAGCAAGAAGTACCAAAACCATGACCTTTAAAGGTAAATATCCAGTGAGGACTAAGATAGTTATAAACAACAGCACTTTAGAACAAGTGAGGCGTTCCAATATCTCGGCTGTGCAGTAAGCTATTAATCTGAATATGATATCAGAGAGAACATAAATAAATAAATTTAGGAATATTTATGGTAGGATTCATAGAAATCTTAGAAATAAAACAAGACACAGCACAAGGATTAAATTTTATAAGACAATTTGAATACCCACATTGATTTATGAGAGTGAGGCGTGGGTCATGACAAAAAAGGAATGCGGCAAGATTCAGAGTGCTGAAATAGAGTTTCTTCGAAATACTTTAAATTATACATTGAAAGATAGAAAAAGGAATGAAGATATCAGAGCAGAACTCGAATTAGAAGACATAAATGAAATTAATTCAAATTACAGATGACAATGGTGGGATCATCTGCCAAGGATGACAGAGGATCGGTTGCTGAAAGCTGCACTGGACTATAAAGCCATTGGTAGAAGAGACGTGGGTCGTCCGAGGATGAGATGGGTGCCGGAATAGGTTTATATAACCTAATCCTTGTAGAGGATAAGAAAAAGTAAAACTGGCAGTGCTTCTTAAATACATCCGTGGAAGCCAGTTGAAAATGGTTTAATTCAACCGAACGAAATACATTCTGTAAAAGAAAGGGGCAAAGAAGGTGTGAACTCAAGATAAAGTGAAAAAAAACAATAATTTTCATATTTACTCACATTATTCTTGTTCTTCTAATTTATAATAAATAATATTTTTTGTATTTTGAAACATGAATAACATATATTTTATTGTTTTTTTTTTATTGTATTGTAGCCTATTTATTTTGTTTACAGTAGAATACATTATTAAACTGTTGAAACATTGAAAACAAAAAAAAGTAAAATATATTCTTGTTTCAAAATGTAAAATATTATTATTTATTATAAAAAGTAATATTATTATTAATAATAACAAAACTTTTAACAAGAATATATTTTTATTATTTTTAGTGTTTCGATAGTGATCATTGTTATGATAATGATAGTTGAACGCTATCGAAACATTGTACAAATAATCAAAATATATTCTTGTAAAACGTTTTGTTCTTATTAATAATAATATAAAAAAAATATATATATACGAGAAAAATATCAGCATTTATGAACATAAAAAATAATAATAATTGTAAATTTAATTAATAAAGTTGTGTTGATGGTTACAGTCACAATCAGAAATAACACTCTTACACACCTGTATAGAAACATTTCTTTTCCGATTAGCGCTTTCGAACTTCACAGCTCATCATCAGATCGGAAGTATCTGATTAAGACATTTATCTGAAAAAGATATTTCCGATATGGTGATGAACTCTGAAGCTTGAAAGCGTTAATGGGAAAATTTTTTTCTATAATGGTGTGCAACAGTGTTATTTGTTAATAAATTGTAGAAACCAGTAGAAAAATGTTAACCTCAAATTAATAAAAAACAATGAACGAGTACTGGAGGAGTGATTCGTCGCGAAATAGTACAAGAGCTCCAGGGTGAAGAGAGGAGAGGAGCGGTCAACATTGAAGTGAATGTGCGACTTATATAATCATGTATTTATTTATTTCATAAACGGCTTGTCACTGATATGGTTGTATTCGCAGCGTAGGTGTGTAGTCGTTGTGTCTGGTCGGTGTAGGAGGCTGTGGAGGAGTAGGTTAATAATTTTTTAAGGCGGTTAACGGCGTGCGTGCGACAGAGACGGTATACGGTGGATACCGCGGGTGGGAACGAGACAGCGACAAGATCGAGCCTGCCACGCTTCCAACGGACGCATGGGAACCCGCTGCATGCCCCTTTCTCACAACTACACGCGCACTCCACACTCCGCACACTCACACAACTTTTCTTCTTCTTTATTTACCTTTTGTTGCGCGGATCGTCTTCTTCTTGTTAAGGATTTTTACACACATAAAATAGTAAGCGTTATCTTCTCTTTTAACAGCGCGCTGCTCTCTCAAAGCAATTTGTACCGAAAAAAAATTAAAAACAACAAATGGCGACCATTTATTTCCTTGGCCACAGACAAAACAAAGCTATTCCGCCCTTACTTATGTATAAGTTTTTATCTATTCGTTTTGCAAGCTCATAGTATTTATATTTAAAATGTAGCCTACATTATCGTAGTCATTTGTTTGTCTTGTTAGTTTTATTAGTAGCCGTCATCGGTAAATTTATATATTTAAATTTCAAATAAGTCTAAATATTTATTATATTAACACGATCAATATAAAACTAAAATTATTTAATACATGACTAAATGATATTTCTGATTTATAATGTAATGTACGTTAAATACGATAATTTTCTTTTAAATGCCTATGTTATTTTCATGATATTTGATTGTCACTGAACATAAGCGTATGTGCACAAAATTATTAATGTTATTTATGATTATTTTTTTACTGATTATGTATGAGTGCGAACACACATACACACAATTTACACCTAATTAAAATGTCATCTAAGGTGTACAAAATTAAAATATGTGCGGGCGCGCGCGTTTGTGCTCTTGTAATACTTGCAGTTTTTTCTTTCGGAGTCTCCCTAACGAGTTTCGTTTTTTTGTGTGTATTTTTTTTATATTGTGCAGACTATCAAGAAATTATTTATGGTCTAAGAATTATGGTGAAAGGAGTAGTCTACAGAAGGTTCACAAATCAGAAAAAATAAAATAAATAATGAAGAACTAATGCAGGATACTAAATCGGAAAGCCACGAAAGTTCGTAAGAGAAATCTAATTTGAAGAATACTGCAAAATGGAAGGAGCAGGAAAACAGACCATAAGGAAGGCCAAGAGCAACATGGGAAGATCAAATATTGAGAGAGTAAAGGTAGGAATGAGAGAGTAAGGGGCAAGAAATAATAGAGAAGAGGGAGGTGTTTGAGAAAGCAAAAAGCAGGAGAACCGTGACAGAAAGCGGAAGTAAAATGATTCGTCTCTCTCACTTGTCTTAATGAGTCAGAAGAGATCTATAGAGCAGCTGTAACATCGTCAAGGAATATAAAGACATAAGACATTAGTATGATAATAACAGTGGTGATGACAAATACCACAAATGGTGATAAACGGAAAAACACTCTCTTGAGATAGGGAACAGATAGCCCATTTGAAAACACCGTGACATAGCTTCGAGCTCAAAACAAAAACTATCCAGTCGTTATTTGAAACACGTTATTTGAATAAGACGTTCAAATCTCATAAAAACTTGGCCATTAATATTTAAGCATTAATATTGGACGTGTTTAATAATTCATCAATACTACAGACACTGCTGAAAAACGTCTAGAGGAAAATCTACTAACAGTAGTGCATAGAAGAGGTTTAAGGAGAAATGAAGCCGAGACCAAATACATGGAATTTCAACTGAATGTCATAAACATCCAGGCATATCTTTCAGTTGGCAATTATACATTTGAACGTGTCAAACAATTTTCTTATTTAGGTTCACAAACTACTCAGAACAACTCTTGCAGCAATGAAATTAAGTCCCGCATCGTACTTGACAACCGGTGTCATTCATTACTCCTAAGATAACCTTTCCAAATCCAGGATGTTAAACAAACAACTTAAACTGACTATATACAAAAGTCTTATACGACCTGGGCATTAACCCAAGCAGGCTCTGAGAATATTTGAAGAAAAAGTCTTGCAAAAAATCTTTGGACCTCTACAACCTGAAGATGGCTATTGGAGGATTCGAATGAACCACGAACTGGACCAACTGATTCAGTGTGCCGACACGGTCCGGTTTATTAAGAGTAGGAGGCTTGAGTGACTGGGCCACGTAAGGCGAATGGATGGCATAAGAATGACTACGAGAATTGCAGATTGGAGACCGGTAGGAAGAAGAATTAGAGGCAGACCAGAAAAAGATGGTTGGACGACGTGGAGGATGTGTGAACGTGAGGGGATGGAGACGGATGAGAGGGCGGAATGGAAGAAAGTCATTGAGCAGGCTAAAACCCACGCTGGGTTGTGACGCTAGGAAAGGGAAGGAAAGGAAAGGATAGACTCTGTTGAGGCGACCAAAAAGGACTTTGACAATATAATTTAATTTTAAGAAAACGACTTTATGTAAACAACTACACGGAACGTAACGGTGATGACTAAACAGAAAGTGACGACGCACCAAATAATAACGATAATAATAATGGGTGCCTAAAAATCTAATCCTAAACCAGCGCATGCCACACGGTTGAAAATCGATGAGTGATTTCTGGCGGCACCGAGCTTATGTTGTCCCTCATCGGTGGTCTTAACCAGTCTGCGATTTGTGGTACCTTCTTCCGGCCGAGGTTGGTAACACTCGTGGTTATCTGGGTGTTCGGTACAGCCGCCCTGAACAAGTCTATTAAGGTGCAAACTATGCACTGTATGACGGTGGTTGGCGTGTGGACCCTTGGCCTACCTGCTGCCTCTGCCCCATTGTAATACTTCCGCCCGGGCTCGACAGCAGCTAATTGCCGCGTGAGTCACCTCACTGTGCGTCCAGTATGAAACAATTTTTGTTTGCCTCGCCTAATACTGGTAAAATTTTGTTATATTTGAAATCAGCGAAATAATACGATGAAAATGACACCAAACACGACTAAAAAATATTAAATTTTAAGGTCTTTCAAGCTAAAAGCTCAACAACTACTTTAACACACATCTTCAGTGCATAGTGCTTTATAACGCCCAATTTTTAATATTCCTTAGTCGTGTTTGGTGTCATTTTCATCGTATTATTTCGCTGATTTCAAATATAACAAAATTTTACCAGTATTGGGCGAGGTATTGGGCGTTGATTTCATAACAATTCTTTGAAATCTCGTGCGGGTGGCTGTGCTGGGATCGGTTGGAATTTCAGATGCAAGCAAAGTTTAAAAAGTTATACGGAAGTCGCATACAGTGCGTAAAATAATCCTTGTTACCAGTGATGGTACAATTTTCCCATCCGGTTCTTCGCTCTGTCATAGTAAACGCTGCATTCGGATTCGAGTTAAAGTTCGTTTTAGTCTGACACATTCATTTTACATAAACAATTTTTAATCCCGTTATTTTAAAATACCTTTTTGGGTCCTGTGTCCTAAAATTTTCAAATTTCCAAATGTGTTCACTGTATTCAGATTTTTGTTTAAACTACAGTAGAACCTCACTAATTCGTCACCTACGGCACCGAAGGAGTGACGAATTACTGAGGGAGTAACAAACAAACCCATTAAAGACAATATAAAATGTTTTATTACAACACTAGCAATGTACAGTACTAATGTTATGCTCGAACATATTTAGTGCTGGAAATTTTCAAACTCAAACAAGTTAAGCACTCTAATTGAAAAAATAAATTGTTTAATAATTGAAAAAAGGAAATCTGTAATTTTCTTTTGTTCTTTCTGTCGACCGTACTTTTCAACAGCCAAATTATGTATTTGTTGCAGTGGAATTATTTTAGACAGTTCTACTTTATCTTGGCCTTCGTACCACTTGATTGCTGTAGTCAGTGATTGAATGGCCACCTTATGAGAGATTGCAGGTTATATTGGCTGGTCATCTTCTTCATCATTAGTTTCTGTAGGTTCTGTGGACACGTATGCAACAATTTTATAATTTCGTAGCCTACATCCGGTAAGTCTATTCCACACCAATTTCGTAGCCTACATCCGGTAAGTCTATTTCACACCAATTTTTGAAGTCGTCTTCATTCAAAACGTTAAATGCTGGTAGGGGTTGGCAGATATCTAATAATTCCGATGTGGGGTCAGAACTTTCTGGTAATTCAGATGGCCGTAACTTATTCCAGGCAGATTTTAGAGTGTTTTCCGAAATACTTTGCCAGGCATCATCAATCCGACTGAATTTTCGGAAACGTATTACTCTGTAACAACACAACACAACACAACACAACACGTATTGTGTCGTGTACACAAGTACGAAATACCTATTCTCGGAATTAATACCTTCCGCAATCCGTTCTCCTGGCTATTATTAGAACCCCAGCCACAATCAGCACGTTTCTGGTTTACCCCGGCTATAATTAGAGCGTATGTGTTACTCCCTTGTTAATAAAGAAAAAGAAAATAACTTGAGTGGGTGACAAATTACAGAGGGAGACGAATTAGTGGGTGACGAATTAGTGAGGTTCCACTGTATTCCACTTTAACTTATTGCACCACACGGATTTTTAAGAATTTATCAAACTTTTAACCCCTTTTTGTGACCCGGCATCCAAAAATTTTTTAATTTCTACAACTGAACACTATACACTAAAAACTCGTTTATCCGAATCGCATTTATCCGAAAATCTCGTATATCCGAAACAATTTTTAGTCAATTTTAAAAATACACAAAAGCATTTTCCTGTCGCTATAATCTGTATTTAATAGCGTAGACAAGCGATTACACGTGATATACAGTAGAAAGTCAATAATCAGAACTAACTGGGATAAGGGGTACTCCGAATTATCGATTTGTTCGAATTTTCGAACATAAAGTATTATGTTCATATATCGTACACATAAAGTAACATAAACATAAATGTAAACATTGAAACTTCCCCTGCAGAACTTCTAACAATGAAACGACTTCGAGATCGGGCAGCCAGCAAACGAGCTTCAAAGCTTAGGCAAAAAACTATGATTTATTACTGTACGAACAAGCAATAGGACTGTTCCAGTAATGTAGAAACTATAATTTACAGTGCGGTTCAGTTTTATAGCGTATTAGTGTCATATTCGCTGTACGTAACTTTTAAATTATTATTATTAAATAAAGTTACTGTACTTACATACGTATTATTATTTAAATAGGCTATAAATTTCGGTTTAACCGAAATTTCGTTTTTCCGAAACGGGCGCGGTCCCATCAAATTCGGATAAACGAGTTTTTAGTGTACTTATATTTTGGTTTAAACTCCCTTTAGTTTGATACTTCATACGGATTTTTTGCGATTTTTTAACAATTTTGATTCCCTTACACTTTCGCCTCGTGTCCCATATTTTGTGGGGTAAAGTCTCAGAAACAATAAGGGTTCTGTAGGGTAAAAGTATGGACACACATGACAAGTTATACGAAAATCAGTTTATGCATTCAAAAGTTATCGTGATACATACCCCGAATAGATAATAGATAGACAGGTAGACAGATAGACAGACAGACAAATTCCAATCGGCCAAGTTAAAAGTGAAAACTTGCTTTGCTTGTTCGACAATTTTAATCACACACTACAGTCACTGAACCTGGAAATTTACACAATAACCAAAATAACTTGGTTCACGAAAGCCTACGTAATTTAATTTCTTATCTATGCAGTCTGTTTTTGCCTTCAATTTTACCCTGAGGCATGAGTTGTAGAATTCGTATTTAGGTCCACGCAAACCTTGGCTAAAGTATTACTCTTTCTTTTCCGAATAGTAAAAGTCAGTTCCTCTGCTTTGTCAACCAACGGTAAGGCTCTGTAGACGTGACCAGCCCCCAAATTTGACCAGTCTCTCCGGTAATAGCATTGCGTGTTCAGCTGTGTTTGACAGTTCCGAATTCCAAGACTTTAGTACTGTAAAGCTCGTCCTTTAACCGATGCCAGTGCCTGAAAATATTGGCTACCCACGCTCGACTACTTCGGTTTACTTTCCTCTTAAAAAAGCTACTATTCACACGTTCTGATAACTCCACAAGCACAAATATAATCATGAAGGGTATATACATGAAAAGTTGTTATCAAGAGAGACATCTAGATATCAATTTGCAAACTAAAATTTGGGTCTTTTAAAAGGTCGTGCACTATAAATAGGATTGAGCGACATCGGAAACGAGTGGCGAGCTGTTCTTTGTTACTCCATTTTGCATAAACTCTATAATTAAGTATGTTATGAGACATTGAGACACTGTAGAAAGAGATTCCAGTGTATCAATTTATATCTTAAGTTCTCAAAATAAAACACAGAAAAACAATCACACCAACACTGAACACCGATCAGAACTTTCGAAGAACAGAGCGCTTAAAGTCTCTGAGGTTAGTCTGAATTCTACAATGAACTGACCGCTTGTCTCTTTGGATCCGTGCGCCACATTTGAGACTATGTCTTGCGATCTCTTCCCGAGCCGTTGGTACACATAAATCTCTACGAAGAATACACCAGGGAGCGCTGACTTAGGCACGGGCCACTTCATTTTGGGAACTTGTAGAATTTCCAAATTTGAGTTACTAACACAATTCATGACGCCCATTTTGCCTTCAAGACGGCGTTGTATATCGATTTTTTGTTATCAGTTGGTGACTTTGGGTTAGGGTCAAGAAGCCGATACAGCTTACTGAATTCCCTTCCAAGTTGAGTTAGGTGAAGAGTTCCCTTTTCGTTAGGTCAAAATATTGTTGCAAATTTACACTTTAATCTAAGTGTAGTCCCAGGTAATATTCACATGGTCAGATTCCTCCTGGTCCTGCAATGAATACTTTTTCCACTGGCCTATCCTCTGTCATTCTTTGTACGTGACCTGCCCACCTAATTCTACCTTCTTTTATTACTGTGACGACATCCGGTTCCTTGTGTAGATCGTACAACTCGGCATTTGTCGCCATACGCCACATTCCGGCATCTAGCTAGTACATCTCCATATATCCTCCTCAGAATCTTTTTTCCCGTCTTCTGATCATATCTTCTTGGGCTGAGGTCATGGTCCAGTCTTCTGAAGCATACAGTACTAATGGTCGCAATATGGTTTTGTACATCTGCACCTTGTAGGTTCTAGAAATGTTTCTGGACCTTTGGATAGGCAGCAAAGAAAAACAGCACCTATTTCCCATGGCTAGTTTATCTTGAATCAGACCCAAGCCGGAGTTTAAAAAGTTATAAGTTGCTTCCAGTGTTTAAAATAATCCTTGTTACCAATTTTCCTTCTGGTTCTTCGCTTTGTCATAGTAAACGCTACGTTTCGATTTGAGTTAAAATTCGTTTTAATCTGACACCCGGTTAGATTTAAAAAAATGTTAAGCTCCTTTTTTTATAAATTCCTTTTTATAATAAGGCACCCTGGCGTCCTAAACTTTACTAAAATTTTGATATTTTTAAACCTATGATATACCAGATTCAGATATGAGTCCAGGATAGCTGTGTTTGAAACCCCTACTTCATTTTGAGTAGTTAAAACAAAAAGAATATTTCTTTTTGTAAAGAGGGGCTACAAGTTAATTAAAACTAGGCTAAGGCCTAGAGAAGCTAAAAATTGCGCTGGATCCAGTAGGACGGGACTTGCAATGAAAACTCAAGAATTAAATAATTAACAATCCCATTTTATTATTCTATCTCATAACAACAATAACAAAAAACAACAGTGATTTATAATTCCCCTTTAAATGGTTAAATAAAGAAGTATACCCTCTCAACAAGGCCACCTGAAAAATATTAACTGAATCCACGAAAATAATTGCTATGTCACCATCAATGAATTGAAAATTTAAAATAATCATTAACCTCAAAATAAAACTCCCATTAAACTATTTATTAAAATATAAAATTTATATCATGTGTTCCTTTTAAAATGCAGTATATAAATTAATGAAGATAAATGATTTCATTCCCAGTTACTATTAATAATTAAAATGATTACTCAACCAATTAAATGAACTTTAAAGGTGACACTTCCTATCCTTGTTAAATAAAATAATTAATTTCCTTAAAGAAATGATCAGCCACGATTATTGAGATAGAATACCTCCCTTAAAAAGAAAATGAAAAGGATATATCCACATGCCTACATGTGTTAACTTTCTGTTGTAATAGACCCTGAATAATAAATCCCTATATCCCACCAAAAGTACAGTAATGCATAATATTTATATATATATATATCCCCCAAAATGTACACAGAAATATACAGACGTAACATGTTCCACAAGACAAATTACATTATACAATAGTATACAAATACATAAAGGTCTCTTGCCACGCCCTTTTTTATATTACCCTTCTGGTGTATATAATTCTAACTTCTTCTTTATAGGAATCCCAATTAGGATTAAAGATTTATTTCTATAAATGTACCCCCATGGTGTGGGTTAATTGCACGTCATGTGTATCATAAAGTATTGCATACAAATGTCCCCAGGACATTAAAAATTTAAAAGAAGTGGTTAAGTGCTAAAACACTTAATTAAGGAGAGAAATAAAAATTGTTTAAAATAATTAACGCCCCCCAGTTACCATGATTAATATAAAGAATTTATATAGACTAAAATAGGGCCAATTAATGAAAAGAGAAAAATTGCACAATATTAGCACCTTATATAAAAAAATACATTTGTGTGTCAGAGACGGACATGTTCCTTCAACTTATGACCAGTCTCAACAAATTTGTCTCAACAACCTTGTTTCGACAAACAAGTTGAAAAGTGTTTCGACATGCACAGCTTGGTTGAAACTAATTAAAAATTCACCTACCTCCCCAGTAATCTTTTTATACAAATGACATAACCTGATTTTAAAAATAAGAGAAAATATATGTTTTTATGCATAGTAAATTAAACTTGAGAAAATTACTAATAACAGAACTGACTTTAAATCTGTAGCGAAAGCCCTATAAAGAAATGAGTGGAAATCTAAGTTGGATGCTGTGTTGTAGACATGTCAGTCTCTGAACTGACAATTTACTATACATATATTGAAATTTTACAATTAATTCTTAGTGTTCACACTAAACTGTCCCATCAATTGGGGATCCAAATGAATGTATACTTGAACGGTAAAACTGATGATTATGTGTAACTGGTGCCATGTTGATTCTACGTGTGAATTATAAATGGTTATTTTTCACCTGCTTATGTGCCCAGAAGGATGATCTCTTATTTGTAACGTGGCGATCTTATGATTGGCATGTTGTTGTGGTCTTATTCTCTTCGGTGTCGAGTGTGGAGCTTTTAAGATGTCATTCTTTCAGTCATGTAGCAGGACTTGTCTCTATTCGGCGAACCCTGATCACATATTATATTTTTAGTGAGAGACCACACACAAATGCCCCCACTGTTTGGACACCCTCCAAAATCATATATAAAAATTGGTAACATTATTTTGGCCAACATGCCTTACTTAAAAAAAAGTTCTCTAACAATGATTCTTTATAACGCTTTATAACTTGAACCTCACTGAATGTGAGTTGCTTTTGCAATACAATAATTTATCTTGGCTATGTAACATCTTATGAACTTATTACTTTGAGTGAAATTGAGGTTACCACGTGGTGTAGAATTTATTTAAAACACATAGTTTTTTACTCCATAGAATCTGAGAATACTATTACTTTGAATGAGACATGATTTACGTTTAAAACGTGCCTGAGTAAGTTCCCAATTATTTTTGTATAAAGTTTTACTGTCATTGTAGCAAAACTTTATACCACTTAATGACGAGGCATTGTGCAACAGGTTAAGTGCACAACACAATCTCGTTACATCAGCGTTAATGAAAGTTCAAACTTAATTAT
This sequence comes from Magicicada septendecula, assembly GCA_034769895.1. Taxonomy (NCBI): domain Eukaryota; kingdom Metazoa; phylum Arthropoda; class Insecta; order Hemiptera; family Cicadidae; genus Magicicada; species Magicicada septendecula. The sequence goes on from CM068374.1 coordinate 451,668,655, forward strand.
TTTGTGGTTATTGTACTTTAGGTATTAAGGCCGAGATTCTGACACTCCAATAATCAAGTTTTATTGGTTTATAAAAAACTTTACAACAATTACGTCTCTCACAATGCATGATTCGACAAGTGGGGGCTTACTCAAGCTTACTAAAAAAAAACGTTTTCTCCCGTGAAATTTAGTATATAATTAATATAATGAAATCAAAATTACCGCAGTCGTTTAAGAAACTATCTCACCATAGTAGTTAGAAGATGTTGGAAATTAATACCTCTCCACCGAAGGAATTTACCACGCAGCCATCAGTTAGACTTCGATGTTGAGACAAGGCCTTAACAGAAATTTCCGTTCGTTGTTCGTTTGGGTAACGAAAATCTCACCAGGCTGCAGCACTGTTTTAAAACTGCTGCAAAAACTCAGCAGATGGCAACACCGACCAAACAGTGAAAAATCGAAAATGGTAGTTTCTCCTATCCGCGGGTAGGGAGCAGCACTCATTATTACTTTAATTTTTGTACTGTCCTTAACTTTCGTACTGCCAATAACGTCAAAACTGCCAATAAAATGACTGAACTAGCGCTGAATCTTTTGACTCAGCACATGTTGTCAACGAATGTTGTACCATGGTTGAACTCTCAGTAGGAAGGCGTGACGAGTAAACCGGACACAGTTTGGCTCCAAAACACTACCCTCTTTATATACAACCTGATTCTGTTTACAATATGTCAGGTGATGACGTCAGGACATTTAACAAGAAAGTTTCTATCTGTTAAATATGATTTAATAAGTGCATACTGCCGATAAGGAAGACGTTTTCATTAGCTTGTACGCCAGGCTCGTCGAAGGCTTGGCTAATATCTATGAATACCGTATCTGTGAACAGTGTCTCTTGGCCTCTAAACCATGACTACCTCGCGTATTTACTCAACTGGACTGTGATTCAAAGTTTTGCCTGAGTACCTCATGAGATAATCTGCGCCTCATGAGGTTATTTGGCGAACGACTGCCAAAACGTTTTTCCGCTGAAGATGGTCTCTGATGGTGAGGGCGAAGCGTCTGGCTTTACCACCATTAGACCACGGCCTAACAGCCCGGCTAACGCTCGTATTAGTAACATTGACACAGTCCGTGAAACCCTCCTTGCTGCTTCTTCGGCGGTACAAAAGGAATCATTATGAAGATGATAATGATGATGATGATGATATGATTATTTATTAATAAGTTACGTGTTATTAGTGTAGCACTTCCCGCTGCCGGGCCCCGGAAGTGTCCAGCATACACACAAATAACATAATATAATATCTAAATCCATCAAAATGCTTAAGACACTTTTTCTGTGTTGTAACTTATTTCTCAAGTGTTTCTATAATTAACATAATTCTATAAAGGGAGGAGGTGCAAGTAAAAGAAATTGTTGAAAGCATCAATCTGTGAGCTGAGCCGGATGCGACCCGTTTATTTCAAAAACATTACGAGCCTCTAAAATTTACCTAATTATGTGCCAGTCAGCAACGGTCAGTAGGCTACTGAGCAAATTTTTTTGTTTTGAAAAACTGAGTATAGAAAATGTTAAATGCTAAATATGGTGCTGTCGCATAAATCAATACTAGTTTACAAAATGGTGTTCAGCGTACACGCTGTGATCTACTTATAAATTTCTGACACTGTTATCTATCACAAAAGTTTATAAAATTGTTTCTGACACTTATGATGAGTAACTAGTTTGTCTCGCTTTTGCTTCGTGATTATGCAGCAACTGCCACCGTAAGTTATTAAAGGTAAAAATATTACTTGGCAATCCAGATAAGTCCTTTTGCAACCTGCTGTATCTGGTCGCTACGGCTGCGTGTTCCTCAGTACCTGCTTTGAACCACTGCTATGTCTGTGCTGGAAGATCGTGTAAAAACTGTACGAAGTTCGTGTTCTCGTGTCTTCGGTCCGGAACGTCGAACCAAGTTTTGAACTGAAAGTTTTCATATCTTTTAGTACACTCTATACCCACGTCTTTCGATTAACACGCACACATGCATTCTTACAGTGCGTAGTTACAATTTACAATATTACAAAATTGCATTACAAGGTTACGACTTCAAATTACATATATAACGAGTACTGACACTGAACCTTACATATCTTAGGTCTTTTCATCAAGTTGACTGACTGAAATTTAGTTTTAGGCGAGGCTGACTATTACAGACAAGATACGTCTTGGTTGGTTATGGGTAACAATCTTTTTACATCTGTTACAAGTTTTCTTCTTTTCGTTACAAACGTAATATACAAAATTATTAGCCACTAGCACTGATTTACGATAGCTCAAAAACAATCATAGTTACCTTGGTTATTGAGGCTCCCAAACTTGACGAAAGTCCGGCGACGGGCCGCTCTGCTTACAGCGTTTGATGGGAGACTGACGAGATTCAACAAAGCAAACGATAAGGTTAGTAAAAGGGAGGGCGTGACGTCAGGGCGTCGGGCAAGGTACAATTCGCGGATTGTTGCTTCGGCAGAAGACGAATAATTGCAACATTAGTTGCGTACATGTAACCGTTTTTATATAACAGAGTTATTTGAACACTTAAAAAAGCTTATTTTCAACAAGATTTTATTGTCACGACAGGAACTTAATATTATGAGTATACTCGATAGGATTGCCCAATATCGGCTGAACCCTTTGGAACATCTTAACCGAATGGATGACTGTCGCATCCCCAAACAACTATTAAAATATAAGCCGAAAGGACGGAGAGGTGTGGGACGTCCGAGAAAGCGTTGGAGTGACCAGCTCTAGTCTGTCTGCTGGAGATCGGAACGAAACAGTTTTGGTTTAATCCTTGTTGAAGAAGTGATGATGGTTTTATACTGTCATGAAACTTTTTATACACACGAAAGTAGATACTTTCCAAACGTATTTTATTTAAGTCTACGTGTGTCTCAGTGGTAGCAAATTCGCTCCCAAACCGAGCGTCGTGACTATGGTCAGGGTGAATCGCCTTTCGTGGTAACGTCGAGCATGATTCAAGATTCACGCACTTCACCTCATCAGCTTGGGAAGTTATGAGTGGTCTGGCCGTTGTGCTAGCCACACTGCTCTTCTTGAATAAGTTCGGTTTCAAAAATGTAGTCTGTTCTATTAAATACTGTTTACTCAAAATTTAGAAAAACCTATTTTTCATTTTTAATAAATTGTAAGTTGAATTATAAATCAGCCCATCGTTTTGTGGGACTTCCTACATTAACGACTATCCTATCAGAAATTTGAGATTTAAAAATATAATAAAAATTTGTATATTTGCTTCACTAAATGTAGTGATCTATCTGTTTTGTAGGATGTCTCGTCTATACACATTAATATAAATTAAATGCGTTGAATTAACTGACCTACTGTACTTGACTGAGTACAGACTAAGTTGCTATAAAGTATCTGTTAACTTTCAGTATCTAATTTATTAAACCAGTTGGTGCGGAAGAATGATAGTCATACAGTTTTAGCTCACGAGTTAATTAGTCTTCCTTGAGTAGTGAAGTGTAATGAAGATGTGTGCAAATTAGTGGGAAACGGAAGGCAAAGCTTTGGTTCCTCTTATGTCAATAATATAGTGTTTACGGTAAGAGACAAGGCAGAGATTCTGACGTCTCGGCCTTGCCGTGGTAATGTGCCCAAGACGTGAAGAAGACGACTGAAGAACACCGACCTTCCTCCCAGAACTCGTAGGTGAAAACTCTCAAACACACCATTCTGTTAAAATATTAGTTAAGTCCTCTCTCTCTCTCTCTCTCTCTCTCTCTCTCTCTCTCTCTCTCTCTCTCTCTCTCTCTCTCTCTCTCTCTCTCTCTCTCTCTCTGTATCCTCTAACAATATGTATAAACATCTTCAATAATCTGCCACTTAATGCAAGTCTCTTGTTTTATTCCATGTGTAAATCTCCATTTTACTTTATTCTACATTAATTGTTTTTAACGAACTGTCTGAGGATTTCACGGCCGGCTTCAATGGCGCGCGCGCGCGCGCGCGCGTGTGTGTGTGTGAAGAGAGGGAATAGTAATCTGATGTGGCTGTAAAATACCTGAATACGTACGATCAGTAGCTATGAGCGGTAGAATCGTTGTGACGTGCATAACATGTTTCAGGTTGGGCAAGTCCGATATATATATATAACAGCAACCTGCCACCGAATCTTAAGTGTTTAAATGTCATCGGAGAGTTAATAATCAGTGTATGCTTTGAGGTCGTCGCCTTTCAAGGTAAACGTGATTGTCTAGAAGACATATTTTGCTCTTAAAGTTGGTTTACACTGGATCCTGACTTGAGTTGAGCAGACCTGACTAAAGTGGGCATGCCACACTGCTTCCGGACCGGACTTGAGTTTAGTTTGTTCTGAGACTTCAAAAAATACAGAATGCCATTTGGCGGCGGTGGGGGGAACTCGAGCCAGTATTCAACCCGTCGACTCCAGTCTGGTTCGTCGGTCAGGAAGCGATGTGACTGCTATCAATAGATACTAAGATGACACCAGTCCGCTCAAGTCAGGATCCGGTGTAAACCCACTTAGTCGCGACGTTAATCGACTCACATCACTAGCTACCTCATAGCTCCTCATAGCTACCGGTCGCAGTAATATAGAAATCATAAATTACATGCACAACAATTTCAGGTATCCCTTACTGCCTAGCGAGTCGTTGTCCGCAAGCGAGGTATGCTGGCTATTAAATACAGACGTATTAGCGTCAGTACATGTTACTGGTGTGACTGCTAGTGTGAACTTACATGAGAAGTATTTGTTTTTGTGCCGGCCTCGCAACATTTCTCCCATAACTGCTGCGTGTTACCTTTCTCAACTTCATTCCTTCGCTTTACGTTCACCTCTTTGTATACTACAGTTTCATATTCGCTTCTTCGTTATTTTTTAGTTCCAGTTCTTCCGCATATTTCGTAACACACATATTATTATACAGTAATTTGTATTTCAAAACACCTACATCAACCCTATACACGTAGATTACCGTTCAGTAGACCGATTATATTTCCAACCCAGGATATATCTAGATGTACGTATTGTTGTTTGATTGCTATATCCAAGATTCCCGTCCCTGTAACTGTCACCCCAACACGTTTAAATTCTTTACTTTTTCGCCACAGCTAGCAGATAGTTTGAATAAAGCACATATGTTTGAACAAGGGTATAGTGTGTCTTACAATACAAGCAACGACGTTGTGAATATTGTAACATGACATTTGGAACAACTAATATCGTACCTGATTTAATGAAGACTTTGGTTAAGAAACTAACAAGAAGAACAATATCTTCCAAGATGATAGTGAAGAGGAATGACTAACCATTTTAGACTGACTAGTAAGACAACTGACCGTACCCAAATTAATGATTATGGCTAAGTGATGCAAAATACCTTCTACCCCAATTATGACATGAACTTTCAGTATTGACCAAATAAAGAATTATAAAGACAGACGGCTTATGAACTAGTACTATAAAGAAACAAATGGTTTCATTTAATGTATCATAATATCTAGATAATCAAAATACAAATTGAGGGATAACAGGCCCAAACATGTAATATTATGTAAAAGAAATATTAGTAAATAATTAAGTTAATTGATGTAATGAAAATATAAATACACCTGATTATAGATACATAAACCATACAAATAATTGTCACATATAGCGTTCATAAGATTGTCCAGTAAACAACAAGGAATAACTTGGTCACAATAACATTTATAACAAGAGTGAAACCCGTATAAACAGTAAGTGTAACAAGATTATTAGAACTGTGTGGTGAGGTGGAGCAACAGTGTTCACTTTATTGTAATTTTTGGAAGTCAGACATCAGTAAGTATACAGATGTTGAAACCCATATAAACAGTAAATGTAACATAGACAGTGTCAGAGTAATTGGTAAATTAACTGACAAAAGACCAATTAATTGGTGTAGAATTTGTTTTATAAATGTGCATGTTATTATGTTTAAGCACATTGTTTTATATCATAGTATTTGTGTTGTGTTTTTTGTATGTAGCAGGTGATACAGTTAGTTTAAAGGAATGTCAATTTAATGATATTAATTCCAATTTTTTTATGTTGTGTTAACAAATATAACCATAGAACTGGTGTTAAACCATGGTAAATTGATTGACAAAGCAGAATGGACTATATAAAGATGTTTTGTTAAGTGTCAAACACTTATACAGTTTGAGTAGAAAACAGTTATTTGTGCAAGGATTTGGTAAAATCATAGCCATGTGGGCATGAATTTAACTATTAGAATAATATATCTTTTGTGTTGTTAAAATAACGTTATATGTTAAACAATTTTGATGAGTGTTAAAAGTTAATTTAATTGTTAAAGATTTTAAAACATGGTGATGAAAATAATACCAGTACATAGGCCAAGTGAAACCAACTTTGGTAAATTTTGAATAATAATGTTAGAAATTTTGTAAAACAAATGTGAAAGGGTAGATGTATTTATAGGTAATAATGTATGCAAGGAATATAGAAACAAAATAATACATATCAAGTTATTTAAGAAAATTTCCAATAACAAAATTGTAACATCTATAGTTCTTAAGTAAAAGTAGGCATGTTTAGTGTCTAAATATAACAAATGTGAAGATCAAAATAATGCTGATAATGGTTTTAAATTCCCATTCAGTATAGAAAAGTTATGTTAATTTAAAGATTTTGAACAAATTTTAGACTTTGAAATAATGAAAGTATATGACAATGTATATCCGAATTAGCCAACCAGATTCCAAGTTTACCCTTAGCAACCAGAAATTTCGGATAAATAATATGAGACTTCTTTGACAACGATCTTAGCGGATAGACGCGTTTTTAAAACGTCCTGCATTATATAATATAAATTGTGAAAAAACTATACAAACAGATAAATACAGTTAGAGGTACACTACACGAACTTTTTGCAATAACAGAAGAATACCCATTACATGGAATAGAAGATACAAGAACCAGGAAGAAGATCTGAAGTGGACGTAGGCCGAGGAAGAAGATCTGACGTGTACGTGGGCCCTATCTTCAACCAGGAAGAATACAAGAAAAGGATTTGGTGATTTTGACAAATTATTATATTGTACTTCAACACCCACTTTTGTATACACGACTTTTAAGTAATAATCAACTAAACTACAGACACCATATAACACAAACACTAATAACAATCACTAATAACACTATATAAGATTAACACTTTTTCAAACACAACAAGAACTTTTAATTTACATAATAATTATTAAAGCCTGAACTGGACATAACCTTTTAAAACTGATAACAGCTATACAACTGTCTGTGAGCACGTTACACTTTAACATTGTGATATCCTTTAATTGTAAAACTTGTATTTTGATTTATAGAGTAATATTTTGTTTATTTTGTAATCCCCGAACCATATACGCCCTGAGATAATTGATATTTTTATTAAAAACGTTAACAAGAGCATTGTTTTGGTCTCGAAGAAATACTGAACGTTTGGCTACTGCTGCCAACTGGTAAAAGAAGACTTATAATTTGCGATACAATTGTGATTATCCTGTTCAAATTTATTAAAACAGTTAACCAGTGTTTTTTCCGAATAAAGGATTCCTGTAAGGATACATGTTTGATGGTATTTGTGTGTTGTTATTATTGCTGTTACATTTAGGAAATAAAATTCACAGATTGCAGCGGACACGACAATTGGCAACGGTGAGTGACGTCACGGAAACGTGCGGTATAGTGGGAGCAAGCGGCAATTTACAAAACCATTCGCCGTTCAACATAACACATTAATAATTACACATCGACAACTCCAGTGCGAGTTAGTCGCTACATTATTTATCTATTTACAAGTTGACACTTCCAACGGGTGGTGTAATTTAAGTGCACACTACATTAATACAAGTAACCTATTCATAATAACATTGTACGTGACGAATAATCTGGTTACAACTTGACGAACCTGAAGTGGGGCTACATTTCAAACTATAGAAGTAACCCGATACGAATTATATTGGTTACAATATGCATAAGTTCAACCTTAAGTGCGGGACCATCAGGGGAACCCTTAAGTCAGCAAGTAAAAGAACACGCCTAAAATTCTACACACTTCTTCCCACACTTCTTTATGGATCTGAGAATTGGACTTTAACGAAAGGCCAGGCCAGTCGCATCCAAGCGGCTAAAATGAGATTTCTCAGGCACGTGGCAGGGTATACTCTCCATGATCATAGAAGAAACACAGATATACGGCAGGAACTGAATATTATTGCCCAGTATCGACTGAATTGGTAGGAAAATCTTTGCCGAAAGGATGACTGCCGCATCACTGAACTACTATGGAACTATAAGCCGAAGGGACGTAGAGGTGTGGGACATCCGAGGAAGCGCTAAACGTCGCCTGTGCGTGACCGGATCAAACCATCTTCGGTTTAATTCTTGCAGATGATGATGTTTGAATAAACAGCATATATAATTTTGTTTGTAGAACAAAATTATATTGCTTTATTCTGTAATTATTATTTACCTTGAACTTCACTCAATGCTGATCCAGGATTTGTCGATGACATAGTGCTATTTGCAGTAAGCAGAATAAGGTGGAATTGCTCGGAATTAATATTTAAGAAAGACGAGAAACTGACATTACCGGCATATCCAGGACTACTGTCAGCAGAGGTGAAAACAATTAGAATAGCAGAAGTAGGTAAATTATTATTCGTAATTAACGTTTTTTTAAGACTCGTCATTGCTGCTACTGTTCCCGAGATCACCATCTGAAACCTGCTTGTTAAGAAGGATTATGTTACCAAACCAATTAGGTAAATTAAGTATCATCACACTTACAATTATATACGTGTGTTATTAATGTGAATAAATATGTACGATCACCATCACTATCATTTTCATCATTAACAGCAGCACTTGCCTCCCCATTGCTGAGATAATGCGTCTCCAGTCATTCCATGTTTATACGGTAGCAATCGAGTCATCTTTGACGCGTGCAGAATGTTGCTGAACGTGCTATTTATACCTCACTCCGCATCAGATTTTGTTTGGGTAAGTCATCGTACACACGGGCGAAACGTCGGCCAACATTGAGCGGTAGTTCACACGAGCACCGTCAACGCGACTTTGCTATCCCCTCCACAGTTCGAATCCAGTCCGCTCCCGTCAGTGCAATGGAGTTGGAAGTGTTTCAAAAGAAGAAGGTGGCACTTGCATATATTGTTAATACACAAAAAAAGGCGATTTTTTGGGTACATCCAATGCCCTCTTGCCCTCCTTCATTATGAACATCAATTCGCCCTTCTTTAAATTTTCGACACCATTCCCAAACTGAACCATCACTCATCACATTTTCTCCATACACATTACACAACCTTCGATGAATTTCTGCAGCACTATGATCTTCAGCTTGAAGAAATCTAATAACAGACCGAATCTCACACTTGGAGGCAATTTCAATTGTAGATGCCATATTTAAACTGTCGTCACCACAGTAATAGACAAAATAACTATAAAACCAGTGGTTATAGGTTAGAACAAAGCCTCAAAAACATTAATCAACAATCAGATTGTTGCTATGACAACAGAACCAGGTTTGCCAACTCACCGGAGGTTGAAAAAAAAATAGCCCTCGTATAATATAACACTAACTGTAAATGGATCCATACTAATATTGCAGTATGTGTGACAACGAATATCAGGAAGGAAGGAATAATGGGTAGGCCAAGCCAATAAAACATGATTCTCTTCTCTACCCATAGTCCGATCATTCATGCCTCATAGTAGTACGGAACAAGTGTTTGGTACTGAGAAAACTGAAATAACGCGTCTTGAAACGAATAAACGCTAGAAACCACGAAAGATCTAGAAACCACGAAAAATCCCGCGAGATTGCGATAAAGAGATGTCGAAACACTGGCTTTTATAATTTACGTTCTTCTTCTTCTTCTTCTTCTTCTTCTTCTTCTTCTTCTTCTTCTTCTTCTTCTTCTTCTTTTTCTTCTTCTTCTTCTTCTTCTTCTTCCACAGGCTGTGGACCTTACGATCCGTTGGGCACTCCTTGGTCCGACCACCTTTTTTTTTGTCTTCCACTATTCCGCCGTCCTTTCGGATTATAAACCAATATTTGTTTTGGTATCCTGTTCTTATGCATCCTTTCAGCATAGTCTGTCCAGTCCTGTCTACATTGCTTTATCGTTTCGTTTAGGTTGTATATTCCATTTCTTAGTCGGTCCCTCCGTGATACTCTTAGTACTGATCGTAAAAATCTCATTTCACTACTCTGTCTTTGCGTTCATTGCCCACGTCTCACTGCCATTAAGGACGCATAACACTGCCATCACTTTATAAAATTTCAAAAGAGTATCTCTTCTGTCTTTTCCATTCAGTGTGCTTCTTGTTGTTCCACACATGTGATTAAACCTCTCTATTTTTTTCCACATCTATCTCACTGACATAAGATAAGTCACATCCAAGGGACCTGAATGAATGCACTTGCTCAATTAGTTGATTATTCAGTACTAGTTTACACCTTACTACAGGAAAGCAACCTTTAAAAGCATGGACTTAGTCTTGATAACAGAAATGTCTACATCCTGAGTATCTGCTGCAATTCATAGAGGGTCCTTTTATTGTCTCCTATTATGACCTGATCGTCAGCAAACATAAGAGTTTTGACGAAATTACGTTTACTGAAACTGTCACTATAATTTACGTTACGACCAATTTTAAATCATGGGCGTATAACATGGACCTTCAAAAAACAATTCTACAAAGACTATCAACAGGTTCGAGAGGAAGATAATCAAGCGATTCTTGTTCCAGTACAACCAGTCCTGGACTCGTAATGTAGCCAACGAAAGTTACGTTAGGGATCACGAACAAACCAGCTTTTCTTCGAGCTCCCTGAAACGATGTTCATCGAATCGAAAATGTATTAAAAAAGGGGGGAACGCCTCAAACGCAATAAAAACTGATAGAAGTAATGCATTAAATACGACAATACTGATAGAATACATTAAATACGATAAAACTGATAGCAGTAATACATTAAATACGATAAAACTGATAGAAATACGATAAAATTCGCGGACAAGTTCGTGATTCGGGAAACGTTTCGGGGCTCGTTTCCAAAGGTCAGTTTTAATTCAGACCGATTTAAAGAATTACGATATGAAGAATCAGAAGTAACAATGAAATCAATAATCATAAACGATAATAGCAATAACAGACAAACAACTATAACGAGTCAAAATATTAATTATTGATAAAACGCTAAAACAAATAAGCCTACGCATTTTGGAGTGTTTACGAAAGTGTATTTCTTTTTATGATTATGAACAGAAAAATTTGGTAAAATATAACCGGTCAAGTGGAAATCTAAAGCAATGAGGAAGGACGCCCACATACTGTAACGACATAGTGAGTTACTTTACGTGGTTGTGAGTGCTGAACAGTGCGACAGAAGGATCTAGAATTAGATCTAGTGCTCCGCAAATATAATTTTACACTCGTTACGAGTAATGGTTGAGGGATTGGATCATAGACGAGGCGTTTATAAATCAACAAACGGAGGTGGAGGTGGTTACTGAAGTCCAGAAATACCAAAAGCATTTGAGGCAACCAGTGGCGGATTATCCACAACGCTAGAGTATGCTGCAGCATCGGGCACCAGGGCCTATATCACTTGTGAGAGGGGCACCATCCAGCCCTATATCACAAAAACTTTTTGAAGATAATAAATGTGAAAAAGCAAACAAGTACAGTTTGTCCGCTCAAAGTATTAAACTGGATTATTGATTGTAAAAACGATTCCAATAGCTAACTGTGAATCTGAACGATCATTTTCGGTATTAATACGCGTTAAGATATCTTGAGTTCAACTATGGGACATGAGAGCAACTCAACTATCATCAAAACTATCTATGTTCAACTATCTACGTCAGGAAGGTTGAATATTGAAGGAGAGATACTTGAATCGCTCGACTTAGAAGAAATTATACAAGACTTCGTTAAGGCACAATCAAGAAAAAATGGCTCAATTAGTATTTTCTAAGCTTAAGTGCTACTATGCTCATTGCAATCAGTATTTAGCTAAATATTTGTTGTAATTTGAGAGTTTAATAAAATAATTGTTAACTTTCGTAAAATTTGTATGCATTTATCAGTGTAAATAATGGACAAAAGGTTGAATTTTAAATCGGGGGGTGGAAGGCACCAGTCTGATGGCAGCATAGGGCACCACGCCCTTCTAATTCGCTTCTGGATACAACATGATCTAAGGATGCCGTACCACTGTATGCAACAGAGGGCTGCGTGTTATAAGAATGCGAGGGACAGGATCGTTGATTCCGGAGACAGAGCGAATCCGGATGCAGTCGTGAAACGGATAAGACCCCAAATGCTGATTGTAAAAAGAACGAGTGGGACTTAGTATGAAAGGCTTAAGACCCCGAAGTAAGGTCTAAGAGAAGCACGGAAAGGAAAGTGCCAAGAGAAAAACTCGGCAGTAAATGAGATTACGAAGCAGTAAGCGAAAGGTATAAGAATCATCGTAAAGGGATACGATGGACAACTGCAGCACAGAACAAACAAGAATGAGAGAGAATTTAAAAGAGGGCAGGTCTGATTTCGGACTATCACGTTACACGACAGAGTTGCTTCTGTATTGTCAGCACTAAAGATGATATTATACTTGTAAATCGATGTTCCAAATTCTCCTTTGTAATGGCACTGGAAGGGAAGTGGAAAATACAAAACATAAACATAGTCATGAAAACCTACGGATTGCAAAACGATTTATTTTATAAATATCAAAAGGATGGCATCGAATAAACGAGTCATAATCAACATCATCATCATCACTGGCTCGACAGCCTTTTATGTGCCCTGGCCTTCTTCAGAAGAATTCGCCATTCTTCTCTGTTCATAGCCATATTCTTCCAGTTTCAAATTCCAAGAGTACTGACGTCCTGACTCATCCTGTCCCTCCATCTCAGTTTTTGCCTTCCAACTTTCCTTTCACCTTCTGGCTTTGCATTAAATATCTTCTTAATAACTCTGCTTCCACAAGAACGTATAATGTGTCCAGCCCATTCTACGAATAAACGACTCTTTTTACTTAATTACGCATCAGAATTGCGAAGAAAGAACGAAATAGACGAAAGTCAACAAGGATTTCTCTAAAATTAATTTTACTAACATAAATTGATAGTTTAAATCGTTTCTAAAATATTCTTAAAGTTGCAAGTTGGAGCTCGAATTTCAAGACCTGGAGAATAAGGAAATCTGATAAATAAGCACTAGAAGTGTTAAACTGTAGAAGAGTACTACAGCTGTCAAATGGTAAAAATTAATAGGTCAGATAAAACAGAAGAATTTGTGTTTTGGAGAAAGTAGGAGTTAATGAATTCTGATGACGAGACAGATGATAAGATTGGTTTGATTTGTTGAAGAACCCAGTGGTAAAGACCACAGTAACGGAGAATCGGAGAAGTGGGAAACTTTAGAAGAAGAAAGAAACTGGTGTCCATGTACCAGTTTGTTGTAAATGTCCCAACTTCGTCATGCTTACCTGATGAACTGCTCCGGACGAGGCCTTTCACTGTCTCCACCATTAACAAGTCCAAAAACACAACGGATTACATTAGGTCACCTTGATAATGGTGTAAGAGCATTCATTAAAACGTTCATAGTCCAAACTAAAGAATGTTGAACACGTATAATGCAAAGGACAAGGGACAGAAGTAAGAAGAATGAGTCGAACACCATACAAAGAGAAACGCCATACACCTACTGAAACCAATATGCACCTAAGAAGAAAATCGTTGCAGACGATACGTTGGGGAATAGATGCAAGGTGCAGGTGAAATGTTGTCGAAAGTCTGATGTCTCCTATATTGTGATCTAAACTTTATGAGAAGTGTTTAGAAAATCTTTGTGCTATACTGTAGCATAAAAACCAGTTTTGGAAATAAAAAATACGTTTTGTATTCATGAGGAAAAATAAGACGATCACATAATAAAACACGAAAGCACTTCGTTACAAAGCCTTAAAAATGATTAGGTACAATATCTGCGGATGGCCCAAGTGTTCTGGAGCTTTTCGAATGACAGACTAGTCATCACGCAGATAAGGGCCTTTCGTTTTACGGTCAGAATATTAGAAAATTAATGTTAACAAAAATATGATCTTCACAATAAAAATGAATATTTAGCAACAACGACAATCTTAATGGAAGTCTGGAAGTATAGCAGTACGAAGGACCGGGAGATCAAAGGAACGAGATAACTAGTTAGCTCCCTGAGCTGCACAACTCGCTCACTGTTTTGAACGAAACACATTTTGTGACGATTTAAAAGGAATCTAAATAGCACAAAATAATTTTTATTCAAAATAACACGTGATAAAATAATCCACCCTCCCCTCTGTACCTAAATGCCTGTATCAACTTGTAAAAATCTAGTACGGACATGAAAATTACACTATATTGAAGTGAATACTAATAATCATTCTAATTAAATAAAAAGACGTGATAATAATAAATGAAATACCTAACTCAATAAAGAAAATGTAGGATTATTAATAGTAGTTAATTAGTGTAAAAATAATAATAATAAAATACGAACTACTTTTCTCTCTCCGCGTGAACTGCGCCCGCTTCCCTACTAACCGCCGCAAAACCAACCCCAGTCGAGCCAGAATCTCTGACAAGGTAACAGCTTTACCATGTGTCGTGAAGGTAAACGTGTGAATATATACCAAAAACGATGTCACAGAAAGTAAGTGTTTCGTGGTGACATACTCCACATGTAGTTGAAATGAAGTGAAAAGTAAAACAAGTTAAGTAGTTGAAATGTAGAGACATAATTAAAAATAACTAACATAGCCGACACATCTCTTTATAAAAATTTTTAAATTGTAAGGTATGTTCCATACCATATAAAAAGGTAACATTAGTGCAGTTAAAAGTAAAATGTCAAAGTGAACACCAACGTCAGGAGTGAAGCAACGACGACAACTTTACGAGCTCCAGGTAGCAGAATCCTTTCGTCATGATCGCAACTTAGAATCAACAAAATAAATGGAGGAACCCGAACGACAACGAAGAACGTCAAGGAAAACTAACTGAAGAGGATCACCAAGAGGACCTGCCGCAGATACACATTATACCAAGGTGAAACCAAACCGTTATCTTTCTAACAACCACAACAAAAACAGTACATTTTTGTAAAGACTCATTCAAATCATGTAAATGTTAACATAGTAATGTTTGTAGTTACTGTAACGAAATAATAGTAATCTGATGATAGTTAAAGGTAAAGGTTAATTCGAAATTTGATCAAACTATTCTTCTATTTGCATAATGTTGAAGTATTTTAGAATATTATAAAGTTAAAACCCGGATCCGAGGTATTCAATGTAATTAACAACTATGGTTTGCTCATCAGAGTAACATTTTAAAGAGTATAAGAGCATTTGATGCAGAATCTATCAGAAGTTTATTTTAACGTAAAAACAAAAAGATAACCATTATTTTTAAATCATTATTTAAGAAGCCATAATAAAGAAATGTTTTTGCTAAAAATCCAGAGAGTGAGTAAATTTACGTACCTTAAGACAAATTCCTGTTTTATATATTTTCCCAATTTGTTGGTAAGTAATTTGTACTAATAACGGCAGCCGGTTTAATTGAAAGCAACCAATTAAACTGGTTCCCTGTGTTATAATGTCTTAACAGGAGAGACGTTATAATTTGTTATTAGGTAATTTTCAGTATTAGATAATTTTAACTTGTTTCTAAAGATTGCACGACGACCGGTGTCAATATTTTCAAAATTAATTCTAAATACCGGCTGTTAGGCTGTGGTCGGTGCTATGACTCGACATCTTATCGATATCGATTCCTCCCTTCAGGTCGCTAAAAAAAATTAGATAATTTTAATTAGGGCCTAGTAAAAAATTACGGAAACTCCAGTTACTCTACTATTTTTTCTTTTTCGTTAAACAGCAATTGTAAAGCAGAAAATCATATTATAATAAACACTAATAAACTTTATGGCTCGCGTAGACTTCTACAATTTTCAAAATTTTTACTTCCATTGTTGGCTCGTGGTACCCTTAAAGTTAAACAATTCTTACTTCCATTGTTGGCTCGTGGTACCCTTAAAGTTAAACAATTTTTACTTTCATTGTTGGCTCGTGGTACCCTTAAAGTTAAACAATTTTTACTTCCATTGTTGGCTCGTGGTACCCTTAAAGTTAAACAATTTTTATATTAAACATTACGTTCTGATTTGATATAAAATTCTCTTTAATTCGATAATCACATAGGTTTTTGCGATTTTTATCTAACTTGTAACCCTCACGTTTTTGCCTTCCATCCCTTATTTTTTGGAGAGATCAATCTCAGATGTGTCTTCCAGAACATTTTATGATCGGTCACTCTACAATTGACACTTTGCTGTTTGCGGACGATCAGGCTGTTCTGTCGGACTCTGAAAACAGATTGCATGATGGGGACACATTTGTTAAATCGAATCCGCAAAGACTGTATTGCAGATATCCACACGTAAGACCAAGGTGATGGCTTTTCGTGGAACTGATCCCGTACGGGAAAAAATGTTATAAATTGTACTGTCCTGGAAAAAGTTAGCAATTTTGAATACCTGGGCTACAGTGTGTTTTATAATACATGCAACGACGTTGTGAATAAGTTGCGTAAGTTCAACCTTATGTGCGGGACCATTAGGCGAACCCTTAAGTCAGCAAGTAATGGAACACGCCTAAAATTCTACAAGCTGATGGCTCTTCCCACATTTCTTTATGGGTTTAAGAATTGGACTTTAACGAAAGTCCAAGCCTCCAAGCCAGTCGGATCCAAGCGACTGAAATGAGATTTCTCAGTGACGTGGCAGGGTATACTCTCCATGATCACAGAAAAAAACACGGATATACGGCAGGAATTGAATATTATGAGTATACTCGACAGGATCGCCCAGTATCGGCTGAATTGGTAGGAAAATCTTTGCCGCATGGGTGACTGCCGCATTCCCAAACAACTCTGGAACTATAAGCTGAGGGGACGAAGAGGTGTGGGATGTCCGAGGAAGCACTGGAGTGACCAGCTCTAATCTTTGCCTATGTGAGACCAGAACAAACCATCCTTGGTTTAATCCATGAAGATGATGATTATGATGATGTAACAGTAGAGGTATTTGGGTTGAAAGTATACCAAGTTCTATGAGAATCGGTTGATGCATACCCCAGTTGTCATGAGACATACCACAAACAGACAGATAGACAGACAGACAAATGCCAAACTGTCGAGTCGAAATTGAGAACTCGCTTCTCTCCTTCAATTTATCTACGGCTATCTATACGGTTCACATCGACAAATAGTGGTAAACAGAATAAGAAATCAGAAACAGATTTATGGAAATCAGAAATGACATTAAACAGTTAAACAGTCTATAATTGTATATATGGCAGCAGCGTATTCAGTAGGGACAATCGGTATGGAGAACCATACCCGACTTCCATGTTGTAAGATTTATGTTTAAAATAATTTACTTGAATTCGGTTCGGTAATTTCTAAAAAAATATCGTCCACCCTCAAACTAATTTCACTATTTATATATATTTTTTTATTTTGTATGGGGTAGTCGTTTAATATAATGTTATTTTCAGTCACTTTATCCATAAAAATTAGGTAGGCTTACTTTATTCTTATAAAGAAACCGAACTACGCATATAATCATTCCTCCTCCGAAGCGCTCCGAAGTCACTCATGGACACTGAGCATCTTGCAGAGGGTTCATTCCCTAAAGACGAAAAGTCTGTCTATGAACCGTTCCTCTGTAAACACGTGCAGTTACACTGCCCAGCGATCCACAGGAAGCAAATCGATAACAAAAGCGTGCAAATGTAAGAAAATAAACATGAGTGAGAGGCCAGAAATAACGCGAATTGTGTGTGTGTGTGTGTGTGTGTGTGTGTGTGTGTGTGTGTGTCTTGCCTGCCTTTTTATTGCGGTAATCATAATAATAAAATGGAAACGTAAACATTACATAATTGAGATATGCTTGCCTGCCACGAACGATATATTTTCTCTCATACATGATTTAAATTAAAATGCAAAAATTAAAATTTTGTTAAAGTGAAATGAAATGTTTCCATAGAAACTACTTCGATGTTGTCAGTACGAATTACACATATACAACTTATAAAATTTACTTTCTTCATCATCAACTACCATTTTAATTTATAAAAAAAAATTACCCCCCCCTTCAACTACCCTATTCATTTATAGATATTTCATCTACCTTTCTACAGTGGATTATTATGACCTTCTTTTCTGGCTACTTTATTTATGAAAATTAAGCACTTTACTCTTGTTAAAACATAAAATGTTGCAGGTACTCTACCCCTTTCCCTTAACCGATCTTCACCAAAATCAATAGGCCTTGAGTCCTCTACAATTCAGGGCTGTATGCAAAAATTATTTGATTCTGTTTGAATTTGCGGCAGTTATCGTTTGCCATAGAAAAAATTCTACAGACAGATAGACACACAGACACTTTTCGAAAAATGACTTTTTTTCATGTTTTGATGGCAGTACAATCAGAATCTGCCATTATCTCGAACACGATTTTCTTCGCCATGACCATACTTCCATTTCCTTATGGAACATGGAAGTAAAAAAGAAAAATTTAATACAACGGACATACGTATTACAATCCCGTATGTAGTTTAACGATCTATGGAATCGAAAGGCGTAATCAATAATAAAGAAACTGAACAAGTGGCGACATTCAAATATTTAGGTGCCGTTTTCGTGTGAGGTTGGCAGAGTTGGAGATGAGGATCTCAGTGCAAGCAAGCATTGCGGTGCTATCAACAGGAAGTTTCTGAGGAACAGCGAAGCGTCACAGGAAACCAAACTGACAATATACAAGCGTGTATATGCTCCAACACTAACGTACAGTTGCGAGTCATGGACTCTGAATGACAGACAAAAAAAGAGAATACAACCAATGGAGATGAGATTCCTGAGGAGAATTAAGAAGAAAACTACTCGTTGAAATAGGTACAGAAACGTTAACATCCGGAAGAACTTGAAGATATTCTATTTAAATAATAAAATTGAAAGCTCGCAACTACGTTGGTTTGGCCACGTCTGTAGGATGAATGAGGAAAGATACCTGACAGGAGCATGGGAGGCAAAACCAGAAGGCAGAAGAGGAAGAGGACGGTCCAGAACTAAATGGGAGGATAACATCAAGAAGAGTGTAGAAGCGACCGCACCAGGGTTTGGCACTGGACAGGACGAGATGGAGAGCTCTCTCGTAAACTTCGATACTCGATAGGTAGAAGAGGATGACTAAGAAGAAGAAGGGATCGAAAGGCGATAGGTGATAAACAAAATAAATAAATAAAAGAAAAATTACTCAGATTGTTGACACGTGAAAGGGCTGTAGACTTGCAATATCGAACCGTATAATAAGGAGGAAATTATCAGAAGTATGGGATGGAAAAAGATAAAGTTAATTACATCGATGAGAAATTTTGACGTCGTACGAACATCTCAGAATAGCAAATACAGACGGATGGATCAAAGACAGTGGAACTGTTTAAAGTCCAACTGAAGAAGACAACGTTGATCATACAAGAGATGTGATAGAGAAACACTGTGTTGCTTATGGAACACGGGTCAATCGTGGGTTCATTCATGTTAATGCAAGAAATTTGACTGTACTTTTAAACGATATTTGTGAATTAATATGTCAAGAAAATGAACTCTACCGAGTTTAAATAAATACATATGTTTGTGTGTGTGTGTGTGTGTGTGTGTGTGTGTGTGTGAGCGCGCTCGCGTGTGTACGACAGTCATACGGCACAAAGATATGGCAATGTAGGCAGTAGACGTGCGAGCGGCAGTGCGCTTACGCGTGTATGCGTGTACAGTTATGTAACGGGAAGCAGCACTACGACGAGGGTGAGACCGGACGAGGGTAAAAGTGATTGTGTGTGAAGCTGTTCCCATGGTCCGGAACTAGAGGGGAAGTTAACAACAGGGGTACGAAATCACCTGTAGCCACATTCCCACACACACGCAAGTTCCATCACAAAACAGATGTGACCTCCCCATCCCTGCCCCTATTTCGATTCGATTAATTGATTACTACTCACCGCTGTTGAGTAATGAGTGCCGGTATCGATTTTCGTGCGTTCCGGTTGTTGATTAAATTAAATTACCATCGAGCGTTACATTACCGTTCGATCGATGTACGATCGAAAAACTGGAGTTTATGGAATTGTTGTTCTAGTTACTTCGGTTTTATAATCACTGTTTTTACTTCGATAATTTTTGTTCTTATTCCCTCGGTGCGTCTTATTATGTCCAAGTTGTGTTTCTTTTCTTCTTGTATTGTCCACGTATTTTTACTATTAAATATCTGATACTCCATCGACTTCAACATCATAGTCGACATCATAGAATGCTTTACAACGTTCTCCAACGTTTACCGATTTTCAATCTTAATCTCGTGCTGTTGTTCCATAAGACATCGTCAAGGTCCTCCATGTCACATTCCTGTCTAAACCTTCTCTCCGGCTTCTTATCTTTTAACCTGGCAGGTATTTGTCTACCTTTGGGTTGCCAATACAACACTTGTTTTAGGAATCTTAATTCATATCAAATCAACTGCTTACTTCTGGTGTCATTTCATAAATCCCCATGATTTATCTTATCCTGCTGTTTATTTTCCTATTCTCTTTTCGATCTACCGACTGCTTGTCTTCAAAAATCCATTTCAGTCCTTCTTGATGATTTCCTATGTTATCTTTCAAAGGTCATATTTCCAGTCTGCGGGTTATTATACACCTTTAACTTTTCAATTTTCGTTAATGTTTTCTGTGCCTTTATAAATCACTTGTTAACAAATTCTTTTTCTGATTTCGAAACTTTCTTTTGTTTTTTGTTTTTTTTTAGTTTGTCAAGTTTTCCGAGAATGTGTCACGGGCGCATTACTCAATCCATAGGAGAAACAGGATTTCTGTTAACGTTTAGTCTTCTCAACGAGTAGCTTTCAGAGTCTCATCCAAGAGAATGCTAGTCTGGAATTTGATATATAATTACTGCATTGCTTTTACATTCAGTGCTTAAGTATATATTCACTTTCTTCATTTATGCTTATATATATTTGTTTGTGTGACTATACTTGCTTCCTCGAGTCTACAAGTCCACAAGAATAGGCTACTAAGACAAGAACAGAAATAGATAAAAAATTCAGTAAAAAATTTTAACACCTATCCGCTGAACAAACAATAGAAACGTAGAACATAAAATATTCGGGAATGAGAACATCAGTGGGAGAATAGACGCTACCTTCTTTCAAGTCCTTTCCTTAAACGAGAAATACATATAATACATGACTGTATAAGAATACGTGACCCGGGGTTTAAAAAATAGTTATGAAAAGTTTGAATACATGTAAATTGAAAACGAAAAAACAGTTTTTTTTTAAGAGAGGACGAAGAACTGTGATCAATCTAACTAATTGGCAATTTAAGTGGAAATTTAACGAGAATGTTGAGATCGGAGCAAAACAAACCTCTAAGTCTCTGTACAGGTTGATCTGTAATGAAATTATTAGTCAACAGACAAACAAAATCATATCCCATAGAAAAATTGGAAACATAGCGCGTATGGGGCACAAATGTTACCTTCCAAATAAAAAAAGTATAAAATACAAACTGATGAACTAGATTATATGACAAAATGCCTACGGAATACGCGTTAGAATGAAATAAGTACAACAATATGGAGAAAGATGGCAGTAACACGGATATCTTTTGTTAACAAGGAGATACAGGAGTACTGTTAACAATAGTGTGACCACGTTAGAATGAAATAAGTACAACAATATGGAGAAAGATGGCAGTAACACGGATATCTTTTGTTAACAAGGAGATACAGGAGTACTGTTAACAATAGTGTGACCACGTTAGAATGAAATAAGTACAACAATATGGAGAAAGATGG
Organism: Magicicada septendecula; assembly: GCA_034769895.1. Lineage (NCBI taxonomy): Eukaryota > Metazoa > Arthropoda > Insecta > Hemiptera > Cicadidae > Magicicada > Magicicada septendecula. The sequence goes on from CM068374.1 coordinate 451,690,712, forward strand.
CAGTAACACGGATATCTTTTGTTAACAAGGAGATACAGGAGTACTGTTAACAATAGTGTGACCACGTTAATAAGTACAACAATATGGAGAAAGATGGCAGTAACACGGATATCTTTTGTTAACAAGGAGATACAGGAGTACTGTTAATAATAGTGTGACCACGTTAGAATGAAATAAGTACAACAATATGGAGAAAGATGGCAGTAACACGGATATCTTTTGTTAACAAGGAGATACAGGAGTACTGTTAATAATAGTGTGACCACGTTAGAATGAAATAAGTACAACAATATGGAGAAAGATGGCAGTAACACGGATATCTTTTGTTAACAAGGAGATACAGGAGTACTGTTAACAATAGTGTGACCACGTTAGAATGAAATAAGTACAACAATATGGAGAAAGATGGCAGTAACACGGATATCTTTTGTTAACAAGGAGATACAGGAGTACTGTTAACAATAGTGTGACCACGTTAATAAGTACAACAATATGGAGAAAGATGGAAGTAACACGGATATCTTTTGTTAACAAGGAGATACAGGAGTACTGTTAACAATAGTGTGACCACGTTAGAATGAAATAAGTACAACAATATGGAGAAAGATGGCAATAACACGGATATCTTTTGTTAACAAGGAGATACAGGAGTACTGTTAATAATAGTGTGACCACGTTAGAATGAAATAAGTACAACAATATGGAGAAAGATGGCAGTAACACGGATATCTTTTGTTAACAAGGAGATACAGGAGTACTGTTAACAATAGTGTGACCACGTTAGAATGAAATAAGTACAACAATATGGAGAAAGATGGCAGTAACACGGATATCTTTTGTTAACAAGGAGATACAGGAGTACTGTTAACAATAGTGTGACCACGTTAGAATGAAATAAGTACAACAATATGGAGAAAGATAAAAGTAACACGGATATCTTTTGTTAACAAGGAGATACAGGAGTACTGTTAACAATAGTGTGACCACGTTAATAAGTACAACAATATGGAGAAAGATGGAAGTAACACGGATATCTTTTGTTAACAAGGAGATACAGGAGTACTGTTAACAATAGTGTGACCACGTTAGAATGAAATAAGTACAACAATATGGAGAAAGATGGCAGTAACACGGATATCTTTTGTTAACAAGGAGATACAGGAGTACTGTTAACAATAGTGTGACCACGTTAGAATGAAATAAGTACAACAATATGGAGAAAGATGGCAGTAACACGGATATCTTTTGTTAACAAGGAGATACAGGAGTACTGTTAACAATAGTGTGACCACGTTAATAAGTACAACAATATGGAGAAAGATGGCAGTAACACGGATATCTTTTGTTAACAAGGAGATACAGGAGTACTGTTAACAATAGTGTGACCACGTTAGAATGAAATAAGTACAACAATATGGAGAAAGATGACAGTAACACGGATATCTTTTGTTAACAAGGAGATACAGGAGTACTGTTAACAATAGTGTGACCACGTTAGAATGAAATAAGTACAACAATATGGAGAAAGATGGCAGTAACACGGATATCTTTTGTTAACAAGGAGATACAGGAGTACTGTTAACAATAGTGTGACCACGTTAATAAGTACAACAATATGGAGAAAGATGGCAGTAACACGGATATCTTTTGTTAACAAGGAGATACAGGAGTACTGTTAACAATAGTGTGACCACGTTAATAATAAGTACAACAATATGGAGAAAGATGGCAGTAACACGGATATCTTTTGTTAACAAGGAGATACAGGAGTACTGTTAACAATAGTGTGACCACGTTAGAATGAAATAAGTACAACAATATGGAGAAAGATGGCAGTAACACGGATATCTTTTGTTAACAAGGAGATACAGGAGTACTGTTAACAATAGTGTGACCACGTTAGAATGAAAGTACAACAATATGGAGAAAGATGGCAGTAACACGGATATCTTTTGTTAACAAGGAGATACAGGAGTACTGTTAACAATAGTGTGACCACGTTAATAAGTACAACAATATGGAGAAAGATGGAAGTAACACGGATATCTTTTGTTAACAAGGAGATACAGGAGTACTGTTAACAATAGTGTGACCACGTTAGAATGAAATAAGTACAACAATATGGAGAAAGATGGCAGTAGCACGGATATCTTTTGTTAACAAGGAGATAACAGGAGTACTGTTAATAATAGTGTGACCACGTTAGAATGAAAAAGTACAACAATATGGAGAAAGATGGCAGTAACACGGATATCTTTTGTTAACAAGGAGATACAGGAGTACTGTTAACAATAGTGTGACCACGTTAGAATGAAATAAGTACAACAATATGGAGAAAGATAAAAGTAACACGGATATCTTTTGTTAACAAGGAGATACAGGAGTACTGTTAACAATAGTGTGACCACGTTAATAAGTACAACAATATGGAGAAAGATGGAAGTAACACGGATATCTTTTGTTAACAAGGAGATACAGGAGTACTGTTAACAATAGTGTGACCACGTTAGAATGAAATAAGTACAACAATATGGAGAAAGATGGCAGTAACACGGATATCTTTTGTTAACAAGGAGATACAGGAGTACTGTTAACAATAGTGTGACCACGTTAGAATGAAATAAGTACAACAATATGGAGAAAGATGGCAGTAACACGGATATCTTTTGTTAACAAGGAGATACAGGAGTACTGTTAACAATAGTGTGACCACGTTAGAATGAAATAAGTACAACAATATGGAGAAAGATGGCAGTAACACGGATATCTTTTGTTAACAAGGAGATACAGGAGTACTGTTAATAATAGTGTGACCACGTTAGAATGAAATAAGTACAACAATATGGAGAAAGATGGCAGTAACACGGATATCTTTTGTTAACAAGGAGATACAGGAGTACTGTTAACAATAGTGTGACCACGTTCGGCTAATGCCAAGAAGTTCTCAACGAGTAAAACTCCTCCCTATCAGACGATCATGTTCATCCATGTAATGGACGTGAACGAAATTGACAGAAGGCGATTCAGATTTATGAGGGAGGCTTGATGTTTTGGTGGAAGTCGTAAGTTGTTATTTATATTATCCGTCTTGTTATTTCAATTAGCAGTCTCTGTAATTCCAACTGTGTCGTGTTTACTTGCTGAACTACCTGTCATGCTCCGGACGATGCCTTTCAGTGTCTCCACTATTATCAAGTGATAGGACAAAGTTGTAAATTTGGAAGTAAACACGACAAAGTTGGAATATATATTATATCAGTCTCATAAGCTGAAAAGTAGTTGTTATTGATTGTTTCTATGTCGGTATGTCTTAAATGTTTATGTTATCACCTTAAAGCCCCTTTAGAAGGATGTTGGAAAACCAACGCTGTCAGCCTTGCCTAGTAAAACCTTTCAACGCAGACTCTGGATGGCGATGTTACACTTCAGGCCCTTTGTTGACATACGTGCGAGATATCTATGAACATGTCTATCACGGTAAAACTTCAGGCCCTTTCTTGACACACGTGTGAGTTATCTATGAACATGCCTATCTATATGCCTACAATACGCATAGAGGTAGTCCACATTCCATTCGAGAGTGTTATTCCTTGAAAAACACGACAGTTTCAAATATATTCACCGAACCCAGTTATTTTGCCCTACACAGACTAGACTAGGAGTCACTAGTTGGTGGACACGAGTCAGGTCGCAGACAGCGGAGACTCAGCTTTCGGACCGGTCGAAAGTGACTAAGAATTGAAATTTTCTTCTTACTGCTTTGTTCGCTTTCCATTTTATCTTAAAAAAGTTTCTGGTAGTCGTCAGACCTCATTGGCGGTGGACAACACGTCCTGTTTCTCAGTTTTGTTGAAGAGAACTCCAAATGCTAAGGTTCAGATGATTTCTCCTCACCAATTTTATTTGCACCAATGCTAACTTTTCCCACTGAGTGGTTGTCCAGTAGAATTGTCTTATACATTACATTTACTGTTTGTGCAAATCATCAACGTTTTGTTTGAATTTAGCTCATAAAGTATTATACTTCTATACCCGTTTCGTCATATTTTGTGCAATGTCGTATTTAGATGGCCGTAGCCAGATATTTTTTAAAAAATAGTATATTACCTACTCCCCTTACAAATCTTACAAAACCTCTAAGTTACTTTTAGCTAGGAAAGACATTAACATACTTGATAAAACAGTCTAATATACGAACTTTCCAATGTAGGAACTCTTGACCAGTCGTACCTGTACTGAACAATTTAATGAATACTTACAACTTAGCCATTGTAAGTTATTAAATTAGACTGCATCTACAGTGTACGAATTGTAAAATTGGACCACTGGTTTATCATCACGTCAAAATGAATAAGAAAAGTGTCTGGATCTAGAAGAGTGTGGAATCAGGAATGAAGATATACGAAACAGAGAAGTGTTCACAAAGGAAATTGCGGAGATAAGGGATTTGTCCGCAATTTAAAGAAACCAAAGGGACCAAGATGGTGTTATCAAGAGAAAAGCGAGCAAGAGTGAGCCAGAAAATAAACGAATACGGACAAAAGGGGAAAGAAGTTCAAAAATGTAATGAAGTTTATGTCATAGCAGCCTATACATGGCTTAACGTAATAGGAAGTAAGGAAAGAATAAGAGGTTAAGCTGAAAATTTAAATTAATTTTATATGGTCGAACGTCCCATTCTCACTACTCATCTTCACCTCTCCTTTCAAATTATTGTCCCCCAAAATAAGCTCTGTACTGCAGAAGGGATTACAGATTCCCGTCGTTCTCCCCTGGTTCGTACAGCTCGATTTGGCCTGAATGCTCTCATCCTCTCCGAAGTAATTGTTGCCTCCCACAAAAGCTGAGTCTTTGAATTCTCAAAACGAATTTTCCTTGATTTTCCGCTTCCTTCCTTTTTTAGAATCTCTTACGCTAATCTACTTGTAGGATAACATATTTTTCTGTTTTACTGCGCAAAATCATATACTATGCATTGGTCAAGCTACAAATTTCGAAGGGCTAAGCCTCCGCAAACCCCCCGTTGTCTACAACCAGTCGATCGTACCAGCTTAATCGTTTTGTCTCGATCGTATCAACTGTGTGCAAATCGAAGGCCATTCTCCTCGTTTGTCTTCATTCCCAACTCTGACATTCTGGTCACTCAGCGTCGCCATTTCCATAGCTTCTCGATCGTATCAACTGTGTGCAAATCGAAGGCCATTCTCCTCGTTTGTCTTCATTCCCAACTCTGACATTCTGGTCACTCAGCGTCGCCATTTCCATAGCTTCTCGATCGTATCAACTGTGTGCAAATCGAAGGCCATTCTCCTCGTTTGTCTTCATTCCCAACTCTGACATTCTGGTCACTCAGCGTCGCCATTTCCATAGCTTCTCGATCGTATCAACTGTGTGCAAATCGAAGGCCATTCTCCTCGTTTGTCTTCATTCCCAACTCTGACAATCTGGTCACTCAGCGTCGCCATTTCCATAGCTTCTCGATCGTATCAACTGTGTGCAAATCGAAGGCCATTCTCCTCGTTTGTCTTCATTCCCAACTCTGACATTCTGGTCACTCAGCGTCGCCATTTCCATAGCTTCACGATCGTACCAACTGTGTGCAAATCGAAGGCCATTCTCCTCGTTTGTCTTCATTCCCAACTCTGACATTCTGGTCACTCAGCGTCGGCATTTCCATAGCTTCTCGATCGTACCAACTGTGTGCAAATCGAAGGCCATTCTCCTCGTTTGTCTTCATTCCCAACTCTGACATTCTGGTCACTCAGCGTCGCCATTTCCATAGCTTCTCGATCGTAACAACTGTGTGCAAATCGAAGGCCATTCTCCTCGTTTGTCTTCATTCCCAACTCTGACATTCTGGTCACTCAGCGTCGCCATTTCCATAGCTTCTCGATCGTACCAACTGTGTGCAAATCGAAGGCCATTCTCCTCGTTTGTCTTCATTCCCAACTCTGACATTCTGGTCACTCAGCGTCGCCATTTCCATAGCTTCTCGATCGTATCAACTGTGTGCAAATCGAAGGCCATTCTCCTCGTTTGTCTTCATTCCCAACTCTGACATTCTGGTCACTCAGCGTCGCCATTTCCATAGCTTCTCGATCGTATCAACTGTGTGCAAATCGAAGGCCATTCTCCTCGTTTGTCTTCATTCCCAACTCTGACAATCTGGTCACTCAGCGTCGCCATTTCCATAGCTTCTCGATCGTATCAACTGTGTGCAAATCGAAGCCCATTCTCCTCGTTTGTCTTCATTCCCAACTCTGACATTCTGGTCACTCAGCGTCGCCATTTCCATAGCTTCTCGATCGTACCAACTGTGTGCAAATCGAAGGCCATTCTCCTCGTTTGTCTTCATTCCCAACTCTGACATTCTGGTCACTCAGCGTCGCCATTTCCATAGCTTCTCGATCGTACCAACTGTGTGCAAATCGAAGGCCATTCTCCTCGTTTGTCTTCATTCCCAACTCTGACATTCTGGTCACTCAGCGTCGCCATTTCCATAGCTTATCGATCGTACCAACTGTGTGCAAATCGAAGGCCATTCTCCTCGTTTGTCTTCATTCCCAACTCTGACATTCTGGTCACTCAGCGTCGCCATTTCCATAGCTTATCGATCGTAACAACTGTGTGCAAATCGAAGGCCATTCTCCTCGTTTGTCTTCATTCCCAACTCTGACATTCTGGTCACTCAGCATCGCCATTTCCATAGCTTGTCGATCGTATCAACTGTGTGCAAATCGAAGGCCATTCGCCTCGTTTGTCTTCATTCCCAACTCTGACATTCTGGTCACTCAGCATCGCCATTTCCATAGCTTGTCGATCGTACCAACTGTGTGCAAATCGAAGGCCATTCTCCTCGTTTGTCTTCATTCCCAACTCTGACATTCTAGTCACTCAGCGTCGCCATTTCCATAGCTTCTCGATCGTACCAACTGTATGCAAATCGAAGGCCATTGTCCTCGTTTGTCTTCATTCCCAACTCTGATATTCTGGTCACTCAGCGTCGCCATTTCCATAGCTTCTCGGTCGTATCAACTGTGTGCAAATCGAAGGGCATTCTCCTCGTTTGTCTTCATTCCCAACTCTGACATTCTGGTCACTCAGCGTCGCCATTTCCATAGCTTCTCGATCGTATCAACTGTGTGCAAATCGAAGGCCATTCTCCTCGTTTGTCTTCATTCCCAACTCTGACATTCTGGTCACTCAGCGTCGCCATTTCCATAGCTTCTCGATCGTATCAACTGTGTGCAAATCGAAGGCCATTCTCCTCGTTTGTCTTCATTCCCAACTCTGACATTCTGGTCACTCAGCGTCGCCATTTCCATAGCTTCTCGATCGTACCAACTGTGTGCAAATCGAAGGCCATTCTCCTCGTTTGTCTTCATTCCCAACTCTGACATTCTGGTCACTCAGCGTCGCCATTTCCATAGCTTCTCGATCGTATCAACTGTGTGCAAATCGAAGGCCATTCTCCTCGTTTGTCTTCATTCCCAACTCTGACATTCTGGTCACTCAGCGTCGCCATTTCCATAGCTTCTCGATCGTATCAACTGTGTGCAAATCGAAGGCCATTCTCCTCGTTTGTCTTCATTCCCAACTCTGACATTCTGGTCACTCAGCGTCGCCATTTCCATAGCTTCTCGATCGTATCAACTGTGTGCAAATCGAAGGCCATTCTCCTCGTTTGTCTTCATTCCCAACTCTGACATTCTGGTCACTCAGCGTCGCCATTTCCATAGCTTCTCGATCGTACCAAGTTTGTGCAAATCGAAGGCCATTCTCCTCGTTTGTCTTTATTCCCAACTCTGACATTCTGGTCACTCAGCGTCGCCATTTCCATAGCTTCTCGATCGTACCAACTGTGTGCAAATCGAAGGCCATTCTCCTCGTTTGTCTTCATTCCCAACTCTGACATTCTGGTCACTCAGCGTCGCCATTTCCATAGCTTCTCGATCGTACCAAATGTGTGCAAATCGAAGGCCATTCTCCTCGTTTGTCTTCATTCCCAACTCTGACATTCTGGTCACTCAGCGTCGCCATTTCCATAGCTTGTCGATCGTATCAACTGTGTGCAAATCGAAGGCCATTCTCCTCGTTTGTCTTCATTCCCAACTCTGACATTCTGGTCACTCAGCGTCGCCATTTCCATAGCTTGTCGATCGTATCAACTGTGTGCAAATCGAAGGCCATTCTCCTCGTTTGTCTTCATTCCCAACTCTGACATTCTGGTCACTCAGCGTCGCCATTTCCATAGCTTGTCGATCGTATCAACTGTGTGCAAATCGAAGGCCATTCTCCTCGTTTGTCTTCATTCCCAACTCTGACATTCTGGTCACTCAGCGTCGCCATTTCCATAGCTTCTCGATCGTACCAACTTTGTGCAAATCGAAGGCCATTCTCCTCGTTTGTCTTTATTCCCAACTCTGACATTCTGGTCACTCAGCGTCGCCATTTCCATAGCTTCTCGATCGTACAACTGTGTGCAAATCGAAGGCCATTCTCCTCGTTTGTCTTCATTCCCAACTCTGACATTCTGGTCACTCAGCGTCGCCATTTCCATAGCTTCTCGATCGTATCAACTGTGTGCAAATCGAAGGCCATTCTCCTCGTTTGTCTTCATTCCCAACTCTGACATTCTGGTCACTCAGCGTCGCCATTTCCATAGCTTCTCGATCGTACCAACTGTGTGCAAATCGAAGGCCATTCTCCTCGTTTGTCTTCATTCCCAACTCTGACATTCTGGTCACTCAGCGTCGCCATTTCCATAGCTTCTCGATCGTATCAACTGTGTGCAAATCGAAGGCCATTCTCCTCGTTTGTCTTCATTCCCAACTCTGACATTCTGGTCACTCAGCATCGCCATTTCCATAGCTTGTCGATCGTACCAACTGTGTGCAAATCGAAGGCCATTCTCCTCGTTTGTCTTTATTCCCAACTCTGACATTCTGGTCACTCAGCGTCGCCATTTCCATAGCTTCTCGATCGTACCAACTGTGTGCAAATCGAAGGGCATTCTCCTCGTTTGTCTTCATTCCCAACTCTGACATTCTGGTCACTCAGCGTCGCCATTTCCATAGCTTCTCGATCGTACCAACTGTGTGCAAATCGAAGGCCATTCTCCTCGTTTGTCTTCATTCCCAACTCTGACATTCTGGTCACTCAGCATCGCCATTTCCATAGCTTGTCGATCGTATCAACTGTGTGCAAATCGAAGGCCATTCTCCTCGTTTGTCTTCATTCCCAACTCTGACATTCTGGTCACTCAGCGTCGCCATTTCCATAGCTTCTCGATCGTATCAACTGTGTGCAAATCGAAGGCCATTCTCCTCGTTTGTCATCATTCCCAACTCTGACATTCTGGTCACTCAGCGTCGCCATTTCCATAGCTTCTCGATCGTATCAACTGTGTGCAAATCGAAGGCCATTCTCCTCGTTTGTCTTCATTCCCAACTCTGACATTCTGGTCACTCAGCGTCGCCATTTCCATAGCTTCTCGATCGTACCAACTGTGTGCAAATCGAAGGCCATTCTCCTCGTTTGTCTTCATTCCCAACTCTGACATTCTGGTCACTCAGCATCGCCATTTCCATAGCTTGTCGATCGTATCAACTGTGTGCAAATCGAAGGCCATTCTCCTCGTTTGTCTTCATTCCCAACTCTGACATTCTGGTCACTCAGCATCGCCATTTCCATAGCTTCTCGATCGTATCAACTGTGTGCAAATCGAAGGCCATTCTCCTCGTTTGTCTTCATTCCCAACTCTGACATTCTGGTCACTCAGCGTCGCCATTTCCATAGCTTCTCGATCGTATCAACTGTGTGCAAATCGAAGGCCATTCTCCTCGTTTGTCTTCATTCCCAACTCTGACATTCTGGTCACTCAGCGTCGCCATTTCCATAGCTTCTCGATCGTATCAACTGTGTGCAAATCGAAGGCCATTCTCCTCGTTTGTCTTCATTCCCAACTCTGACATTCTGGTCACTCAGCGTCGCCATTTCCATAGCTTCTCGATCGTACCAAATGTGTGCAAATCGAAGGCCATTCTCTTCGTTTGTCTTCATTCCCAACTCTGACATTCTGGTCACTCAGCATCGCCATTTCCATAGCTTGTCGATCGTATCAACTGTGTGCAAATCGAAGGCCATTCTCCTCGTTTGTCTTCATTCCCAACTCTGACATTCTGGTCACTCAGCGTCGCCATTTCCATAGCTTCTCGATCGTATCAACTGTGTGCAAATCGAAGGCCATTCTCCTCGTTTGTCTTCATTCCCAACTCTGACATTCTGGTCACTCAGCATCGCCATTTCCATAGCTTGTCGATCGTATCAACTGTGTGCAAATCGAAGGCCATTCTCCTCGTTTGTCTTCATTCCCAACTCTGACATTCTGGTCACTCAGCGTCGCCATTTCCATAGCTTCTCGATCGTATCAACTGTGTGCAAATCGAAGGCCATTCTCCTCGTTTGTCTTCATTCCCAACTCTGACATTCTGGTCACTCAGCGTCGCCATTTCCATAGCTTCTCGGTCGTATCAACTGTGTGCAAATCGAAGGTCATTCTCCTCGTTTGTCTTCATTCCCAACTCTGACATTCTGGTCACTCAGCGTCGCCATTTCCATAGCTTCTCGATCGTATCAACTGTGTGCAAATCGAAGGACATTCTCCTCGTTTGTCTTCATTCCCAACTCTGACATTCTGGTCGCTCAGCATCGCCATTTCCATAGCTTTAACTTCTGATTGATTCCTCTGGTGTGTTTTGCAGACTTCAGCTCAATATAATAGGATATACTGTACGGAATGTAATCATCTTGTACGGTATTCCTCAAAACAAACCTTTAACACACATCCGCTCCACCTGATCACTTCATCCCTCGTTGTCATGAAACCCTATCAATACGTATATTCTAGTTTAAGTCTGTTAAAGGTTAATATGTTATATCAAGGCAGGAGAAAGCTTTTATAATTGAACAAAATTTTCGCTCATACGGAGCTGGATGTTCAAGTGGACCACGTGTGCTACACGTTGAAAATGGATTTCCTGAACGGTTCAACCAACATAGTTATCTCAACATCACTAAAGGATTCCGTTGTTCAGGAAGCGTATCCCACAGTGCAAAAGGCTTCCAAGTACTCGTATAGTTCCTCGAGCAGGTGCTAGTCTCCGAAGAGAAGTCTCCGGCACACATCTTGGAAAGTGAATGACACCTACGCGAAAAATGTTTAGGCAAGTTGGTGTCTTCGTACGCAATGGATGCAGCAGAATGGGGTCACTTATCATAATTTTCCGTAAAACAGACTTACTATAATCTTCTCTTCTCACTCACCAGATCCTACATCGCCGGCGCTTTTCTTCTTCTTCTTCTTCTTCTTCTTCTTCTTCTTCTTCTTCTTCTTCTTCTTCTTCTTCTTCTTCTTCTTCTTTCTCTTCACCATTACAGCCCAACATGAGCCCTGACTTCCAACACCAATCTTCTCCAAAGTCTTCTATCCATAGCCATTTCGGTTTAACCCCTAACATCCATTCTTCTGAGATCTAGCAGCACATCATCCAACATCTTATCCTAGGTCGGCCCCTCTTTCTGCTCTTATAGACTTGCGCCCTCAAGATTTTCTTTGGCATACGCTGATCATGCATCCGCGTAGAGGATGACCTACCATTGTATTCGCTGTGACTTTATGAATCTTACAATGTCCTCTTGCTTCAATAGCTTTTATCCTCCATTCGTCATCTTCTTTAATCGGGCCATAAACACGGCTTATGACCTTTTTTCAAACCTTCTTAGTGTTAACTCCTCCTTTTTGTCAATGTCCATGTCTCACCTCCATAAGTAACAACTGGTCTGATAAATGTCATATATTTTTACTTCCATGTTCCATAAGGAAATGGAAGTATGGTCATGGCGAAAAAAATCGTGTTCGATATAACGGCAGATTCTGATTGTACTACCATCAAAACATGAAAAAAAGTCATTTTTCGAAATGTGTGTGTGTGTGTGTGTGTGTGTGTGTGTGTGTGTGTGTGTGTGTGTGTGTGTGTGTGTGTGTGTGATTTTTTCTATGGCAAACGATAACAGCTTCAAATTCAAAGAGAATCAAATAATTTTTTGCGTACAGCCTGAACTGCAGAGGACTCAAGGCCTATTGTTTTTGGTGAAGATCGGTTAAGGAAAAGGGGTAGCTTACCTGCAACGTTTTACGTTTTAACAAGAGTAAAGTGGTTAATTTTGATAAATAAAGTATCCTGAAAAGAAGGTCATAATAATCCACTGTAGAAAGGTAGATGAAATATCTATAAATGAAAAGGGTAGTTGAAGGAGGAGGGGGTAATTTTTTTTTATAAATTAAAATGGTAGTTGATGATGGTGGAGGTAAATTTTTATAAGTTTTATATGTGTACTACGTTATTGACAACAAAGAAGTAGTTTCTATGGAAACATTTCATTTCACTTTAACAAAATTCTATATTTTTAATTTTAATTTAATCACGTATGAGTGAAAATATATCGTTCCTGGCAGGCAAGCATATCTCAATTATGTAATGTTTACTTTTCCAAAGTTTTATTATTGTGATTACCGCAATAAAAAGGCCGGCAGGACACACACACACATAAAATTCGCGTTATTTCTGGGCTCACTCGTGTTTATTTTCTTATGTTTGCACGCTTTTTAAATGGAAAGTGCCGAAACCAACACCAACACAACGCGTGGAAGCCAAAAGATGGACATCGATTTGCTTCCTGTGGATCGCTGGGCAGTGTTGTTGTATTAAAGCAATTAATAAAATATGTGTATTTATTTCTATTATGATATGAGAATTATAAACTTGTAAAGCAATTACGGCAGAGAATTTTTTTTTGCGTAAACGGCACTGTAGCGGGCGTCAACTGTCAAGAGTGATGCATGGTATAGCCAAACGGCCGCCGTTAGACAATGATTTAAGAAGGACAACGCCTTGGCACATAACAGATGTTGGACATGGATGAACGACATAAGCGCAAGTGGCGACAATAACAAAGAAACAAAAGACAGTGTCAGTTCATCACAACTACCGACAAGGAGTGTACTAAGGGGACGCCAACATTTTCGACGTATACGTGTGAGTTAGCGGCTGCACATGGACATAACATTTTCCACAAAAGCAGTCTAAGAGCGGATGCAGTTAGGTACAAAGGAACTTATATAGCTGCACAGCGGGAAACTTGCTTACTGGCACGACATACGGAGCATCTTGTAAGGCTGCAGAACAGATGTTAGTTCCTGGAAGATGACCACCATCAGCGTGTGAACGTAACAAGGGAAGTCGAGGACAATACGGCGATTCGACACACCCGGGTTATGGTACACACATGTGCGGAAAGGAAATCGCTTAGAAAGGACACTTGGGAACGTAAGAACAATCACATAACAGACAACCGTGTAATTAGGTCCGTCGTCATACGGGGAGATGGTGTGGACAGCAAGACTTTTAGAGAGGGGTCTTGGCTGACCTATCAGGAGCAAGGAATTCGGCAAAGGCGGGTGTAAAGAAGACGTCAACATGGAGACAAGGGTGAAGAGCGAATGGGAAGTAGACTAGAGACCCCAGCCGGAGTATCCAGGAGGAGCCTTCGCAGAATCTGATGCGAGAAACCAATCATGACAGTGATTGTGGTAAGGGTATGACATCCGTGGAGGGAGTCGTGTTGCTGAAGTAATAAAATAAGGTGTTCGCAGAGAAGAAGAGTTCAGTCGATTTCCAATTTTCAAACAATTTAAGTCAGTCTATAAAAATCAGTCAGTCAGTCTATTTTAATCTCAGTTCGGTCGATTTGGAGAGTTCAGTCTCAGTTCGGTCGTATTCTAATTGTTGTCAGTCAATTCTATTTCGGTATAAACCAGCCAAAGTCTTTCAGATGGACGGTAGTAAAGTGTATTGATACAAGCAAAGAGATCGTTCGGGAGTGTATCAGAGACTATGTAAAACTGTAGAACTAACCCGTGACCAAATACTATGACAATGTCGAGTTAAGTACGATCAGACTTTGTGATCATAAAAATCTCGTTTTTATGAATCTAATGCGAGTGATAAGGTATTGACAATATCACATTACCGTGACATAAGTGACATGAAACAATATAGTAAGATTGTGCCACGTTCTTAACTCACTAAAATGCAATTAAAACCAATTATATTTGCATTGTGAATACAGTATAAATGGTACAATCGCTCTAGTTAAACGCAGCATAAACTATTGCACGCGTACATCAAAAGTGACAAAGAACCTACACGCAAAGTGTTTTAGACGATGAAGTCATATTCGAGTTAACGCAATTAGTCATTATCGTTCATGCGAGTATCCGGATAAAATGTGGGACAAATAGTGTCGTGACGAAGTGTCAAGTGTAATTTAATTGGCGTATCTTCAGCCTGGATTTCTTCGTAGGATGAGAGGTACGACGCAGTTAATCACCGCAATTTGGATACAAACAACAAGTAAATTATTATCATCCATGTAACATTAGATTAGGTCGCCACTGTCCTGCCACTCAAAAAGAACTCGCCACTGAGTAGAATATACATTTATTTAATCGTAGAATATACATTTATTTAATTGTTGAATATACATATATTTAATTGCTCAAAAGTAACGCAAATTGAGAAATATGAATCCATAGAGTAGGATATATTGAAATTTATATGGTCATTAATTAATTAGTCTTTATTGATTTTGTAGATGTTCATAACGTAGAGATAATATAACAGCATTGTATATTTGATGTTGTCTAGAAACGCTAACTTTATTCAGTATTTAAATGATATTGAAAACATATAATAAATTTGTATCGTTTATAAAAATTAAATTTGTATTGTTTACGAAAATTAATAGTGTCTGAGTCAGATGATTGTTATTCACCCAAAACACCTGTTTACATATGGTGCTCCAGCACGCGGGGCGTATTATGGCTCAGTGATATCAGAGTGTATCATCAGATATGGCATGCCCGTCCTGGAGCAGTAAACAAGATCTGTAATAAAAACTTACATTTATGGAAACTCCTTTGAATAATTTTAATTAATTTATGCAAATAAATCTGCATAAATATACATTTGTATATGGCGCCCAACGTGGGGCATAACAAACTACATATACAGCCGTATATGGCGTCCAACTACAGGGCTAAATACACATAAGTACGACAAAGTTCGTACCGACAGCACTATCATAAATACAGATAAAAATTTATATAATTAATGGAATAATTAATTTATGCAAATAAATCTGCATGAGATAAGTATACATTTGTATATGGCGCCCAACGCGATTGCACGAAGCGATTGCTCGAATAATTAATAAGAAATATTATAAGTGAGTAGGCTGAGGACAGGCAGTGGCTATAAACAATTGTTAGACAGTAAGTCAGTAGTAGAAATAGTCTTAGTTAAGCATACTTGAATGATTACGCGTAGTCGCGCGAAAATGACAAACAATAATTCAGATAGTATGGAGTTCGACGTGAACAACCAGCTAGGCGTCGAAGGACGTGAGGAAGATACGACGCAGAGTGAAAACACCAGCGCCGACGAGACTACAAGGGCGGGGGGACAATCGTTAGTACCTCGCGAGATGAACTTCCAGTTATTGCTCGAGTTCATTAAACAACAGAATGAAGAAATGAGTGAAAAAATGAGCGAAAAAATGAGACAACAGAACGAAGAACAGATTGGAAAAATAAAAGTAGAATTGCAAGAACACACCAAGAAATGGGAAGAGAAAATTAGCGAGCTACAGAAAAAGAATGAACGTGGAATGAAAGAGTTGAAGAATGAATTAACAAGACATACCAAAGAAAGTAAAGAATTGAGAGAGAAGGACCGACAAGAATGGCAAGAAGCAATTAATAATACACAGAAGTCAGTAGACCAAATAAATAACAAACTAGACACACATATTCAAGAAACCAACAGCAGGAATGAAGAATTGAAAGGAGTTGTCAGGAACGACGTAGAACGACTACGGACAGAACAAGGAGAAGCAGTAAACTCGTTAAAACAGAAGATCGTAGAAGTAGATGACAGACAACGGTCGGCTGTACAGAAAATCAGTGAGACAGATAAAGAGAAGGAGACACGGCTAGAAGAATTAAGAAACCACATCGCCAAAGTTAAAGAAGGCCAAGAACGACTACAGCGTCAATTAGCCAACGCAGAAGTCGGATCGACCGCAAGAACAGGTGGGCCGCATAACAACGAATTAAAATACAACGGCACAGACCGATATCCCATCGAATTTCTCAAAGAACTGACCGAAATCCAGAACACATTCTACCCAAGTGACGATGTCAAATGGATCGGTCGACATCTAGAAGCAGACGCCGCGATTTGGTGGAGGGTGATACGAGACCAAATCCGCAACTTTGATGAATTTAAAGACCTCTTCACACAAAAGTATTGGGGAGAAGAGAGACAGGACGCAGTCAGGGACAACCTAGAATTTGGTCGATTTAATTGGAAGGGCAATCTGAGCGCAATTCAATATATGGAGCGCAAGCTTCTTGAAAGTCGCCAATTAACGCCAGCTATCACTGATCGTCAGCTAATCAAAAAGATAGCGCGCCATTTTGGTAAGAATATTGAAATTGCTGTGGTGACAAGGGGAATTAATTCAATCCAAAACCTTGAATCATTGATTGCAGAGTACGCCACGATTAATCAGCGAACAACTAGAGATAATGACTTTGTAGGGAGTCACGAGAAGGTGAATGCCCGAGGTGTGGGGGAAGCAACAAACACACCCCAACCATTTCACAATAAGGGTGTCAGCTGGAAGCAAAAACAACATTTGCCGAACAAAGAAAGTGAAAACGATCGCAACGTTAAGGGGTTTGGACGACACACTAACCGACAGCCCATAAATTCCTTAGAATTCGTAAACAACGGTGCGTCGACCTCGACTGGTAAGGGGAACGACGTAGATAGAGAAAAAAAAAATTAACCCTACCGTACAATGAGATAGCCGATATACTGACCAAGAACCGACTTCACGAAACCAACATACTATTACCAGATCTTAGAAATGAATTAACTTATGAAGATGAATTAAGATTCGAACAACGGATTTCTAAGTGTCCAGAAATATTAATTAAGTTCAAAAATAATATTACGGTCCTTGCCTTATTGGATACTGGGAGCGCGATAAATGCGTTGTCAGAAGAATGGTTCAACCAAAATAAACATTATTTAGAACCATATGAGGAATTAAGCATGACTAATACACTGATTATTAGTGCAGTAGGTAGTAAGTCTAAGCTTGTACGGAAACAAATCTTATGTGACATTTACATTAGTGATATCAAGATAGACTGCGCATTTTTAATTATTCCAAATTTAATTAGAAATTGTATATTAGGTATTAGCTTTATGAAAGATGAAAAATGTTTGATTGACGTGGAAAAGGGAGTCGTCGAATTTAGAGGAAGAGAGGAAGAACAAAATGTCAGCATACCCATTATACACATGGAAGTAGTAGAAGCAGAAGAAGAGGATGAAATCGAGAAGAAAATAAACGCGAAAGTGGACAACATAACAGGTGTGGATGAGGAAACGTTAGAAGATCTGAGAGAAGTCTTAATGAATAATAAAAGTTTATTTCGGGAGAGTCCAGGGAGAATGGAATGCTATCAGCATGAATTTAAAGTAACGGACAACACGCCTTATTTCCAACGCGGGTGGCCAATTCCACTTGCATACAAGCAAAGAGTTGATGCCGAAATCAACAAAATGTTGAAACACGGTGTAATTGAGAGGGGAAATAGCCCATTTATTAATCCAATGGTCGCCGTAATAAAGAAAGACGGAAACGTCAGGCTGTGTTTGGACGCACGAAAAATCAATAGTGTTACCATTCCCGACTATGAAGGACCAACTCCTATCCAAGAGATTTTAGCAAGGTGCGGTAGAATGAAGTACCTGTCCACAGTGGATTTAACCAGCAGTTTTTGGCAGGTGCCACTAAAGGAATGTTGTCGCGATTACACTGCTTTCATGTATGAGGGGAAATGTTATAGATATACAGTAACACCATTCGGATTAAGCACCAGTTCTGCCGCTCTGACGAGAGGACTAGACATGGCACTTGAAGATCCGGTGAAGGAAAACACAATCATCTATGTTGACGACTGTCTTTGTTACTCGAACGACGTCAAGACGCATCTGGTACATTTGAATTTATTATTAAGCAATCTACGCAGAGCAAACCTAACGATTAACCTCGATAAATCGCAATTCTTTCGTCAAGAAATCGCCTACCTAGGGTATCGATTAACTACAGAAGGAGTTCAAGCAACAGAAGAAAAGGTTGCTGCGATCAGAAATTTCCCAGTTCCGAGAAACCAGAAACAATTGAAAGGATTCTTAGGATTGACTAACTTTTATAATAGATTTACTGCTAAGTATGCAGAAACGATTCAACCATTACTGGATTTATTAAAAAAAAATAAAAGGTTTATATGGACATCAGAACTAGATCGATGCTTCAAGGAAGTAAAGGATTTATTTATTGAAACGGTTATATTAAAATTTCCGAAAGTCAACCAACGATATTTTCTTCAATGCGATGCGAGTAAATACGCCTACGGTGGACAACTGTATCAGTTGGATGAAGAGGGGAATGTGGGTGTAATTGCCTACACGAGTAAAACTTTTAAGGGTGCGGAAAAGAACTATTTCACGACTGAAAAGGAACTCTTAAGCATTGTCAGATGTTTAGAGAAGTTTCGAATATATATCTTGGGTCAACCATTAACGATTATAACTGATAATAAAGCACTCACTTTCATGCATAAATGCCATCTAAACAACTCCAGGATAACTAGGTGGATCCTATCCATACAAGAATATAACTTTAACATCCTTCACTGTAAAGGTAAAGAGAATGTAGTGGCCGACATACTCAGCCGATATCCAGAAGATGCAACGGAAGAGGACCAAGTTGATGAGAACTTTGAATACCAGATAAATCAGGTAACTATAAAAATGAAGAAAGACGTATGTAGTATGATAAGAGACATAGGAAAATTCCAGAAGGAGGATACGAAGTTAGGATCTATTATAGGTAATCTAGATAATGGTAATGAAAATGATATGTGTAAGTTTTATAAGTATGTTGATAACAAATTGTATAGAAAGTGTAAGAACAAATGGAAATTATACGTGCCAGAGAGTATTACGGACATAATCATCTCCGAAATACACCAGATGTACGGCCATTTAGGAGGTAAGAAATGTACCAAACTGTTACAGGAGAGTTTCACATTTGACAAAATGTCAAGGAAAATTAAAGAGTACGTAAAAACTTGTGACAAATGTCAACGTTGCAAGGATAGCCAAAATAGGAATCTGTTTGGCGGAACGATACCAATTTTACCATCAGAGAAAGGAGAACTCATTAGCGGGGATTATTACGGACCGTTACCGGTATCGATGGGTGGCGTAAAATACATCTTCGTCATGGTTGATAACTTTACAAAATACGTGAAGTTATACACGTTGAGAAGGGCAACAACGGCCGCAACTATCAGGAGAGTCCGACAATACATCGAAGAAGTTGTAAAACCGAAAGCAATATTAACGGACAATGCGACGCAGTTCACATCGAAACAATGGGTGGAAGGATTGAGTGAACTTCAAATACAACCGAAGTACACTGCCATTCGCAACCCGTGCGCCAACCTTGCCGAACGTATTAATCGACAATTAGGAAACATGTTCCGTATATTCGTCGGCGAACAACACACTAAGTGGTCACGTTTCATTACAACAATCGAAAGCTGCATTAATGAAACGTATCACGACACCATTGAAGTAACACCATACGAAGCGCAGTTTGGTAGGAGACCAGCACGCGTTTGGGAAAAGTACTTAAACCAAGAAATACATGAACATAGCATAACGGACAACCGCCAAATCTTCGTGAAGATGAAGCTGAAGAGAGAGAAACACGCAAAGAAAATGAACGAGGATAACAAAATTACCAAATTTAAATTGGGAGATCTAGTATTGGTAAGGACATATTGCCAATCGGATGCCATGCAGAAGAAAATTGACAAATTTTGTGAATTATATTGTGGACCCTATAAGGTGAAACAGGTCTTAGGGGAAGCTACATATATCTTGGTTGAATGCAGCGATGAACAGAAAATACGCGGCAGATTTAACATAAGGCAGTTAAAAGCTTATCATTCCCGAAAGGAAAGAGATTAAAGAAAGAAATCAACGTGATAAATAATACATCAAATTATTTAAGGACAAGACGTGCGTTTATGTTACGTAAAGAAGGGAAAAGGCAAACTACTCAACGGCTAAGTGGGGAGAAGTTAGAGGAAAGCGTAACGCCTCTAACGGTAATAAAAAACAAACCATTCAAGTTTGCTTAGCTAAGAGATAGAATTGTCTTTGTAAATAAATCAAGAACTATGTCATTGTGTTATAGTTAGTAGTGAAATCATAGACTAATTTGTAAAAATTTAAATGTCTTGTTTCATGGTAGAATTTTGAATAATGTACGTGATAAGATAGTAATCGATAAGAGAAAGTAAACAAAGGTTTGTTACTTAATCATTTGAAATAATTAGCTATAAATTATTGGAATGTACAACAAGCAGTAATAAATTACAAGAATGTAAAATAGAAAAAAAAATCATTTATTATAGATTGTGTAATCGTAAAAACTTTCATGAGAATTATAGTGTGATAGTTGTTAAGTTCAAACAAAAGGGGAATGTAAATAAAGTTTTGTTCAATTGAAATGAGGTTTTGTTGAGAAATTGTAGAATTTTAGGGGAAGAAAATTTTTTTTTGATACGTATAAGAAGTACAGTATTAATGTTTATATGTGTAAAATTTAGCGTAAATCAAAATCTTTGGAAAATCTAACCAAGGATAATTAGAGTGAATAGGTTATCATTAATACTTAAGCTTATTGTGTTTTCTTTTGTTGTAACCAAGTTGGTAGAACGCTTGTCAACAAAATGTAAATTTTAGCCAATAGATTATTTAGGAGTCATGCATATAAATATTAAAAACCTAAACGGAAAAAAAATGTGATAACTAGTTAGCAACAAAAGAATATTCTTTTACTTTATTTTCCTAAAAGGAAGGAATTTTGTAGATATAGAACATGTAAATGAATATTAACTTAACCATTTAATTACTAGAAAATCTGTAAATGGATTCATAATCTCAAACAAGCGAGCAATAAATTCAGTATCAAGGTTATGAACGACAGTGGTGTAATAATGACAGACAGTGTTGAAAAAGGGGGAAGGAAAGGGTAAGTGACACTACACTCTTTCATGTGGAAGATGATCTTTAGTGACTACACTCTTTTCAATGAAGAATGACCATTGATGAAACTTCAGCAAGGGCATTAATTTGCGATTCCTTGATTCGGGACTCATCAATGAACCCAAATTGGGGACTCTGTAAAGCAATTACGGCAGAGAATTTTTTTTTGCGTAAACGGCACTGTAGCGGGCGTCAACTGTCAAGAGTGATGCATGGTATAGCCAAACGGCCGCCGTTAGACAATGATTTAAGAAGGACAACGCCTTGGCACATAACAGATGTTGGACATGGATGAACGACATAAGCGCAAGTGGCGACAATAACAAAGAAACAAAAGACGGTGTCAGTTCATCACAACTACCGACAAGGAGTGTACTAAGGGGACGCCAACATTTTCGACGTATACGTGTGAGTTAGCGGCTGCACATGGACATAACATTTTCCACAAAAGCAGTCTAAGAGCGGATGCAGTTAGGTACAAAGGAACTTATATAGCTGCACAGCGGGAAACTTGCTTACTGGCACGACATACGGAGCATCTTGTAAGGCTGCAGAACAGATGTTAGTTCCTGGAAGATGACCACCATCAGCGTGTGAACGTAACAAGGGAAGTCGAGGACAATACGGCGATTCGACACACCCGGGTTATGGTACACACATGTGCGGAAAGGAAATCGCTTAGAAAGGACACTTGGGAACGTAAGAACAATCACATAACAGACAACCGTGTAATTAGGTCCGTCGTCATACGGGGAGATGGTGTGGACAGCAAGACTTTTAGAGAGGGGTCTTGGCTGACCTATCAGGAGCAAGGAATTCGGCAAAGGCGGGTGTAAAGAAGACGTCAACATGGAGACAAGGGTGAAGAGCGAATGGGAAGTAGACTAGAGACCCCAGCCGGAGTATCCAGGAGGAGCCTTCGCAGAATCTGATGCGAGAAACCAATCATGACAGTGATTGTGGTAAGGGTATGACATCCGTGGAGGGAGTCGTGTTGCTGAAGTAATAAAATAAGGTGTTCGCAGAGAAGAAGAGTTCAGTCGATTTCCAATTTTCAAACAATTTAAGTCAGTCTATAAAAATCAGTCAGTCAGTCTATTTTAATCTCAGTTCGGTCGATTTGGAGAGTTCAGTCTCAGTTCGGTCGTATTCTAATTGTTGTCAGTCAATTCTATTTCGGTATAAACCAGCCAAAGTCTTTCAGATGGACGGTAGTAAAGTGTATTGATACAAGCAAAGAGATCGTTCGGGAGTGTATCAGAGACTATGTAAAACTGTAGAACTAACCCGTGACCAAATACTATGACAATGTCGAGTTAAGTACGATCAGACTTTGTGATCATAAAAATCTCGTTTTTATGAATCTAATGCGAGTGATAAGGTATTGACAATATCACATTACCGTGACATAAGTGACATGAAACAATATAGTAAGATTGTGCCACGTTCTTAACTCACTAAAATGCAATTAAAACCAATTATATTTGCATTGTGAATACAGTATAAATGGTACAATCGCTCTAGTTAAACGCAGCATAAACTATTGCACGCGTACATCAAAAGTGACAAAGAACCTACACGCAAAGTGTTTTAGACGATGAAGTCATATTCGAGTTAACGCAATTAGTCATTATCGTTCATGCGAGTATCCGGATAAAATGTGGGACAAATAGTGTCGTGACGAAGTGTCAAGTGTAATTTAATTGGCGTATCTTCAGCCTGGATTTCTTCGTAGGATGAGAGGTACGACGCAGTTAATCACCGCAATTTGGATACAAACAACAAGTAAATTATTATCATCCATGTAACATTAGATTAGGTCGCCACTGTCCTGCCACTCAAAAAGAACTCGCCACTGAGTAGAATATACATTTATTTAATCGTAGAATATACATTTATTTAATTGTTGAATATACATATATTTAATTGCTCAAAAGTAACGCAAATTGAGAAATATGAATCCATAGAGTAGGATATATTGAAATTTATATGGTCATTAATTAATTAGTCTTTATTGATTTTGTAGATGTTCATAACGTAGAGATAATATAACAGCATTGTATATTTGATGTTGTCTAGAAACGCTAACTTTATTCAGTATTTAAATGATATTGAAAACATATAATAAATTTGTATCGTTTATAAAAATTAAATTTGTATTGTTTACGAAAATTAATAGTGTCTGAGTCAGATGATTGTTATTCACCCAAAACACCTGTTTACATATGGTGCTCCAGCACGCGGGGCGTATTATGGCTCAGTGATATCAGAGTGTATCATCAGATATGGCATGCCCGTCCTGGAGCAGTAAACAAGATCTGTAATAAAAACTTACATTTATGGAAACTCCTTTGAATAATTTTAATTAATTTATGCAAATAAATCTGCATAAATATACATTTGTAAACTAATATGTGCATGTGTGTGTGTATGAAAAATATATAAATATGTTTCTCCTTTGCCCCTCCTTGAAAATATTTTGACCTCCCTGATGGCTAGTTATTTACTAGCCTGTGTGGATTATAGCGTTATGACATGGATCAGAATGGTGGGTGTTAAACAGGAGACACAAACGTATTAAGGAAGAAATGTTTTTTGAGAAATTTATAATTATACGGGTGAACAGAATAGTCGTTCAGGAAATCAGAAGACAAATGGAAAGAAAGAAATCAAGACTCGATTTTAAAAAAGAAAAATGACTAGTATAGTATTGACAGGAAAGACTTTGATAACACTATAGGCATCCCTCGGCCCCTCGCAGCGAGAGTCCAATTTCATTACAGGAATCAGATCGCAGCTCTTCGTTCGACCTACAGACATTTTATCGAAAAGTACAGTCCTTCCTCACGAAGGTTGAGGATAGTCTTAATCCACCTGACATGGTGGTACCATTTTAGCTGATACGTAATTTCTTCAGAACTCAAGCATCCACTTATTTAATTAATATTTAAATGATTTTAAATATAAATTTTAGGACATGGAAGTCATGTATGGTTCTCCATACCGATTTTTATTTTTGTGTTGCGACTAACGAGTTTGCTTCTCAGTAGTCTGCTATTGGCATAATATGCCCTATTTCTTATTTGTATCCTGTCATGTATTGTCGTGTTTATGGACCCTTCGTTATCTTTTATGTTACCGAGGTATCTGAACTTAGTAACTGCACCAAATGAATTATCCTCTGTTTATAAATTGTATAGTGTTCTTCTCCTTCCTGAAGCAGAAATCGGCATGTATTTTGTTTTGCTGATAATTACACTGAGTGCGGAATTTTTATTCAGCTCCTTGTATACCTCAAGCAACCGTTGCCTTGATCTGGCTATCATCACAACATCGCCAGTGTAAGCACATATTTGGCTTTGTCCTATTTAGTATTGTTCCTCGCTGATCTATGTCTTTAATGGCATAATGGAGCGCAATAATAAAGAGGGTGGCCGATAACCGCCTTGCTTAAATTGCTTAAATTGGCATATTCTCACGCTTAATTTTGGGTTTTGTGAATCTTACGGCCATCTTCGTTAACTTTATAAGTTTCAAAGCAATTCCCATATCCTGCGTGGCTTCATAAAGTTTTACCCTTCTCAAACAAACAGCATTTGAAGATCTACATCATGCTCATACCACTTTTCTATAATCAGTCTGATAACAAACAACTGATCGCCGACGCTTACATGTACAAACCGTATGCTAAAAACAAACCATTTTCGAAGAAACCCAACGGCAATCGTTGGTGAAAGGTTGTGGCATGCGTAAGAGGGAAGAAACACTTTTCTTTAGACACGTTCGAGAATCTGGCTCAAATTAGCGTTACGAGTACTGCCTGAAACGCAGCGTAAAGCACATCAAACATGTTCACTTATTTTATGAAACCATTTCTATGTTTTGATAGAATCATGAAATGCCAAATATTCGTTTGTTATAAAACGTACTTTCAGTACTGTTTCTGCACATTTGTTTCTGTACATTCTAATTTTATTACACTTTTATTTTTTTAACTCCACAACAAGAGATTCAGTTGTCTGTCGAAGTGTCGATCCGCAGTGGAGGACTTCCACCGTTGATGTTAGCTTCACCCCAAATACCTAAATCTATCTGTTGCCTTCTTAATATTCGTTCCCAAACAGAGGTTACTAGCGTTGCCACCGGCAACTAAATATTCAGTTTTTAAAGTGCCGGTTGTGATAATCCATTTCGTATAAGTTACCTACTCTTCATCTAACTTTAGCTGAAGATGATTGTGCCATAAGAAGCTTGACAACAATTTATTTTTTTATAACTTCTAGTGAACGATTTTGAAAGGTTAGACCATTAACTAGGCACAATTTTCAAAACATTTTTGTGGTCATTTTGAAACGGTTTTGTGAAGATTCTAAATTAATTGTTATTATCAGGACCTGTATACAGCCAGTACAATAGTAATTGGAACATGTTTATAATTATTAATGTTAATGTTTATAGAATATTATAATTATTCTTATTAGTGTAAAGATAATAACAAATTTTTAATAGTTATTATTATTCTTTATGTAACATGTGCGCACACATTCATACAAAGTATGGAGTTTTCAGAGCAAGTTATCTCTGTACCGCTCGTATGCTAATATAAAGTCTAATATGCTCGTAATTATAACAATAAAGTTTGTCGAAAAGTCGACTTAAATGTTTTAAAATTGTGTCTAGTTAATGACCGATTTAGTCCAGTGTCAAGGAATTTATGCCCCTCTCTGTAAATAACTTTCGTCACTTATTGTCGCTTAAATTAATTGCTGCTATTATTAATAACAATAATTATTATTGTTAAAGTTGTATTCTAATTCTAATTCCACAACACCTGAAACTTGCTCGGCATAAAGGGGAGGGTATCTCACACACACACGGTCCAAACTTGTTTGTATTTATTTCAGCGCAGTTTTTGACACAACTGTATAGCCTTTCCATTCACTCCGATCGCCAAGCAGCAGAAGTAAAGAGTCTTATTGTGGGAAAATATAACAGAATAGTGAACCCTCCCTCCTCCCTCCAATGGTAAAGAAGGGTCATTTTAAATTAGTGTGTGTATCGGAATCCCACACTCCTTCCTAAAGCGTGAGAGAGAGAGAGAGAGAGAGAGAGACGTACGATGTGCGCGTGTGTTGGAACGAAACCGAGAGTGTTTCTGGTTTTTTTTGTTTATTTGGAGGGGGTTAATCAGGTGGTAGAGGTAGAGGGGAGGGGAGGGAGAGGCTCCCAGAGCGTGGGACAATTTCAGTTCCTGTGTTGGCATTTTTATTTTCACGACACATTACTGTATCACAAGTCGCTTGCGACTCACGTGGTCTGGTGTGCGCCGCCGGTATCGTTCTGGATTTTTATTGTTCCGTTTGTTTACGGCGGCCGCGGCTTCGTGCCCGTTTCGAAACTTTATATCGCTACAAACAGTGGACTGGATTTTTTTTTAACAACAATGTTCGTAAACGACAATTATGGATTTAAGTGAATTGTTATTACTGTTTTTGGCAAAAACTTGACGATTACTTTCATTTTTGAATAATCGATTTATTATTACGTTTTAATTATGAGATGAGTGAAGACAAAGTTAACAATATGCTGTCAAAGTATCGATAACATAGATCGATACACAGACATGTATTCAGATTTATGACATTCGGACTAAAGGAAATGTATTGTTACAACAAAATTGTTAATTTGTATTATTGTTACGATTATTTTCATAATTTTTTATAGTAATAAAAAATTCTTATGCTTTTATTTGAGTGACTTCGTTTTTATGTAATGTTCGCTTAGCGCTGTCCGATTTAAAAAAAAAAAGGAATTTTGATCTTTCTACTTCTCGCTTACGCCGTGTTTTGTTTGTGTTTGTGTGTTTTCGTTTGGTTTTTAATAGTTTTGTTTTTGTTTTAATCTATCGATTTCTTTTACTAAGTTTTTGTTTTCTCAACGAAGAGTTTGAAATATTCGTCTAAATGAAAATGCCCATCAGCGAAGATGAATACGACCACAGGATACACTCGACGATTCCCCATCAGCCTCAGCCGGGACTCTCCAAAGCTGAACAAAGAAGGGTAAGTGTGAAAAATTTGATTTAAAACAAATTATAGTTACAAAATACTGTGGTTTAGTAATAAATTTATGAATGATTTTAAAGTTGTCATGAACACCTTTAGGTTTCACGAATTCATCTAACTGTATACATAACATGTTTCAACGTTCGACAATAAAGAATAGTAGGCTATAGAGCTTTTATTAATATCTGTTCAAGTAGGCCTATATAATGTTTATAATCTTCTTTTTGTAACCTCATTCCGGGATTTGGTGGATGGCTACATTCGTCCTCTCACAATGAATTTTTTCACTTATCAGACAACTTTATTTCTGTTTGCTGAAGCTTGCGTTAACCATGTCGCTCAATTATCGTTACATTTATTACATTGTGGTAATTCCAGTGTAATAGATCTTCTTGCTGTCTCAACCTGGTGGGGGTTGTGAGCGTCCATATACTGAAGACGTCAGATTGCCCTGTTGATAACATTCTGTTTTAAGTCACAATATTCTTTTAAACTAATTTCTGCACCCACCTGATACAAGAACCTGCAACGTCCTTTAACACTGTTTCAAGGGCATCTATGTCACTCTTTCCACTGCCCCGTAATAGGTAGCACGCAAAAGATTTTATGAGATTTTCCCTTTGAATTGTGTTCAACCTTTCCTGTGATTAACCGTCTATTCTCTTATAAATAACTTTTTCACTCTGCTATCACAGATTTGATAAATTCAGTAGACTTTACTCGTCTTACGCCCCAACAAATATTCTGCATTGTGCTTGATTTTAATAATTATCACCATCTATGGGTCCACATGTATTCTGGCCTGTTCAAAGAGTCGATGACTATTTTTTCCACTAGCCTTCCAGTTTCTAATATTCCACCTACCCAAGTCCTCCACCTGATTCTTGAACCTACTCCTTCGTTTCCCTCCGGGTCTGTGGCCTTCGTTGTCATGAGTCTCTGGAAAAATATTTTCTTTGCAGATTGTGTTTCTATGTGTCCAGTCCGCCTGAACCTATTTATTTTAATCAATCTTACCATATCAGGATATCCGAGCTCACGTCTGCACTCTAAACGCCACCCTCAACCCCACACCCTTCTCATAGAGCCCCCTAGTAATTGTTTCTATGTGTCCAGTCCGCCTGAACCTATTTATTTTAATCAATCTTACCACATCAGGATATCCGAGCTCACGTCTGCACTCTAAACGCCACCCTCAACCCCACACCCTTCTCATAGAGCCCCCTAGTAATTGTTTCTATGTGTCCAGTCCGCCTGAACCTATTTATTTTAATCAATCTTACCACATCAGGATATCCGAGCTCACGTCTGCACTCTAAACGCCACCCTCAACCCCACACCCTTCTCATAGAGCCCCCTAGTAATTGTTTCTATGTGTCCAGTCCGCCTGAACCTATTTATTTTAATCAATCTTACCACATCAGGATATCCGAGCTCACGTCTGCACTCTAAACGCCACCCTCAACCCCACACCCTTCTCATAGAGCCCCCTAGTAATTGTTTCTATGTGTCCAGTCCGCCTGAACCTATTTATTTTAATCAATCTTACCACATCAGGATATCCGAGCTCACGTCTGCACTCTAAACGCCACCCTCAACCCCACACCCTTCTCATAGAGCCCCCTAGTAATTGTTTCATCAATTTGTGTTATGTTTCTTTCTTTTTGACATTATATTTGTATTTATATTTCTGACATTCCATTATTATATTATTATTTTTAATACATTAACATAAATAATAATGCTAGACTTAATGAAATTTGGTGTGATACAAACAGTACAAACAGACTTTCAAGTCTTGCTGACAAAAAGACGTAGTGAATGCTAATGCGTGTTTGATCGTGGTAAAAAAACATGAGTATAAAATTAATTATTATTCAATTTAATTAAAACCGCTTGTTTATATAAATACTACCATTGGAAAAAATAACATTTTTCGTAGGCAATGTACGCGTAAAATGTGGAGAGAAAATTAGGCGTTAATTAAAGAAGAGAAGTTTTTAGAACAGTTTTTAAATGTTGCAATCAGGACGAAAGTGGAGCAAGTTAAATGGGCAAAAAAAAAACCTGTATGTAATATCTACTTCTTTGAGCATTGTTCAAGCCATCAACAGGTGTAGATCCCCACTAGCCTCTTCCAAGAGACAGTGTTCATCGCCAATCTTCGACAATGTTAATCTCGTTGGTTCGTATTATATCA
Source organism: Magicicada septendecula (assembly GCA_034769895.1). Classification (NCBI taxonomy): domain Eukaryota; kingdom Metazoa; phylum Arthropoda; class Insecta; order Hemiptera; family Cicadidae; genus Magicicada; species Magicicada septendecula. The sequence continues at coordinate 451,720,300 of CM068374.1, forward strand.
TCTGCATTATAATACTGCCTACATATTATATCATACCACTGCCTCAGCCGAAAGGATGACAGCCGGTATCAAGCAACCGTTATCAGTGGTAATCATGTATTTGCCTTGTTGACAGTTCCTTCACATATTTAAACGACGGCAGAATGATAAAGACAACACGAGAGGTCGGCTCCATTGAAGGAGATAAACTGCGGTTGATGAATACTAATTATGGCAACGGAGCGGCAACGTGGACTTAAAACAGTAATCTCATCTTACCAACAGTGCAATCTGACTGGTGCATAGAGACAGTCTCAGGAAATGCCGCCCAATTAAGAACACATTATTAAGTCAAAAGCTTCCCGATTGTTATCCTTCTGACCGACGCAGTATTACGATTTTCGTGTTGCATGGATATCCGTTTCTCTCACGTTGTGCTCTAGAAACCTCTACTCAAGTGTTGCTCACATCTTCTTGTATCTGCTGCTCTTGCTGTCTGACCCATTTATTACTGTCCCGGTTACAGAAAGAAAAATGTTCTGGAGATTGGTGCGCCTTCGTTGCTTTGATTAGATTGATTAGAAACCAGGTTTGTGCACCGCGTGTAAGCACAGGAAGAACGTACTTACTTACTTACTTACTAGCCAACGCCCACCCTTGGCTGTTGGGCCATTAGGCGGCGCGCTGACCAGTAGAGACGTGAGAGCCTTGCCGTACCATCTTCGTCTTGGACTTCCGTGTCTGAGATCAAGGCTGGACATGCAATTAGGTGATCCGCATTCATGGAAGCGTATCCACAGAGAACACATTCAGGAGACGACAACACGCCAATGCGGTGCAGGTGGGAGGCCAGGTAGTCATGACCGGTTGTAGTTCTAAAAAGAGCAACACTAGTTGCTCGGGGTAGAGTTCTGTTGATGGGGCCGTCCGTAACCAATGTTGCCCATCTTTTTCCCACACAGGCTCTTAATTGTTTTTCTTTTAGCCATAGGCTTATTGAGGAATTTATTCGTGCTTTCGCAGATGCATATGAGCTGGGGGTCTCCGGCTGAGGTAGTGCTGCGCCCATTTTGGCGAGGATGTCGGCTTTTTCATTTCCCATGATGTTGACATGGCTGGGTACCCATTGCAGTTCAATCTGCCAGCCTAATTGTACAAGGTTCTGCTGTTCTCGCCTACACTCAATTGTCAGGGAGCAGTTTGTGTCACCATTTGAGGTCACGTTTTGAATCGCTGCAGTCGAATCTATGAGGAAGACGGCTTTGTTAGGTGGTGAGATCTTGGCAAGCTCAATAGATGCTGCCTTTATGGCTGCTACCTCTCCGTCATAGTTGCTTAGCCGGCCTCCTACAGCGAGGTGGCCTTCAAATAGAGAGCTGTAGAACCCAGCCCCTGTTGCCCCTGTAGATGGTATAGAGGATCCGTCTGTGTAGATTCGTATCCACTGCTCAGCGGGAAAATGTTTTTGTACAGTGTGTAAGGCTGCTTGACGAAGCTCGGCTTCATTCGACTCAGTTTTGGTCTTATTATGGTCGAAGAGTTTCAAGTTAGCATTTGGGAGTTGGCTAAAGAATTCACGGTGATGTATAAATGGTGTTGCCTCATTTGGTTCTATGTCATATTTGCGTTGGAGTTCTTCATAGATCGCAATCGGGCATTTCTGAGTTTTCAGCCTTTCTGTCGCTGTTTTATAGTTATTCCACCGTTGTTGGTAGGCTCTTTTACATCTCTCCCAGGATATGAGGCACAGCTTTTCCCGTCTTACTTGGATAGGTTCGACTTGCAGCTGTGACTCCATGGCAAGTATAGGAGTTGATTTTGGCGCACCAGTTATCGTTCTAAGGGCTGCATTTTGGACCAAGTGAAGTTTCTGGCATGCTGCATTGGAGGCAGTAATAGTTGCTTCTGCGCCATATTCCAATAGCGGCCGAATGTAGCTCTTATATGCAGTTGTCAGAACATCTTGATTTGCTCCCCATGTAGTCGCAGTGAGTCGTTTAAGTAGCCGGCAGCGCCTGGACGCACTGTTCGCGGACTGTTCTATATGGTGCTTCCACGTCATTCTGGTATCTATATTAACACCCAGGTATTTAGACATGTTCACCTCTTCGAGTTCCGATCCACAATAGCGCAGATTGATCGTAGGCCGCCTTGTTGATAGAGAGAAAAGTTGGTATGTCGTCTTGGTGGTATTTACCGTCATGGCATTTAGTTTGGCCCACTCTTCTAGTTTAACAAGTGCACTATTAATAGTTGCTTCAAGACCCATGATATGGCTGCTAGTTGCCCAGATGATAAGGTCATCGGCATACAGGAGCGCTTGTACTCCCGGCACACTCCGAACAGCCACCAGAATGTCATTGACCATAAGGTTAAATAGGCTGCAGCTGATAACGGCACCTTGGGGTAGCCCTTGGCGTTGAATTCGGTACTCTGAAAGGCAATCATTATAGCGGACACGAATTTGTCTTTGACTCAGGAAGGACGCTATCCAGTTAAAAAGGTTACCTGCGACGCCACTCAAAGCAAGTTTGTGAAGCAACATGGGTCTCCAGACTGTGTCGTACGCGTTTTTTAGGTCAACCATTACTGCCAGGGAGGACATTTTCTTGTGGTACCCATCCTTAACACTTTGTGCAAAGTAAACGACTTGGTCCATGGTGCATCGTTGCGCTCGGAAACCTCCTTGGCATTCATCAATAACCGCATTCATTTCAAAGAACTGGTTCAGACGCCGCACAACCATTCTTTCGGCAACCTTGCAGCAAGCACTTGTTAATGTGATGGGGCGGTAGCCCTCAGGTGTATCACTTGGCTTTCCTTTCTTGGTAATAGGTATAATCTCCCCTTTCCTCCATTGCTGGGGGACGCGTGTTTTCCACGTTAGATTAATGAGATTGAGCAAGGCTAGTTTCGCTGTGTTACCAAGATTTTTTAGGAGTTCTGGGTAGATTGCGTCGGCTCCTGCTGCCTTCTTGCCCTTTGTGTTTAATAGTGCAAATTCAAGTTCGGAGAGGCTAAAATCGCTTAGGCAAATTTTTTGTTCGGTTTTGTTGAGGCACTGCATTAGAGGTTTTTTATTCAGGTGTCTGTGTTCGTTTCTTGTCTTTCGGGTTCGGCTTATATTTGCGTAGTACTTGCAAAAGGTGTTAGCTATTTTTTTGGGATCTGTGATAAGATTGAGTCCGTTTTTGAAAGGTTGTTGTCCTCTGGCTTCAGGAAGAACGTGTCCATCACGCACAGTGTAGTTCTTACCCTTCGTAGAATGCTTTTTGTTTGTTTTAATATTAACTTACCTTCCCACAAAGGCTGCTTGTCTAAACAGTGGCGGTTCCTTACCTTCCCACAAAGGCTGCTTGTCTAAACAGTGGCGGTTCCTTACCTTCCCACAAAGGCTGCTTGTCTAAACAGTGGCGGTTCCTTACCTTCCCACAAAGGCTGCTTGTCTAAACAGTGGCGGTTCCGTTCTGCAGCCGGGGGGAGGGAAGAATTTAAAGCACCAAACGCTTGAGTAACTTCTTACCAAATTTTAAAGTATAGGCTACTCGTTATTATGTGAAGTTGTAAATTATGTATTTATGTCTTTGCTACTCCACCTTACATCCATGGCTTTGAAAGTATTAAAGAAGATACAAAGAAATAAAATATTAGGTCACCCGAGGAAGGTATGGAGTCACTTCTGAACTACGACTATGGAACAGACTCTGTACAGTCCAATCCATATTGTAGATGATGATTATACCGCCGCCGGCCGGCCACACTTACTAAGTTGGCCCCTTACATTTCAAACTCTGGAGCCGCCATTGGTCTAGATTCGTCGCGTTGGTTGAATTTTCCTTAATAATCTCACCTGTTACTGTTAAGCGACGCTTTACTTTGACTTAAGATCTTTCAGTTATCAGACACTTTGTCAATAATGTTGTCGTATGTGTACAGCATACTGTGGTTGCGTTTGAATCAGTGTTTCCCTGGTAGATATCTTATCCAGCCATATCTGCGGTAGACCGATACACGGTCTTCAGTAGGTATCGAGATACTACGACGTATACGTGGGGGCGTGACTTAATCTTTAAAAGATTAAATAACAGAACACATAACACAAACAATCACAATAATACAATAAAACAAACGAAAATGCCCACCAACAGCAATACCTAACCAAAACACGAATTTTTCTACTAGTAATTTTGTACAAACCACTATGTTGTCTTTGGTATTGACGAGCGCTTTCGGCAGTCAAGCCGAATCTTCAGGTCATTTACTTTAGGTTGGTAAATGACCTGAAGATGGCTTGACTGCCGAAAGCGCTCGTCAATACCAAAGACAACATAGTGGTTTGTACAAAATTTCTAGTAGAAATATTTGAGACCACTAACACTCCAATACAACGATAAAACAAAACACGAATACTTCACCAGGCAGCGAACTATCAACCTGACGTCGAGACGTGCGAACTATAGGCCTATGTTCGAGTCGTGTCTTAATATATACTTTTGTAATACATTTATATAATATTAACTTAACACGTAACAAGGGAATTGTATATGTATGTACATACATACAGTTCTGGGGAGCCATCTGAAGAGGACTGGTTCTCGTAACTCCTCCCTTATGAGACCTTGGCATTTTGCAGTGACAATTGTTCAGTCTGAGATTAGTAGCCAGTAAGACCATAGAAATGTCAAGCCAGCTGAAGAACTACTATATACGTAGCCGACACGACTCGCTGAATATCCAGCAATCGCGACCTTAACAGCTGGAAGTCGAATATTGTACTCCGGCCTTGAAACACTTATAAAAAAGTATTTACAGTGTTTATAAGTAAATAAAGTATATCTAGTATTTATACAACGTAAACATAAGCTGAAATGATCAAGTTATTATCGGAGCGAATACAACTGCCAGACGCTGGCTTATGGCACAAGATTGTTGGATCAAGTTACGTTTATTTATATAAACGTTACTCTAAATAATTGTAGTAATGTAGAGCACCAGTTCCAAACTGCGGACCCTGCAAGCGATGCAATACATCACAAAAAAAGAGGGCGGCAAGAAATTTTTCGGACATTGAACGTAAGTTACTCGTCGAAGGTTTAAGTTAGAACTTTATGTTGGTTACAACAGATAACACAATTTTAATCACTTTATGAATAAATGTTTCTATTGGTCATGACTGTCATCATCATCATTATAAAATATCTATTGAGTGTCTCTCCCGATATTCCTAACATAACATTCTCTTTATAGTAGGCCTAGCTGATAAATAGTGAAACTTTTAGCGTTTATAAATTACATTAACGATATATGTAGCCTCAACTGCCAAATACGTTTTCCTTCTAGACTGGAATTGTAATTTTTTGTTATAATTTTTCACGTAGTCCAGGATCAAGCATTTCCATCATGTGAAGTGTCAAATTATTTACGAAAATTTTCACCAGGAAACGTTAAAAAACCGATCAATTAAATTAAAGTGCGTTATTACGTAGTACTAATACTTTTAAATGCTGATTGAGATGGAAATTGAATTTATTTAATTAAAATTGTTTTGATTTGAATTCCTATTCTTCATATCCTTACAAAATGTTAAAAGTATTCGTTTACATGAATGTACGCAAGAAATGACGCACATTAAGTAAATAAAATGTTTTTATCCATATCAAACTACGTCCGACTTCGTTTGTCATGTGCAAAAAGAGTGACGGGAAAAAGAGGTTTGACATTGCGGATGATTGCAAATATCGAAACAAATCACGTTCTGCGCAATACGGAAAACTCAGTAACAAAACGAACAAATGAAAATGGAACAGACTAATCAGTAACAGCTGACAATTACGGTGGGATAAAAACAGATGGTCAGACTATTCGATAATCGTCAGAAATGAATTACCGTATATAAATTGCAGAAAACCATGTACACACTTGCGTGTCCCAATGTACACACTTGCGTGTCCCAATGTACACACTTGCGTATCCCAAAATAAAGCACAACTTTTCCTCGTCACCTCTGTACTGATTACAGACCGGGCGTCGTGATACTGTTTCGTATGCTCTTCTTTACGGATAATTGTGTTCTTTTTTTTTTAATTCGGTTTCTGGAATCGTTTAAACAACCAAGAAATGTGTCAGGAAACAAAAACACGTTAATATCGTGTGCATGGTAGTCAAGGCAACGTTGTTCTTATGGATTCAGAAATTTCTCATTCTACGAATTGAAGTATTCTTCGCTTTTCCTTCCCCGTCAAGCCCTCGACCTTTCGATCTGTGCCGACTCTCGCTAGACATCGTTTGCCCTCAGGAACGTAGACGAAAGGTCCTCTGCGGAATTCTAGCGTTCTGCATTCTACCAACAAGTTTTCTTCACTTTTTCGTAAGCTCATTAACGTCATCAATGATTAGTGTAAATTGAATTTAAATCCTTCTGTGATTTGGACTTTGTTGTTTGCAGACGATCAGGGTATTCTGTCGGACTCGGAAAACAGGTTGCAGATGGGTATACATTTCTTAAATCCAATCTGCAAAGACTCTGGATTACAATTATCCACACTTAAAACCAATGTAATGGTTTTTCGTGAAACTGATCCCGTACGGACAAAGATTGTTAGAGAAGGTGCTGTAATGCCTGGGCTACAGTGTGCCTTATAACTACAGTGTGCTACAAGCAACCACGTTGTGAATAAGTTGCGTAAGTCAACCTTATGTGCGGAACCATCAGGCGAAATCTTAAGTCAGTCTTAAGTGATGGCCCTTCCCACACTTCTTTATGAGTCTGAGAATTGGACTTTAACGAAAGGCCAGGCCAGTCGCATCCAAGCAGCTGAAATGAGATATCTCACGCACGTGGCAGGGTATACTCTCCATGATCATAGAAGAAACACAGATATACGACAGGAACTGAATATTATGAGTATACTCGACAGGATCGCCCAGTATCGGCTGAATTGGTGGGAACATCTTTGCCGCATCCCCAAACAACTCTGGAACTATAAGCCGAGGGGACGGAGAGGTGTGGGACGTCCGAGGAAGCGCTGGAGTGAGCAGCTCTAATCTTTGCCTGTTTGAGACCGGAACAAATCATCCTTGGTTTAATCCGTGAAGATGATGATCCTCCTGTGATGTCTACATTTCGAATCCAGTTCACTCATGTGCATCCCCTAGCTGGTCTCAAAAAAACCGCACTTTATCTCGTTTTCCGTCTTCATCGTCAATACGTCATTTCCGTAAAGTGCACTGGTACTGCCACAGTTATTTAAAACGTCAAGAAGTCGAGATAAAGTTGTTTTCGGATAGGCCTCGGGAGCTCACTAATGTTGACGAGGACCCAGATTACTTACAACGTCATACAATCGAGTAACCTGTGTTACATTTATGCCAATTTTACAACTCTTAACAGTGTTCAAGGGCTAAGGTCCTGCGTTACTTAAAGTTGGTGTGTTACCGATAGAATCCAGCGCCATATCGATATGACCTACAAGGTGTTCCAAACCGAACTCTCATACGCGCACTCGCAACCGGCCAGCACGAGCCGGGCGGTTCAGGTCCAATACAAAACTATAAAATTTTGAATTTAGCTTATAATCCAAATTAAACTATCATTTTTTAAATTGTGAGAAAAATGAGTCCAAACAACACATAATTGCGATAAATATGAGAATTTTAGGGATTTCTAAAGCAAACGCAGATTTAATAAAGATAGACTTAGTCGTACATCTAAAATACAGAGTGGGCCAAAAGTCACTACCCATTGTGAGTTACTGAGTTACCCTTGGTAAACATTAAGATAACTTTGGTTGTGATAAAATTGCACTCTAGTGTTTACATAAGAAACTATCAGACACAAACCAAAGGCGCGTAATTTAAAATCGATGGGAAGATCACAACCAAAGTTATCTTAATGTTTACCATGGGTAACTCAGTAACTCACAATGGGTAGTGACTTTTGGCCCATTCTGTATATCATAACCACATCGTGTTTGGTGTCATTTTCATTAAAATTTTATGGAGATTACAAATATGCTAAGCTCGTTTGTTAAAAATTCATATTATAAAAGTTGCAGTTACGTAGTGGACGCTCCAGTAGATGATTCATACCCCAGGCGTGCGGGCCAGTGTGTGTGTGTTAGCAGGGTCTCCTAATCCCTCAGGTGCCATGTAACCGGGAACGCCGTATAATTGTTACGACATATAGGGTAAAGTGTTTCTCTACAGAGAATCCGCATCAGAGTTTCAAAATTTGTGAGGTTCGTTCAATTATATTGCATCCTCGCTATTGTTCATTCTATACTTCTAGTAGGGTGGAAACTGGTCAATAACCTGCCCACATAAGTACGTTCAAACACCTGCTGTACAAAGACTCTACATACACATCCGACAACCGCTACTGCCTTCCCGTGAGTATAAAAAACAACTCTTAATTCCTCTCACACTGCTCTTTGCTTAGGGACGGAGCATATCAGTCAAAATACACCAGCATTAGGGCCTTTTTAACGTTCTATCATGGTCTGTCTTCAGCGGTCTTAGAATTCCAAGCGTTAAGAAGTTAGTGACGTTAACCCCCTATATCACCTAAACTCTCCTTCGTTTCATCCGCTTTTGCTCCTCAGTACTATGGTTAGTTGTGATTAGTAACAGTTTCTCATCGCCATCACGTCGAACGATATCCCCAATAACATACTAAACTGAACGATTAGTATTCTCCATGGATGGTTCTGGTTCTTAACGTGAAGTTTTCCTAAATAGAGAAATTTTTCTTGTGAGTGGTTCGTTGAATTCAAATTATCATGTAGTAGTAAGCATTCTAAAGGTTTCGATAGACGCTGTAGCAGGTTACAGCAGGTTGTAGGTCGAAGTGTTATCTCTATAAGTTCCAACTGGAAATATTATAAGTGTGTTACCTATTGCTTTGGCTGTTTGATTATCTGGTAAACTTTATAAACTTTCGCCAGTTTCGCTAGGGTCGTTGCTGCCATTCTTCTTTTGCTCTTCGCTACTCTCAATTATTCGGGCAGATCTTTCGGTTTGCGGGATTAAACATTGCAAGAAAGAAGAAGATAAAATTGGGATTAAATTAATTTAAAAACGGTATGAAAAATAAAACGCTGAAAATAAAACCCTTATAGAAGACAAAATAGTTATTTAGGCTTAAAGATAAGGGCGTAGCCTGTCACCGACATTATTTATATTCATATAGGTGATATATACGGCAGTGGATTAATAAAATAAAAAGTAACACACAAAATTCGTAATGACTGTACTCTTTCCAGATGACCACACGAAAATTGCAAACAGCGAATATTCTTTTCAGAAAGCAGTACGTGATGAATAAAGTAACCTCAAGAATAAAGTAAGGAAGATACATTATAAAATTTCATAAAACAATGGGTGTCCCGAGTTTACTGTATAGCAGTGAAACATGAACACTCACAGGAACAAATGAAAAAAGAACCCAAAGAGTAGAGATGAAAACGCTACGAAGGGTCGCAGGTTACACAAGGAGAGACAGAGTGAGGAATACAGAAATAAGTGAACAATTACAAGTTGCCAGCTGAAGTGACCAAGCACCGAGAGATGCCAAAGATTATCTATAGTTATCGACCTCAGGGACGGAGACCATCGGAAGACTAAAAAAATAAAAAATAAAGGTGAAATGATCAGGTCGCAATAGACTATTAACCTAACGCATGGTTGGAAGAAGAAGAAGAAGAAGAAAGAGGAGGAGGAGGAGGACGGTGTGTTAGATCGGTGTCTGAAGGAAGAGAGGACAGTCGATTAGTCGATAAATTACGTAAATTTGATAAAATTGCATACCTCCGTAAAATAAAAAAATTTAAGACAAATAAACAGAAAGTCTAATAACAAAAGAAACAAAATATGAAATACTTATTCGCTGTTTTTGTATATGCATGTGTTTTTATATATAAAACTGGTTAAACCCGTATTATTCTGTAATTGTCATTCTCGATGTGTTATTATATTAATTGTCATTCCAGTATAATTAAAGAGCTGTATTTTAACAATCATTATTCCAAGTGATTAAACTCTTTTTGTATAAAAGTGAATGTTCGACAAATAATGCAGTGATGAGTGAGTGCTAAGACTTGACGTTCATCACAGTAGAGATTTTATTGTTCTTTAAAACAACTTAATTTAAAACATAAGCCATATTCGTTTGATTATAATTAAATTAGAAATATAATGATTATATAATTATTATAAAATATTCGCGGATTACCGTAGTTTTGGATCAATCGTAGGTCTTCTCCCCGGTTAGTTGGGAGTTTACTGTACGAATCTGATACTTGAGCCCCAAATTAAGATAAACTGAGTTTTTACCTCAACTGATGTCGATATGATTTTGTTGGTGGCAGGAGTTCTCCTCCCAGGCTTTCTTATGCAGTCGGAAGCAGACGCCTCAATATACGTTCGAACTACAATTTTATATAATGCTTTTCAATTATTGCAGTTTTCATACTTCAGTAGTCTTGTGATTGCTCGACAATGACGCGATGTTTTCGCGCCGGAAGCTCATAACTTGTAACTATCACTTCTAAAAACAAACATCGTCGTTAACACGAGGATTTGACAGCTGCGAAATATAATAAGGTCATTGTCACCTTTTTTACACTTTTCCGCTTTACATTTATAGACACTGTTTGTTTTATGGCGGCCGGAAATTTTTAGCACGTTGTAAATGTGCCGCTGTCGTCGAACTCGCGGCTCTTTTTCTGCCAAGTCGCGTGTGTATAAAGGTGCCGAACGCATGACGCTTTCTAAGTAATAAACGGCTTGACACTTTCCGGTGCACGGATAAAAAACAAAGTGAACTACGGTCGATGTTTAGAATTTCTTTCATTCAGTTTTGATAGACCTTGTTCATACTAATTTTAAACGATTTTATTTATAACATGAGAGTTTGTTCTTTTCTAAATGACAATAACTTCACAAACGAAAATAAAAGCTAAATTATAGTACAGTTATTCTGAGACATTTTCATTGGAAGAAAACGCAGGAATCGAAATGTGTTTTGGGGGACGAGCGGCCGGAATATCCAGAAAGAAAGTATAACAAACGGGCGGATAAAGAAACCGTGGGAGTTATACAAATGGTACCGGAAATAAACAGTTAATTTGGTATGGAGACTTTCAGGGAAAGTCTGAAAACAGAATCCAATATCAATTGTAGAATTGGCAACCCAAAAGCAGAAGGAGGCCACGAAGACCAAGACAGAACTGGAGAGAAGGCACAGGTAAAGACGACTTATGGAACACACAGAGAAACATTGAAATGGGAAATCGGAAAACTTCGAAGAATGTTGTAATCGATGCATGATGATTAGTTCTTCTTCTTCTTCTCCTCCTCCTCCTCCTCCTCCTCCTCCTCCTCCTCCTCCTCCTCCTCCTCCTCCTCCTCCTCCTCCTCCTCCTCCTCCTCCTCCTTCATCTTCATCTCCTCCTCCTCCTATTACTTCTTCTTCTTGTCCTTCTTCTCGTCCTTTTCCTTCTCCTTATTCTTTCTCTTCTACTGCTGGTATTTCTGGTCCTCCTTATGTGTGTTCCATGATTGGTTTAGCCTCCGTACAATCTTTTAATTCTATACTTTATTTTAGCACTAATATTTTATAGGCACTCATACTTTACCTTTCTGTAAGAACTGCTTTATGTGAGGTCACCTTTGTGATCCGTGAGGTCAACTATTTTTATTACTACATTTCGTATAATTACAATAACTAACTCAAAATATGGGTGTAACAGGATACTATCCGTTATGTGTTAAGAAACCGATTTCACTTGTTTATCATCGGTTTTCAGTACAGTTTACATAAGAGTGCAACGGAAACGTATTTTTCTAAAAGGTTACAACAAAACGGAATAAGACATTGTTGAAGTGTCATAACATTTTGTGCCCAAAACATAATATTCTAAAGAAGCAGTTAATGACAGAGGTTTGGTCTAACAGTTGAAACCGACGATAATCTGGGTTGTCGGTGGGAACTGTTGAAAAAAATAAAGATTTTTCAGGTGGGTTTACACCGGATCCTGACTTGACTTGAGCGGCCTGGACTGGAGTGGGCATGTCACGCTGCTTCCGGACCGGACTTGAGTTTGTTGTGAGACTTCAAAAGCTGTAGTATGTCAGTGTCGCTCGCGCTTTAGATTCTGAGTTTCCATTTTTGGTTCAAGCTGTTGCATTGAAAAATAAGAAAATTGGACGAGAGAGAGAAAAATATGGATAGTTCCATTCTTTAATGGATAGTTCCACTCTTTAATTGGACGTTTAAGGCGTGAAAAGTTCAAGAACTACTTCCGCGTTGATGAAGATCTTCGTAACGTAATTAAAGCAAACTTACAGAGAAACACACACATTATCGGAAGCCTATAAGCACAGAGAAATATGGATAGTTCCATTCTTTAATGGATAGTTCCACTCTTTAATTGGACGTTTAAGACGTGGACAGTTCAAGAACTACTTCCGCGTTGATGAAGATCTCCGTAACGTAATTAAAGCCGACTTACAGAGAAACACACACATTATCGGAAGCCTATAAGCACAGAAAAAATACTAACTGTTTGTCTAAGGTAAAAAAAAAACAGTGGGTTATATTCTGTTATGTGCTTTCCGCCCGTCGCCTACTGCCGTTTGACACAATGCAACGAGAGAAATTTCACTCGCAATTTAAAAAGTATATTCCATTAGGCGGTGGTGGGGGAAGTTGAGTCAGCTTTCAACACGTCGGCGACCGGGGCTTTCTTGACTCTAGTCTGGTTCGTCGGTCAGGAAACGCTGTGACTGCTATCATTAGAAACTACGAGACCTGGATTTTTAAGAAAACTCAAGTCTGCATAAGTCAAGTCAGGATCCGATGTTAACTCACCTTTATTAGTATTCACAGAGGGTACTGATCTGAAGGGAATATGTGGATGTCTTCTTCCGGAATACAGTTCGGTCTACTTGTAATCCTAAAGATTAGCTGAGTTGTAGACATAAAAACGCTATTATTAGTTTATTTTCATTATTGTCAGTCCATAGTAAATTTTCAAATTTTATACTGTGGAAACTCGCAGTACTCGGTTAAAGTTTTTATAATGAAAAATGCTTTAAATAATTGAATTGAGTAAACAAACACTTGGTGTAGTTCTGCAGATGATTTTTATTTTCATGACAATTGTTTCACCAGTTGCAGTAGCTTCAGAGGTTGGATTTGACCTAAAAGATCTGAAATATATTGTAACGAGAACCGCATCAAACAGCTAGAACGTTCTCCACCCGTCCCTCTTTAACCAAGCAGGTGTACCTTATAGAAAAACAAGTATTGGGTGTAAAGTAATGTGTATGTGTTGTAAACTGTGTCGGGCGTTACCTCCGCGCACTTTTGTTACTTACTCTGTTGACTGTATCCTCTGCAGTGATGTAGTCCTGTAACACAACTTAAAACTATGCTTTTTGTGGGCGCCACTTGGAAACGTTTGTTCCAAGAAAAAATTAAATGTGATTGATAAAATTTTTAAATCTACGAAAAAATTTAAACAAGTCAGTTTAGCTTTGAAAAAATTAGTTAAGTTTAATGATTCTTTAAAAACAACAAACAAATCGTCTGAAGGACTAACATTCATAAAAAGAAATTATAAAATTGCAGAGAAAAAATTTTACAAGTTATTATTATTGACAATTTTTTTTTTATATGTCCAATCAAGTATCGGCTAGTATTTCAGATTCTGACTCAGTTGAAAAGCATGAGTTTAATACATGAAAAATCTTTACTCTCAGGACGTGACTCCTTTGAACTACCAAGACATATCAATTAGATGCCTTACAAGAAAAAACTAAGTGATTTGAAGGTGTATGTGTGGCGTGTGGAGTACAACTGTGTGATAAATGTAACCAGGTAACAAATGACTTTAATTTTGGTAACTCACGTTCCAATGGTCGTTTATTCTCGCACTGGACACTTCCTTCGGGTAGTTTCTCAATCTCGCCTCTTCGGGTGTACACTGAATCTATTTAAAGTCAAATTTTGTGATCATTACTTTTTCCGCACTTTTTGTCAAAACGTTTGGCAGTAGAATCTCGTTCAAACGCCGCCGCTACGAATCATTTGTTTAGCGTTGATTCAGAAATCTGCCACCGCAGCGCTGATTCCCATGCAGTGTTGAGGAAGGCTTAGTGTATTGTTTGTTTACGTTCGGGGGAATTATTTGTCACGTTAGTCAGTCAATGCGAACACAGCAGAATTCGTTCTCTATTTAAATGTTTGGTCCCTCCTGGGCCGTCGACGTTCTGGCTGCGTGATTTCTATTAAAATTTGCCGTATCGCTGCTCTATTTCAGCGATACTTTTTGGCGTAGACTCTCGTTGAGGTTAAGTCAGTCGGTTATGTCTATGTACGGGAAAAGCCTTCCTGCCGTGTCTTGTCGATTTCTCGCCTCTTTGGTTTCGCCTTAGCTGCGTTGATCAGTGTTGTGTGAGATGCATCAGTTCTGGAGTTCAATCTTCAAGTGTTTTTCGGTCGAATTTGGTCTCGCTTTTATACTAAATCAGGTAGACTGTTTTCATCGACTTCCGGTATATTTGTGTAAAAATTCTTTCTAGATTGTTCGAGAATAAACGAAATGGAATGTCATAGAACAATTTTCACTTCCGTAGAAGCTTTTAGAACGAATTTCTTATTCTTCATACAAAGGATATTTCAAAATTTACACTGGTATTTATCAAACAGTTTCACATTAGTACTTACAATTTGTATGCCATTAATGTATTTAGATTCCTTGTTTTTAACTGAATCTAGCGATACTAAATATGATTGGTATCTAATTAACTTAAGTCTAATAAACAATACAATATACAACCCTCACCTTGAGTTGTTGTCATTGAAAACTCAATTTTTATAACAAAAATTGTTGTGGAGTTACAAAGTTCCTTCCACAAGCTGAACATCTACTACTACTACTTTCCTACAACAAAATAAACAAATTTTAACATCAATAAAACACAAATAAATACAATTTTATATGGCCTCTGCTCATGGCCTAGATTCTTGTCAGTTTTCTAATACAATGATTAGTCTTTTTCTTTAATATATGTATTATTTCACCACTATACACACAGAGTTTATTATTTTGTCTATCTTTTGTGATACCTGGTTACTTTGTACATATATTATATTTATCACAAGATGACATAGCATCATTGATTGTTCTTGAGATGTCATTTTTTATGGTGTGACAAATCTCACTCTAATTAGTTAAATTCTTTTAGAATTGACTTTACTTTCAACTGAGTTTGTTTCTTATTAAGGTATTCTGATGTATTGTACCTTTCTATCTTATTTTTGTTAGTATTATGTAAGTATTTAGCCAGATATGATTATTTTTGTACTGGATAATGGGTTTCAGCCATACATGGTATAAGTAAATATTTTGCTGACTTGACTATTACAACGTTAAAGTTGGTCAGGTATATTAGTATAGTTGCTTTATATCATATTACAGCTTTCTAATACAGTTTGGTTGCATTTTGGCAACATTAAATTCATAAATTATACAATATTAGATGCCTATTACATGTTTTTAGTTAACACTGGTTTTGGCTATTTTGGCTGCTTTTTATTCATTTGACAGCTTCCTTTATTTAAGATAAATTGTTCACTATTGTCTGCTTGACAATTACATATAGTTTTTATTTAAATCTGATAATAATTAATTTTTTCATGAAATCTTGGTGTATGGTCTCAAATCCAACACATTAATATTTTTTTGTCATAACAAATATACAATTTTTATTTTAACTTAAACTCTTTCTAATAATGTATTTAAGTCATTTAATACATTTATTTTATTTACATCACATAATATAATGATGGATCATATCCATTTATTCACAAAAAATAGTTTTTAATACCCTATTCATAGTTATAAAACTTAATAATTATTGACTTTATTCTGGTGGATTCTGACATTATTTCTCTCTCTTATAGTGTCTTATGGTTTTTTCACTCTTATTCACTTTAATAATATATATGGGGTTTTGTCTTAGTCATAGTTTGGTCGTTTTTTTTCAAGTTGATAGAAATAATTATTATACAAAATTACACAATTTTTTGGGACTACTTGGGTTCGATACTGTTCACTTCACTTTCCTCTTATGCTAACTTACTATATAAATGATTTCTTTTTATGGGACGTTCTGTGACGTTACAACCTCAGTCAAGGTCGCGCATAAGTACGCTCCAGAGTAGTCTGGAGAACACTTGAAATACGCATTGGTTAGCGTGCAGTAAGGAGGGAAAGCTATTCTGGACCTCTGCGTGACCTATAAAAGCATAGCGTCTGGCTTAGTCAGTTCAGTTGACAGTGAGCGATTTCCTAAGCTCGGATCGAGTGTTTGTCGAAGTACTGTGAGAAGGGTTATTGTGCTGTAATTAGTGTGGAACTGTATTATTTGACATTATTATTTTGTGTGGATAAATTTTATTAGAATTATTGTACGAGTTAATTACAAATTGTTATTTTGTGATTAATTAACGCTGGTTATTAGTACCTTCATTGGTGTCTGTATTTGTTTCCACTGTACCATACAAGTATCAGTTAGACCAGTGATGGCTTTGTCTTTTGTAGTGAGTATTTGTGAGACATTTCTGATTTGCCATAATGGCAACTAAAAAACGTAAAGTTGATTCAGAATGCCGTGTTTTTAAAGATGAGTGGAGTTGGAAATACTTTTTCACAGCTTTTAACGATAAACCGTTGTGCCTTATTTGCAACGAAACCGTGGCCGTTTACAAAGAATTTAACATTTCCCGGCATTTTACATCTAAGCATAACAGTGCTCGTTATGAAGCCATGACCGAAGACGAAAGGAAACAAAAAACAGAAGATTTACGTAAGCAGCTTCAGATGTTGGATTTGGCCTCTGTTGTTTGTCAGGAAAATAAAAATTATCTGAAGAAGTATACCAAGTGTTTATTTACTCAATTTAAGTATTAATAAAATGTTGTACCAGTGTCGCGCGACCATTCGATCGGTGTATGCTTTAAAGTTAATTAAAAATGTAAATAGACGACAAAATGTACATCTTCATTTAAAGGACTTAGAATTTCATTAAGAAAATTTCTTTCATAATCACTGTTTTAAAATTAAATGATTAATATGACGAAACCGTTTTCTGTATTAAAAAAAACATGGACTAAATCTGAACAAAGGTATTCTATTCAAATGACAAGAATCTGAACACTGTTACAAATAAAAAAAAAAGGAATCATACATATGCACTAGGTGCTGCGCGCGCGGGTGTGTGTGTACGCGTGGTGTATACAAGCCGTGCTGTTTACCCAGAACAGTAGTGATATTTGCTTTCTGTCGAGATAAAAAAAAAACTGGTGTAGACCGTGGGAAAGTAGGCGACGTCTGACAAGCGCGGTTCACACACACACTCTCACACCGTGTGATAGCCAGATAACGCAGATAAATCGCGCGGACAGGGAAAGCAGCGAAGTAGGGAACATGCGTATACATAGCTACATATAACTCTCTTTCAGACACACACACACACCGCTGTGCGCTCGCGCTGCAGGCAGAATATAGAAATATAGAGGTGATTACAGTATACATACACATAACGTTTCGTTTGTGTCACGACGCGACGCACTCCGCAGTCGGTATCAAACACGTAGACGCTTGAAATCATATGAAATTAGCGCCGACACAACACTGTAACTAGGTAATAAACATTCTTCTACACAGACCGACCGCGTGGAAAGTGTAGTGGTCAAGGCGAAGGATTCTTGTTTGGGTTAGTTATTTGTCATCGTAGTTGTCGTCGTCATCGTCACCGTCATCGTCATCTTCTTCTTTTTATTTTTCCTCCTCCTCCTCCTCCTCCTCCTCCTCCTCCTCCTCCTCCTTCTTCTTCTTCTTCTTCTTCTTCTTCTTCTTCTTCTTCTTCTTCTTCTTCTTCTTTTACCATTTTTATTTTTCAGACGGAATATCTCTTGATGACTTTCCATAGTTCATTAAGGAAGGACGTATTTACGGGGGAGGAGCGAAATTGGGGACCGGAAAAATTGATGAATTTTGTTCATCATCATCTTCAAGGGTTAAACCAAGGATGGTTTGTTACGGTCTCAAATAGGCAAAGATTAGAGTTGGTCACTCCAGCGCTTCCTCGGACGTCCCACACCTCTCCGTCCCCTCGGCTTATAGTTCCAAAGTTGTTTGGCGATGCGGCAAAGATGTTCCCACCAATTCAGCCGATACTGGGCGATCCTGCCGAGTATACTCATAATATTCAGTTCCTGCCGTATATCTGTGTTTCTTCTATGATCATGGAGAGTATACCCTGCCACGTGCCTGAGAAATCACATTTCAGCTGCTTGGTTGCGACTGGCCTGGCCTTTCGTTAAAGTCCAATTCTCAGATCCATAAAGAAGTGTGGGAAGGGCCATCATCTTGTAAAATTTTAGGCGTGTTCTTTTACTTGCTGACTTAAGGGTTCGCCTAATGGTCCCGCACATAAGGTTGAACTTATGCAGCTTATCCACAACGTCGTTCCGTGCATTATAAGACACACTATAGCCTTGTTCAAACATATGTGCTTTATTCAAACTATCTGCTAGCTGTGGCGAAAAAGCAAAGAATATAAACGTCTTGGGGTGACAGTTACAGGGACGGGAATCTTGGATATAGCAATCAAACAATACGTAGCAATCAAATCACAACGTCGTTGCATGCATTATAAGACACAGTGTAGCCCAGGTATTCAAAATTGCTAACTTGTTAATTTTGCTAACAAAATTGCCGGATGAATTTTGTTAATCTCTTAATTTTTTGGGCTCTGTTTTATTATTTTTTTCACCTGTGTACGCTAATATAGTAGTAACTGTTTTTTAAACACACAAACAGCATTAGCGTATACGTTTGAGATATGAAATATAGGCAAATCACTTCAGGAAATGAGTATCTTGAAACAATAGTTCAATGATGCGTATTTTTATTTTGTGTTATTACCGTTTACTTTAATGGAACCGATTTCAGGATGATCTCACACGTTTTTTAGCCAATTTAAAGATAGTAAAGATAGTAATGTTGACTAGTCTTGATTTTTTTTTTGTGTGAAACCGATTCGATCCCGTACCCACTCCCCCAAGGACAAATTCTAGATACACAACTGAGTTCACCCACTTTCCTTTTCAACGCTCTTAAAGCTGCCATGTCCTCTTACACATCTTCCATTCATCTCTTCTTTACTTGCTTTCTTTACTTTCCCTCCCTGTTGGTGACGAGTGGATTTTTTTTCGAGTAACCTCAAGTCTTCCCACTCGAGATAAACGTCTGAATAATGTCAATTTCTACGCCTTTACAGATCTTACCGTGGTAATAACTTCCATAAATCTGTCGAGCTGTCGATTGTCCTTGTCCCCAACAGAGCCGTGTTCTTCGCAAACAGCTGTATCGGTTTCGCTTACGATTTCTTTTACAGTTACGGCGAATTGAGAGAATGGTACACAAAACCAGACTTGCTGACGGAAGCTAAGATTAGGATAACTTTTGTCTGAGGCTTACGTGACCGGAGTCAATGTTGTTAAAATTGTTGTCTTCCGGTCTGTAAGGCCGCGGTCTAATCCTGTTGATTGCAGCAGACGGTACTGTGGTAAAGGCTCCAAAAAAAGCCCGCGGTCACTGACCGAGACATCTGTGTCAGTCTGTAGCCGGAATTAGCACTGAAGATGGCCGTCGAAGGCACGACTGAAACGTGTGCTGCAATCAACAGCTTTAGACCACGACTTTACAGCCCGGAAGACAACAATTTTAAGATTACGAGAATTGTATGCACGTGAAGAATTGGGACACGTGTTCAGAAGAGAGAGGGGTCGAAATTGTAGGAGGCGTCTGGGAGGAGTTGAATCAGAGGGTAGAAGACCACCGGAAAAGCCTAGACCAATGATCTGGGAGAGAGAGAGGATACCGAAGGGGACAGGCTGTTTTGAAGTAGGATGCTTGACGAGCCTAAACAGTCTATGGTTTGTGTGACCGGGGAAGTAAGTATAACCCATGGCATAGACGGCTTTTCCCATTATGCGTGGGTAGTGTAACGGAATCGTTCCATCTCAAAGGTGCCCAGTTCGACTGTAGTTGAATTATACCATACTACAGTCGAATTGTGCACCGATGGAGTTGACAAACTTGATTACGTAACCATTTTTTCTTTTAATTTAGCACGTGTGTGACACTAAAAACGGTGCGAACATTCTTATCTTGTCTGGTTTTTTAAATCGGCGCATGCGTTTCTCAGTGTTTGCACGGGTAAATATCATCACTTTTCTTTTAAGATACACATTTCTGTGTACATTAAATCTAGTTACTTGTAAAAAAACAACTAAATTCAACGGCAATCAAATAAATAAAGCAACCATCATTTACGTCCATCATTTAGGTCATTTATGGCCTGGATTTCCATTACAAAAATTTTGATGTTCCATGGCTGTGCCAGTGCTATTGTCTGGTTCTGAAACTAGGATTCCGGCAAAAAAACTGAGTAGGATACGACCATCGGAGGCGAGATTCTTGCGATGTTAAAGGCTGCACACGAAGAGACTGACTCTACAGTAAAGATATTAGTAACGAGTTGAACATTTTTGATATCCAACGGCGTATGGCAGAGATAAAGAGAGACGGGTTTCTCACATCTGAATAGGATGCCAGATAGCAAGTTGTCTAAGGAAGTTCGGCAACGAAGTACAGGAAGACCTTAGGAAGCGTTGCTATAATTAAACCTATAACGATACAAATTATAGTAAAAAATAAAACCATAAAATAGTTTTAGTGATTTTCACTCGTCAATTTATTAAAATTATAAATCCATGACAGCTGTTTCGGCAGCACAGTGCCTTCATCAAATGGTGTAAGCTGACTCAAAATTAACGAGTGAAAATCACTAAAACTATTTTATGGTTTTATTTTTTACTATAATTTACAATGGATTTTCACCAACTAAAGACATCAAGCATTAATTATAGCGATACTGGAATTTGTTGTCCGCGAATTTTGCCGTATTTAATGTATTACTTCTGACGGTTTTTATTTCTGCACGCGTTCCACCCGTTGTAATGTATTTTCGATTTGATGAAAATCTTTCGAAAAACTTGTTTATTCATAGCGGATATGTTTGCAAAGTGGCTGAGCGTGACATCTTTGTATTGCGCTTATTTATTACGGGAAAACCTTTTGGTTCTGCGTAATAAAGGCTTTAAGAACAGTAACGGAAGAAAAAGGGTGATTTGTAGATTCTGTCTATACATGCTAAAAGGTACAAACCGAACTCCGTATGGTATCAAGCAATAATAACGTTATCAAGTATCAAGTAATGTACGTATAGGAAAACACTTCAGTCTGCAGACTAACAGCGTGAAGCCACTCGGGCAACTTCGGCTACCTTCGTTCTCATCTATGCCCGCCTAAATTCTGTTGTCAGATGCGAGTTAGGTAAACGTTTGGTTAAAGTTTGTGTATTTATTTTAGCACAATAATTTTATTAAGTTCACGGCTTCAAATACGTAAACTCAAGAGTACATTTTTCGTGTATTCAAGTGTCTGTGTGTATTCGTGTGTAACCTACCTATACATGTCCTGTAAGCATTTCGATGTTTCATTTTAAAGTTTTGTCATTTTATTTTTAGTGTAACAGTTTTTATTAGGTTCACGCGCTGTAAGTATTCGATGTGAAGTTCGTGTAACATTTCAAAGGAGTCTTGTCAATTTAAGGGGGGGGGACCGTATATGTTATAATGAATTTTTCTCAGCATCTATTTTGTTCTACAGACTTGAAATTTGTACAGGTTAATCATCACACTTTCAGATTGTTATGGCACTAGAATAATAAATTCATAAATTTACAAAATTAATAATTTTCTAAATTTTTTATATTTTTTAAATAAAACCCTTTTTTATTTCGGTCAGTTTTTAAAACACTTTTATAATTCTAGTAGACAAATGTTATTAGTAGAATAACTGTACAAATTTTAACTTCCTATGTTATAAAGGTAATTATATAATTCTCGAAGATAAATAATAAACACAATTGAGAATAAATTCATATCATACCATTTCTTATATTTATTACCCTGAATTGTATATTTTGTTTCAGCGTTTATCACTCCAGAAACAAAAATAATTGATTAAATTGACTCCTGATAAATACGAAACCAATCTGCGAAGTTAGTGCACAGGTAAAGAGGAGTTTTACCACAACTGATTACAGCAATATATATCAAAACCAACATTGCGAAGTACAAAAAACTGAACTTAAAAACCGGCAAAACAGTATAAAATAAGTTTTCTTAATATATTCCATATACTAATGCGACGATGTAGTCAAAAGGTTCATATTTATCTGGGGAGCCAGTGAAATTGTATTTGTTTCTGGAGGAAACAAAGGTTAAAACAAAAACTACAATTCAAGGTAATAAATGGAGTACAACGATATGGTTAAATTAATTCTATATTATGTTTTAAAAATTTAACTGTGACCACAATCAGTATTCATTTTAATATTCAATTCATCCGCTATGCACACAGGAAAACCCCGATTTGGATAAAAATACGTGGTTTTCATTATACTGTGGGTTGACGAGTGAGTAGAGAGAAGACAATAGCGGCAGACGAACAGTAAACGAAGTTGCCCGAGTGGCTTCACGCTGTCAGTCTGCAGACTCAAGTTAGGAAAACGAGTAAGGCAGGAAGTTGCGTAATCAGCAAATGTCATTATGCGGTACTCACAGAGGTAAGATCAAGTCCATTAAAGTACTTGTCAAAACTGCGCAGCATCGAGTGGGGCAAAACCAGTTACCCGTACCTTGAGGGAACCCGTGCAATGTTTTGTAATAGAGAGGTACAGTAGGCTTACTAGAGGAGTGCTAAAAAACTAGTATTTCAAAATAACAGGTACGAACGAAGCCGTTCCAAAAAAATAACACGTACAAATACCTGTTATTATATACGTATTATACATATACCTGTATTATATAATTTGTTATAAGAAATAAATTGAAACTAAAAGTATTAACAATGTTACTTTATACTGTGACTTTATTAAGCTGTTACTGTTTAAAAGAAAATAAGAAACAAGAGAATTCATAGTCCTATCTTCCTTTGGGAATACTAATTTAAATTTTCACTAGGAGTAAACAAACTGACATAGATTTAAGATTAAATTATTTATTCCATTCTGGTTAGTTGCGAAACTCAGGCAATGAAATTTAGAGCGCGCGTAATAGCACAACAAAGAATGTCAAAACAATTTACGTGAGATGTGCAGTGAAGTTAAAATCATCTCCGAAATCACATTAACAAAAAGTACTATATGGCCTATCAGCCACTCTGTAGGTTATAACACAATATAATTCGCTTTTTCAAAATTTACCAAGTTGGTGACTAGTATAATATACAATTTATTATAATCTGTATTGTATATCTGCATAACACACGAGAAGAAATGTAACATCAGTATGAATTTTTTCATTTATTAAAAACGGCTTCGTCTCTTTGGAATAGCGATATTCTTAACCTCGCTGTTTCGAACTTATATGGCAATCGCAGAATGAAGTATTCAACAACAAAACGTGGCATTGTACTCGTAATACATGTAATACTCGTTTACTTGTTTATTCGTTAGTTACGTGGGAGGGGGGTCCCGCGACTCGGAACCGCGAGCCGCGAGTAATCGGAACGGGTTTTTCGACTTTTCAGTTTTCAGTTATCGTTGAATCGGAACAGGTATTTAAACTTTTCAGTCATTGTTATATTCGTTCCACAAAAATATCTTTCCAAAATACCTATTATAGGCATATCGGCCCACCTCTAAGGCTTACTACGGTGACTAGTCCTTCCAACCTTTAACTTTTCCACCCCTTACTCATAGGCACATATCATCCTATATGATATTAACGAGTTAACTCGTTAATTAATATATGATATTAATTTTTTTAACTCGTTTTTGTGACGTACCCTACCTACTCAGAAGTCGTCAAACTTCAGTTGTCATATCCAATTCCGGGATTGATAATTATAGCAGAAACGCAGAGCAAATAAAATTAAGACAGTCAGACAAAATCAGTGAACATATTGTTTATGATTATCAATACAATTACTGTTCTTCTTAAAGAATCTATACGAATGACAACACTTCATCATAGAACCGAAACAATATATACTTTCTCATTTTTCTTGCTTCCGTGAATCCTTTGTTTCATAATCGTCCTAGCTTTTTCTATTTCTTCACTTTCATAATGACGACTGATCCAAAATAATTACCGTTATAACCGTCGTACTTGTCCTCAAAATATCTTGAGCTCATTCAGTTAAAATATGCTGTTGTATTCTATCTCTTTATATTGGCATTGTTATGTACAAGGACGGCATGAACTTCATTCGTCATTGTGTGCTGTGGATTCGGCTCGTGGTCGGATGAGTCCAACCCCGTGTACCCATCGTCGGAGCAGTTTGGCTAATGTAGGCGGGCCTCAGTCAGTAACAAACCGACATCCACGCGCACAACATGCGGCTCGTCAATGCACGTGTTTAAAAGCAGACGGCTTTTTCTGTGTCGGTGCTGTGGTTTGTGCTGTACCACGGCTACAGGGCGCAACGGGCCGTGTGTATAATACTTGAAGAAGAATAAGAAGAAGAAGAAGAAGAAGAAGAAGGGGATGATGATGATGATGATGATGATGATGATGATGATGATGATGATGATGATGATGATGATGATGATGATGGCGACGGCGACGGCGACGACGACGACGACGATGATGATGATGATGCTTAGTAATGAAAAGTAAATTAAAGGCAATGGAGATGAAGTATCTAAAAGGAGGCAAAAGGTAAGTTATAACTAGGGGAGACAGAATAAGAAATCGCGTTGAAAAAAGAGGAGCCCTAAGCGTCCAATTGACAAGCAGAAGAACAGGAAAACAGCAGTTAAAGTGGTTCGGTTACCTTGTTTGAATGCCCTAATGAGGTCGGCGAAATGTATCTTGCAAAAACAATAGTGATGTGGCGCGTGCCCGCACAAGGGTTTCGTTCGCGACTCACAGTCGCAACGGCTGCGCTGCGCTCGTGGGATCGAGTCAAAGTCACGACTAGTTCTGCCTGCCCACGCTATCGTTGTAGCAATAAAGCTGTCTTGTCTGCCATGTCTGAGGCAGATAAGTAACAAAGGCGCACTTACACTACAGACGAGCGCGCTCACACACACACAACTTCCTCTCCACCGTGCGGCTCCGCACCGCACGTGGGTGGAACGGGAGTTGTCTAGGCAGCGCAACAGACCGCACGTCTAATACTTGAAGAGAGAATAACAACAAAAGTTATGCGAGGCACAACAGAGGGAAGACGGAGGAAAACGTCGAATGATGAAAAAGTAGCGTCGATTCCAAAAATTTTTTTTTGTATTTTTGTTGTATCCTGGAATTGTATTGTTTCTTTTATATCATATTGTAATTATTTATATTATTGTATTACATTATACTGTACTTCTTTAACGCAGCTTTGCTGGATTTTTGTGGTTTAAATTATAATATTTTTTTTGTAAATCAAGAAATTTATTTGATTTGTTTTTGTGAAGTAGCGCATAATTTACGTATGTGAGAGAAGCCCAGCACGGTCGTTTCTTGGGGGAGCCTATTTTGTTGCATCATTATGTTGTGTTGTTGTAATATGGTATTTCTAGTATTGTGATGAAATAAAGATTAAAAAAAAAGACTGAATGTAATATAACGAAGTAAAAATACATCAACAAATTAAACAAAAGGACAATTAAATTAATGAAAAGAACAAATCTATTTAGAAACAGCCCCCGACTGCATTGAAAATTAAAATTGAGAGCAAAATTTTATCAGCAATATTTTTTATAATTGTAATCTTCATATGATGCATTGATATATATTCAACATCGAAAAGTAATTTAAATCTAATAAAATTACTATGCGTTTAATCATTCATAACATTTTCGTTAAATCTGATCAGAGCTGAATTTCAATAGCCTACCTTGTTTTTAGCTTTTTAAATCGACTTTATTTAGATTTTGTGATTTTTACTAAATATTATTTTTATTTAGTTTTTTTATCAATTTATTTTTATTTATTCATTTATTTTTTTGGCAGTCGTGTTTTTTAATTTTTTAAATTATTTTTTTATTTTTTTTGTAAAGATAGCTTAAAAATTTTCTGAAGGCGATCCAAAAGTTGTAATAGATATACTCGATTATTGGATTAAAATTCCTTTAGTCTTACATCCGGCTGGATTTTTGCAATTTTTTTCAAATATTTTATCCCTTTTTTTGGGGCCTTGGTGTGCTAACATTTTGAAATTTCTAAAACTCAACAATGTATTCAGAATTTGGTTAAAATTCCATTTAATTTCATTTTTCGCATTATTGTGTTGTTGTATTTGTAATATTGTGATGAAATAAAGATTTTAAAAAATATTGAATGAAATATAACGGAGTAAAAATACATCAAACAATTAAACAAGAGTACGTGTATGCGTTAGATAAGTGCCTTAAGAAAATCTGCTTAGAGAACAAGAGTGTACATGGTTTGAAATTTACAACTTTGACGTATCATATTTTTGCTTCCCTCCCCCACCCTATTTTTGGGAGGATCAATCTCAAACATAATAGAGGTCTGTAGGGCAAAAGTGTGAACATGCGTGCCAAGTTTTATGAAACTCGGTTAATGCGTTAAGAAGTTACTGTAAGACGTGCCCCAAATAGACAGATAGACAGAGAGATAGCCAAACAGACAACTGCCAAACGATCGAGTTAAAACTGAGCACTCGCATCGCTCGTTCAGTAAAGATTAATATAACGCAAAGGTTTACGTGTTAGCCTTTCAATCGTAACATTTGTGCAAAACGCCTGCAGTTCTGTGCCTGATTTTTGTTTTTGTTTTACTTCTGCTCTTATAATAAAACTCTTGTTGTTTGTCAGTCAACATAGCACTTGTTAAACACTCGAACAATATCCGCGGTGTCCCACACCCCATGTTTGCATGTGTCGTAGCCTTAACAACAAACAAAGACCAAAGACCATATCCCGACCTTACGCACAGCTGACATTGCGATTTCCAAACACATCTCTCATAAATTTTGCATCAGTTTCAAGATTCGTTATTCTGGTGTAAGTAACTCGTTGAGTTTCCTGCAAGTCTCCCATGTGATATCTTCAATAAATACAACTGCAAGTAGGTTTATTTACACCGTAATCGAAACATTCAGTGACAATTCATAAAAACCTCTGAATAATTTCTGTGAAACGTGCGTCAGGTGTAAATAAACCTACTTCCAGTTGTACTTATTGAAGATATTACATTTTCAAGTTGTCTGGTATATATTTCATGTACTTCGGCTACATATTCCAATAGCAGATTGCAATTTTTTTTTAATTACACATAATTATGTTCTTCTCGTTCCTATTATCTTTCCTGTTTCCACTAATTTTCTCCTCCTCCTCCTCCTTCTCCTCCTCCTCCTCATTCTTGTTCTCTCTCACCAAATTTTTGTTTTCTCTTCTCCCTCTCTGATCATCTCCTTTTTTAATATTTCTCTTGATCAACGTTCTTCTTCTGTTCATTATCCGTGTTCCTTCTTCTTCTTCTTCTTCTTCTTCTTCTTCTTCTTCTTCTTCTTCTTCTTCTTCTTCTTCTTCTTCTTCTTCTTCTCTTGATCTTCTTTTCTTCTTCTTCTCCTTCTTCTTCTTCTTCTCATCAATTATTTTTTTTATTCTTTCTTCTCTCTTAGTTTGGTTCTCGTTAAATTTTCTTTTCAATTGACTGTTGTTATAGGCCTACAGGACAAATATAACCTGTAGAAATTCTAACATTTGTAACACGTTTTGCTAAATTATGAAACTTTATTTTATCGTTGATTTGATATATTTTATAAAGCTTCCATTATTTTACGTCCATTTTTGTTTACGCTTGTACCCGAGCTTTAAAGAGGATTTCAGTGGTCATGGCATTTCTTCTGACACCAGCGTTCACTGTCCGTCTTATGGTGTGTGTGTGTGTGTGTGTGTGTGTGTGTGTGTGTGTGTGTGTGTGTGTGTGTGTGTGTGTGTGTGTGTGTGTGTGTGTGTGTGTGTGTGTGTGTGTGTGTGTGTGTGTGTGTGTGTGTGTGTGTGTGTGTGTGTGTGTGTGTGTGTGTGTGTGTGTGTGAAACCATGCTATAATCGTCTGTTTTATTTTGGCGAACAGTGTAAGAATTTCATCTGTCAAATGACATTTTTACGTATTCTTCTAATATTTGTGATCTATTTACATTTTCTTGGTCTCATTCTCGCTAAGACACTTGGGTTCACACATTAAGGACCGCAGTCTCCAGAAAAATGGTACTTCCCAAAGGGGGGCACTAGGCACTAGACGTTTTCCGGTATTTTTCTTTCTCGATATCTTTGAATGAAAAATATTAGGAAGAATCCTGGGACACTTAATGACGTACACGGCTGGAGAATAAGATATAACTTTGACTTGTATCAAATGTATAAAGAACCACCGCTAATACAATACATAAAACTACAGCGTCTAAGGTGGGCTGGTCATGTAGGGAAAACAGAATACCACGAAAACTATTGAATACCAGAATCCACGGAAAAGACCAGTGGGAAGATCGAGGAGAAGATGGGAGAACGCGGTGGATCAGGATGCGAAAGAAATACTGAAAGTGCGTTCCTGGAGGAGGATGGCTACCGACAGAAGAGAATGGGGGGCGGGAATTGAAGGAGGCCAGGGCCCAACAAGGGCTGTAGTGCCATAGGAAAGAGAGACGTTTTCCGGGCACTAGGGGTTAAAAAAAACTTTAAGAAGTTCCATGAAATTAAACATTTATTTTGACTATTAACAGAGCATTAAATTTATCAGATTTTTTAATTAGATATTCGTAAATTTAATTAAAATAATTTAAACATAGTAATAAAATGCATGACCTCATGGAGCGTATAATGTTTCAGGTAGTGTACTACCCCAATTGCCATTAATTTCGTAATTCAGTAACTACCCCAATTCGACAAGCAGGTTGTCACCGAATTCATTTTTTGATATGTTAGACCACTTCTCTGCTAAGCGCAGCATTTTAAAATTGAAGGACATAGTATCGTGTTTGAACACAGACACAAATTCTATTATAGTATAGTATCATAGTATAAATTGAAGGACATAGTATCGTGTTTGAACACCGACACAAATTCTATTATAGTATAGTATCATGGTATAAATTTCAAAAAATTGAAGGACATAGTATCGTGTATGAACACACACAAAAATTCTATTATAGTATAGTATCATAGTATAAATTGAAGGACATATTATCGCGTATGAACACACACACAAATTCTATTATAGTATACTAACATAGTATAAATTGAAGGACATAGTATCTTGTATGAACACACACAAAAATTCTATTATAGTATAGTACCATAGTACAAATTTCAACAAATTGAAGGACACAGTATCGTGTATGAACACACACACAAATTCTATTATAGTATAGTATCATAGTATAAATTTCAACAAATTGAAGGACATAGTACGCTGTATGAACACACACACAAATTTTATTATAGTATAGTATCATAGTATAAATTTCAACAAATTGAAAGACATAGTATCCTGTATGAACACACACACAAATTCTGTTATAGTATAGTATCATAGTATAAATTTCAACAAATTGAAGGACACAGTATCCTGTATGAACACACACACAAATTATATTATAGTATAGTATCATAGTATAAATTGAAGGACATAGTATCCTGTATGAACACAGACACAAATTCTATTATAGTATAGTATCATAGTATAAATTTCAAAAAATTGAAGGACATAGTATCGTGTATGAACACACATAAAAATTCTATTATAGTACAGTATCATACTATAAATTGAAGGACATAGTATCGTGTATGAACACACACACAAATTCTATTATAGTATAGTATCGTAGTATAAATTGAAGGACATAGTATCGTGTATGAGCACACACACAAATTCTATTATAGTATAGTATCATAGTATAAATTGAAGGACATAGTATCTTGTATGAACACACACAAAAATTCTATTATAGTATAGTACCATAGTACAAATTTCAACAAATTGAAGGACACAGTATCGTGTATGAACACACACACAAATTCTATTATAGTATAGTATCATAGTATAAATTTCAACAAATTGAAGGACATAGTACCCTGTATGAACACACACACAAATTTTATTATAGTATAGTATCATAGTATAAATTTCAACAAATTGAAAGACATAGTATCCTGTATGAACACACACACAAATTCTGTTATAGTATAGTATCATAGTATAAATTTCAACAAATTGAAGGACACAGTATCCTGTATGAACACACACACAAATTATATTATAGTATAGTATCATAGTATAAATTGAAGGACATAGTATCCTGTATGAACACAGACACAAATTCTATTATAGTATAGTATCATAGTATAAATTTCAAAAAATTGAAGGACATAGTATCGTGTATGAACACACATAAAAATTCTATTATAGTACAGTATCATACTATAAATTGAAGGACATAGTATCGTGTATGAACACACACACAAATTCTATTATAGTATAGTATCATAGTATAAATTTCATCAAATTTTTATAATGATGATGTTTAAACGTTGTTATTATAATTTTGTTTCGAGGCGTATGCGTTTATATAAAACTAATTTATGCAATACAGTTACCTACTGAATTAAATTGAACTGTGTTCTTGATTTAGGCCTATGTTTCGTTTCTTTACGAAACGTAAATTATGCATATGCAAGAAAATACCACATGAAACGAACAACCATCATCTTAACGGTTTTAGGCTTTAGCAGCCTGTTCCTATTTCACAGTCCACCTTTCCTTAGGTCTACCAACTTTTCTTCTGCCTTTAGGGTTGTAATCTTTCGCCATCTTCGGTATTCTACTTTCTTCCATTCTATTTATTTGTAGAATCCATTTTCTTCTGTATTTCCTTCTTTTTCAGAAGGGAGACAGAAGATACACCAACAATTACAGAGGTATTAGTCTCCTAAATTCGTGTTATAAACTATACGGACGTATTATAACAACAAGACTACAAAACATAGCAGAAACTCTTTTAGATGAAGAACAACATCGTTTTAGGATAGGACGCTCTAGGATAGGATAGAGTTCATATTTACCATACAGCAAGTGGTAGATGAACGACGTGAAAATAATTTAGAAACACATGTATTGCCTTTATCGATTTCAGAACGAACAAAATATTTGTATTCACACCATGTTGTGTTCAGGGGATTCAATTTCCATATGAGGTACCAGAAATAAAAGATTATGAGCGTCGGTGATAAAAACTGTCAAACCCATAACAAATTACCCCCGTCCATGGGAAGAATAAGTCTTATCTTATTGTAACTTATAGAAACCAGGTGGAGTAATGGTTAGCGGACTCGCTCCAAAGTGATGCATCATGTCTCTGAATGCGTCTCTGGGTGTTACTGTTTTTCACGATGCACAGACCTACTCAGACCTAACTAATCAGCCGAGGTTTAGAGTAGTTCTAATCAATTTACCTAACGTATATCTTAGAGGAAGCTCATCTATTATAGCCTGACTTTCGTCTTCCTCAGTTTACTTTTATTAACACCAAGGACGTTTGCGGATTTTAATTCCGGGAGGAACTTCCATAAAGCGTGAAGGGGGTAAATATTATGGTCATCCATCTCCTAGCTATATTTCTCCTTTAGACACCCAAAGTTAAACATTATTGCTTATTAAAAATAAGATTTAAACCTACCTTAAAAGTACAGTAAAATGCCACAATATTACTGGTTTTTAACTGGGTAGAATATGTCACAAGGGTGTTTTGAACCGCGCTCTCCCAACACCCATGACTGACAGATAGTAAAACACCGCAGACGCCATGCTTCCCTGTCCTGTACACTGACCTTCAGTTCTGTTATCCCCAATTGTCTCCTCCAGATCATCCAATAGTCCCATCATCTTCGTTCCTCTGCGTCTCTTCCCATCAGTCTTCCTCAAGTGTTGTTCTATAGATGTAATTACGGTTTCAACGTATGTTCTCTCTACTTCGCCTTCCCCCCCCCCCTGTTATTGTCTTCATGAACACTCCTTAACACCTCCTTATTAGTCACTATGTCTTTCCAACTGCATTGTCCATAAACCTAACGAAGGTGGTAACTTTAACTTTTATTTAATTTAGTAACTTTTGGCATGTGTTTCAGAGCAACAAACCGATCATGGAGAAAAGGAGAAGGGCTCGCATCAACCACTGCCTCAACGAGTTGAAATCACTGATACTGGACGCCATGAAGAAAGACGTAAGTGCAGCAGCTGCTGGTTGGTACGGTACACGAGTATACGTGTTGATCGAGTTAAATGAACCGCCTTTTTATAAACTATAGTCTGTGCAAACGTTAGAAAAGAGCATTGCGCTTATGGACCACAATGCTGACAAAGGTAACGCCATTATTGTATTGTGGTCGAGACTCTGCGCACACCTCACAGACTCTCCCCCTTCTCTTTCTCTCTCTTCACTCCCCTCCCCCCTCACTACTCCCATGTTACATGCACGCAGCGATGTTTGAACACATTTCTTGGTGACTCTCCATAAAGAAACCCCTGAACTTAACTTCTGTCACCCCCTTAACAGCTTACCTTCCTTCACCCCGTTTCCTTAACTCTCCTCAGGGACCCCTCCTAGTATCCTGAACACACTGCTTGCCGCTGTTACCTTCGCCACCGGCACAATGGCTCTCTGCCTCGCGGAGAGCGACCGACGCCTCAAGATGTCTGCCTGCTGGTGACACCTGTCGCCTGGATCAACACAGTCGCAGTGCCACGACATTAAGCATTCTCCCCCCCCCCCCCGAATCTACCGAAAAATACCGTTAGCGGTCTCCCTTTCTAGTATTATGAATCTGTCGAAGAACCAGTCCAGTTAGATAATTCTGGCAGTCACTGGACACGACATAGATGCTGCAACCAAGCCACGGGTGCAAAGACGCTACTACAATGCTACATACAGTAGAGTCTGGATAGTTCAAGGTAATTGGGACCAAACCAACCTCGAACTACGCAAAATGCCGAACTATCTCTCCTGTTAGCGGATGTGCCGTGCTCTGCCGGCGCGCTGAGCACCCCTCGCTGTGCCGCTAGGCCACAACTGAGTTAACCCTAATGTATTCTGTTTTCTACTGTGTGCGTGATAATGTAAAGTGTATGCTGGAAATTTAACTAAAAGAAATGTACAAAATCTGTAAACTGGTGTGCTATGTATGTGGGTTTTGTTTACTAACTTGCGCGGGCTTTCGAGAACATTCGTGAGCGAAAGGAAGAGGGAAATCGACATTGAATCGTCATTCGTTTAATTAGGTTATATTCATGAGGGTTAAATAACAATCCAAAAAGTTTTTAGTTAACACTCACAGATTTGTTTATTAAATGCACACACTAAAATTTAAAATGATATTAAAAATTGTACTGTATGTAGGCCTGTATTTGAAAACAAAATACTTTGCATGATAGTCGCAGGGGTACTTCGAACTATACGGAATCTCGAACTATCGAGACTCCACTGTATTACGTTTGAAGGAAGCGGTGAGTAGTAGTTGTGAGTAACTTAACCCGCGCGTGCGTGTGTGTGATAATTTAACAATGTAACAGACGTGTGTTTATTGTAAATCGCTGAAACAATTAAGTTTAGCAACCAAACCAACCCTTATAGACTTTAATAACTCTTTTATGTCTGCCTATGTAGCTGCGTTGTTGACATTACCTTGTATCGCTTTAAAAAGGCCTAGGTCGACACTGATATCAAAATGCTGACGGCATGACACGGAACGGCTTCATTGAATTGGATAAGCTGCAGTTACTGAATAAACACTGTAACCCACAGGACGCACTAGAGCGCTAAACCTTCAGCTCTGTTTATCCCCAATCATAAATCATCCAATATTCACATCATCTTCGTTCCTTTGCGTCTCTTTCCATCAGTCATCCTCGGCGTGCTCCACTCTTTGCTTCCCCTGCACTTCTTTCCATTCACTGCGGCTACATTACGAAGCATTAATTCTAGCCGTATCAACCAGTGCGCCACCGTACCTCCCCGATTCTCGTTACAGTTCTTCTCAAACTGTTACTCTCGTAATTATTTTCAGAACCCAATTCGGCGCATCGTTCTCCTGGAACAGCTCAATTGCTTCTTATAATGATCGTCTGTTACCTGTCCCCGCTGTTCTGGTTCCAGCTGCAGTAAGTACAGTATGCAGCTCTTACAGTGAATTGATATGATTCATTACACATAACTAATGAGTAAACAGTGAGAGTGGGAGTGAACTACGACGTGACAGTAAGAAATGTTGTCATTATACGCAATGCTTTTTTCTAACGTTTCCACTCGCTATAGTTTGTATTGCAGTTCTTCGTTTTGTTACGTTAATAAAAGTACAACTACGCTTTAAGAATACTGACAGACAGGAACTTGCACAATCGGTTGTAAACAAAACAAGGAAACTTAGAAAGCTATTCTGCGCAGCAACCCCTTCCTTGCACGATAATTGTTCTGGTGCCCCCTTCAACATAAAAAAACAATCCGCGCTTTTGCTCTTCTTATATTAAAGTGACGCTGGTAGTGCCATTAAAATTGTCATAAAATTTTGCGAAACATTAAATCCTTGATTCAGAAAATATAATGTAACAATGAAATACATACTTTTAAATCATTACAAATTGCA
This sequence comes from Magicicada septendecula, assembly GCA_034769895.1. Taxonomy (NCBI): domain Eukaryota; kingdom Metazoa; phylum Arthropoda; class Insecta; order Hemiptera; family Cicadidae; genus Magicicada; species Magicicada septendecula. The sequence goes on from CM068374.1 coordinate 451,755,073, forward strand.
ATTGTATACACCACTATAAATCATTACAATTGTTACACCACTTTTAAATCATTACAATTGTATACACCACTATAAATTAAAATTCCCGATTAGCGCTTTTAAACATCACAGCTGATCGTCAGATCGGAAATATTTAAACATAATTAATTCACTACCGACTCGGAACACAAAGATTTTTATGGGTGAAAACGTAAAAGTTTTACCTTACAGCCTGAACCGGTTTTCGTTTTTAAAAAGCTTCTTCAGAGGCTGCCGCTGGGAGCACTGTCCGTCTTGCTATTGGCGACGGTATCAACCTTTGGAAAGATCGATATTGTGTGTGTGGGGTGTGATATGTTCGAATAATGCGTGTGGTTTGAATTGTGTCTGTTCGTTTAGGATGTCGTTTTTATGTGTTTTCGTGTGTTTGTATATTTCCAATTGTTCTAGAGTGTCTAGTTTTCGGCCTTTTGTTTGTACGTGTAGAATGTCCATGTTATTGTCGATGTGTGGTTTGCTTCAATGAGGTAGTTTGCAAAGGTGGATTCGGTAGTGGAGTGTAGTGCCTTTGTGTGTTCAATGTCTCTTTGTTTGAAGTTATGTTTTGTCTGGGCTATGTAGAATTTGTTGCAATCTGAGCAATTTAGTTTGTAAATACCAGGTAGATCAATTTTTGTTTTGTGTTTTGTATGTGTGTTTTGATAGTGTGTGTTCTGTTTTGTTAGCAGTTTTGTATGCGATTCTGTATCCTGCTTTTTGAATTTGTGGGCTATTTTTTCAGTTTGGTTGTTGATGTATGTTAGTGTTATGAATTTGTTGTTTTCTGTCTTTGTCTGTTGTTTGTTTCGTGTTTTGTGTAGGAGTTTATTGACTATTGTTCTGTTGTATCCGTTGGATTCTGCTAGATATTTTATCGTGTTTAGTTCATCGTGTAGTCTTTTTCATCTAGTGGGATGTTGTTAAGTCTATGTATCATAGTTCTGAAGGCAGCTAGTTTGTGTTGTATTGGGTGATTGGAGGAGTTGTTTGTTAGTGTATCAGTTGTGGTCGGTTTTCTGTATATACTGAATTTGTGCCTGTGTTCAAATTTTGTGATGGAGAGGTCTAGGAAGTTTATGGTATTGTTGTGTTAGTATTCGGCAGTAAAGGTTATGTTTTTGTGTATTTTGTTTTATTTTGGAAATATTTGATGAGCTGAGGAGCTTGAAAGCGCTAATCGGGAATATTTTATTTAAAGTGGTGCGTACAACAGTGTTATTTCTGTTTGTTTTTATAAACACTAACACAACTTTATTAATTAAACATAATAAACTGATCACTGACGTATTAAAATATTAAGTATTGTTGTGTCGAACAATAGTAATGTAGAGTCGATGTTTTGTATGCCACCAACCCATGAGACAGATTCCAACCATCGAGGGGATGATGTTGAGTGCTTTGAATACAAATCAGTACAAAACATGACACAATTTTCAAAACACTCAACATCGAATCATTATACCTAACCATTCTGACCACCCACCACAACATAAAATGGCAGCATTCTATTCGCTATTTAACAGAATGTACAAAATTCCCCTAAACAAACAAGAAACTGACAAAGAAAGAAATATAATATACCAAATGGGTTATGAAAATGGATACAATAAAAATACTGTAAACAAAATAGAAAATAAAATCAAATATAAAATAAAAACTGAACAATTAAGAATTAATCAAAATGAACAACACATAAATAATAACAACAAAAAATGGGCCACATTCACATACATAAATAATAAAATGACAAAACTATTTTAAAACACAGATATAAAAATAACATACAAAACTAATAAAAATAATATACAAAAACTAAATAGCCCACACAACAAAGATAATACAACAACTAACGGTATATACAAAATTGAATGGCAAGATTGCAATAAATGTTACATAGGACAAACAAAAAAACAGCTGAAAAACGTTATTTTGAACACCTAAACGCATACATAAAACCAGGAATATATAAATCCAATTTAGCCACACATCCAATAAACACAGGACATGAATTCCCAGACATAACCAATGTGACACTAATAAAACATATACCACACAAAGGCACCATAATGAACATTTGGGAAAATTTACAAATATACAAACATATATAAAATATACAAAACACAAAACAAACTAATACCTGAACAAATACAAATCAATACAAAACATGACACAATATTCAAAGCAGTCAACATCGAAAATACACAAAAAACTAACACATACACCACAATCACACACAATAAAACCAATTTGAAGTACCAGAAGCCAACAGGAAGCCACAATAATAATAGTCAACCAACACATATGTACTTCACCAGACACAAAAACCGGAAGGCTGAGGATGGGTACAAGATGGTACCCGAAACATGTTCCTAATAAGAAAAAAAAAGGTATATCTTGAAGTAAATTTATTTATAAATATTAAATGTATTATACACATCAAGAAACGGACTGTAGCAGAAAGTGATTGTATTATTATTATTATATACGTCATTATTTAATACACTTTAAAAAAATTTCAGTATTATTCTTTAACGTATAAATCGCGCTGAGATATTAGATTAAAACTTTACATTTAGTTAATAAAGTCGTGTTAGTGTTAGTGGTTAAAATCACAAACAGAAATAACACTGTTGCGCATCACTATAAAAAAAAATTGTCTTGTATAGTGATGTGCACTAGTGTTATTCCTGTTTAATACTTTACATACAACTGTTCTACGGTTGCAAGGCATCGATTATTTGAGCAAAAAGTACAAATTAAAATACAGGCTCCAGAAACGCTATCTAACGAGTAATTAAAGTTTACAGGAATTCTCAATTAATTCAACGTGAAACTCCTGTCATACGCGATAAGTGACTGCAGGCGATGATGGCGCGCCTATGTCGAGGACAGTACAGTTCTGAACACAATGGTCTATCCTCCAAAAGGCAGACGATCCGTTGGCAGGCCAAGAAAGCGAAGAACGTCAGAACTGTTGCTTTTGTCTATAGCCTAATCCATGACAGAACAATGATGGCGATGATTAATATTGTTATTAGCACATCATTTCAGCTCGCTACTATTTTTACACCTGACCCCTTCTTGCGTCGCACTCGAAAAAATACTTGGAAGGATGGGGGCGACTTGAATTATATTAAAATAATTGGGCCTGTGCGAGGGAACAGTACAGCGTGAAAAATAAGAATGAATAGATCAATACTTAACATACTGTGCGGATAGATACATAGATACACTGTTCTCTGAAAGCTCAGAAAACAGTATAAATTTAACTGTTCTTAACAAAACACAGTGTGTTATCGTGAGTCAAGATTTTCCGATAACATTGTTCTACTTGTAGAAAAGAAGGAAGATTACAAAAAAGCACTGAACATTATGGAAACACATTATTTGAAGAAGAATTTGATTTTTAAAGTCGTCAAAGCAAAAGAAAAGTATACAAATATTAAATAAATTATAATAATGGTCGTTTTCGATTGGTATGTGGTGCAGTACAAAGAAATTTAATAACATATATAACAATAATATATACACGAAATTTTGTATGAGGTTAACAGAAAAGATTTATATCCAGTAACAGGGCATGATTTGAGGGGGAACGCGCCGGGAACCTCTTGGATCCAAAAATAAATTACCGAAAAAAATATTTGAAAAAACCTAATTATTACAAAAATTTGCTATTACTTTTTAAATTGTGCCCCTCATCATCTCCATTAACAAAACTAAACATTATCAAAATCAAACACCAGCACTAATCTTTATCTTAACTACAATCGTTCAAAAAATGTCCCAATAACCTATAGAGAAAATGTAACAAAAAAACTTGCTTCAAAATTAAAACTACATGAAAGGTAACTGATTGGGAGCTTCAGAGAATATGTGTGTCCATATTTTTTTCCGGAGAGTCTTTCTACCTTGAAATATGCTATTGAATCAATAGCAATAACTTCAATTGAATGTGAGAGGGCTGATTTTTGGTCATCATACAGCATTGGACACAAAGAGTAAGGAAAGGTCAAGAAACAAACAATATGACGACACAATGATGAAACTATGGAAACTTTTTTAAAATGTCCGAACCACCGAAACCATCACTTTCGGTTTTTATAACTTTTAATAAGGCTCCGGGGTGACGCCATCATGAGTGACATGTTTTCCATTGTCGTGCGGCTAACCTGACGATAAAGCTCTTTAGAAATATCAAATATCTTTATTACCCTTTTAGGTACAAGTTCATATGTATGTTACATATTTTATTAGGTTTTAAAATGTAGACCTCCTTTGTAATAACTTGATGTAAACTTATAAGCTCATATAAAATATAAGTATATTTGTGTCTGTATAATTTTTGAATTGATGCGTTCCGGCACCTATAACTTTATAAATCAACCGCTGTCCAGTAATAATGGACGTGTGTCCTCTGACGCGCACATTACCGCTTAATTCCCCCATCGGTCAATTTACTGGAAACTTACACGCTACAGTGCCTCCGTTCTGTACCATCTCTACGCTCTTTGGCCACTGTTATACGCACCTGAATTACGAAAGGCACAAAAAACGTATGAGAAATAACTCTGAAAACGGCAACACCAACAAAAAAAGAGTACAGAGAACGGTGCGAGTAAAGTGGATAATTATCCGACGACGACTGAGAGTCGTCACTTGACCTTTTCGTACGAATACGGAACACACGCGCGAGCGCACTCGGCGATTCTAATAAAATTTAAACAAAAAAATCGGAGAAGAAATCTACGTGAGAATCGTTTTTTTCCGTTTTTGTTTCCCTCTCTTTCTCTCTCTCTCTCTCTCTCTCTCTCTCTCTCTCTCTCAGCTGTGTCATACTGGTTTCTCATGGTGTCAGACACACACACACACACACACAATGTCGATATCTGGAGAGAAACTTTGGAACCTTATGTTCCCACGAATCGGTCGGTTGCCGCTCGTTTAGTTAACACAGCGCCTCGCAGCCAACACTGCCCCACGTTGTGAATTTATTTAGTACACTGTCTGTCTGGACTGTGTCATCTGGCAGCACACGTGATCTAGCCGCTTGTCAGCACTAGATAAACAAGTGCTAACATTTTGACTACAAACTTATAGAACTGACACACACTTTATTGTTGTTATATTTTGGCAACGGAGACCACATTGCTGGGTCGAATTTAACAATAGATTTTACTTTACGGGTGAAGCATACGAGGTCTGTAAATTAAGTAATGAGACTAATTCACCACTAAAAAACCTTTTATTTACAATCAAACTATATCCAGACTCTATCGCCTTCAAAATAGTTCCCTTGAGAAGCCATACACCGCTTTATACGGGTTTTCCACTCTTCATAGTAGTGCTGGAACTCAGCAACTGGAATCTCCTTCAACTGGTTGGTAAAATTTTTTTAAAATGTTGTCTATCGTCCTAAAATGGTGTCCTTAGAAATGTTTTTTCAATCTCGGGAAGAGAAAATAGTCAAGTCAGGCGAATAAGCGGGTTTTTCAACAGGAAGAATATTTTTCTTTGTCAAAAACTCATTAACCGAGAGTGCCGTGTGACAAGGTGAATTGTCATGCTGCAGCATCCAGGTGTTGACGATGGCCGGTCTCACGCGGGCAACTCTTTTCCGCAGCCTGTAGTGTGGTTAAAATTTAATTGTTCTGCGACGATTCTGACGGCTAATCGACGGTCAGACCGCGGCACCAAGACCCTGAGTCGATCAACATTGTCGTCAGTTCTTGACGTTGACGGTCTTCCGGAGCGTGGATCATCCTTAATTGATTTCCGTCCATCTGAATATGCTTTAAACCATCTGAAAGCCTGTGCTCTTGTCAGAGCTTCATCTCCATACGCCTTTGTCAATTTTGTAAAAGTCGCCTTTGTAGCATTGTGCCCGCGTTAACACAGAACTTGATTGCATATCGTTGCTCGTAATTGATGTCACTTGTTTTTATAACGCACAACAAATACTCACTTCACGAAAAGCTTGTTTACTTTTCACGAGGCAACAGTAGACAATAAATATCAGTACTCAATATCAATCAGCTGTTTATCTAGCCATCTGTGGTAATGAAAACTTTACAGTGTTGCCATATTGACTGCTACATGATTAGTCTCATTACTTAATTTACAGACCTCGTAAGTCGCTAGACAGTAGGGATAAGCATCGCCAAGAAACCATCGATGTTAATATCGATAAGAGTACATTGATGTTAGAAAAACATCGGTTTGAAAACATCGATGTTTTCAAGCTGATGTTGCAGTCTGCACTTTTATTGTCTCCACCTTCACTTTTGGGTGGCATAATTAACGGGTGAATAATTATGAACGATGCCGATGATATTAAAAAATCAAATATAAACTATTTAAATTATGTTGTAACACTATCAAAATTAAAAGAGAAAAACGCTAAAACTAGAATGGAAAAATAACTTTAAAAAACTTAAAACTAAATCTGAATGAAAACCAAATACGACTGACCGTTTGTAAACTAACTTTGAAACTGTTCTGAAACTGCAAAATTTATGTAACGGTTTTGTTCTATTTTTAGTTTTGCCGTATTACGTCACTACGCTGTTACGTAACTCCAAGTACGAGGGTCATTCAATAAGTAAACAGACAAACAGTTGTAGAAAAGAAATTGATTGTAGCAGCTGATTGAAACTTTCAGGAGTGTTACCTGGCAACGTCGTTGTGAGTTTTGATCAGCTGTTCAATAATATACTGCATAAACATAACCAATACAGTTTTATTTACGATTGCGTGTCCTCTTGAGGACAGTAGCCTACTTTCGAAGAACAGCGTTCTGGTATAAATTTTTGGATTTGGAACCACTATAACCACTAACTTGGATTTACTATTTTGAACCTGAGTCAAAGCGACAAAGCATGGAGTGGAAGTATCCCAGTTCACCTGCCAAAAAGAAATTCAAAACCCAGCCATCGGCTGGTAAAGTGATGTTAACCATCTTTTGGAGCTCCCAAGGCCCAATTTTCTGTGATTACCTAAAAGACCAGCGTACCATCAATAGTCAGTACTATTCTGACATGATTGTGAACAAAGTTAAGCCTGCATTGAAGAAGAAATGTCCGGGATGGCAGAGGAAGGGTGTGATTCTTCTTCACGATAATGCCCGCCCACAGACTGCAAAACTGACGCTAGAAACAATAAAAAAAGTAGGTTTGGAGATCCTACCTCATCCCCCTTATAGCCCTGACCTTGCCCCATCTGACTTTTTCTTGTTTGGCCCACTCAAGGAGACTTTGCGTGGTGTCAAGTTCAACAGCAATGAAGAAGTGAAGGAAAAAGTCCAAAACTGGCTTCGACATCAAGGTAAAGAATTCTTTGCTGAGGGAATAAAAAAGCTTGTAAAGAGATGGGACAAGTGCATAGACGTTGCTGGAGATTACGTTGAAAAGTAAACAAAAAATTTTTTTTGATTGAATAAAACGTTTTTGCTCCACAGCTGTTTGTTTGTTTACTTATTGAATGACCCTCGTACATACGCTATTACTTACTACTTACCAAATAGCCAGCTACCTAGGATCTACCATTAATATAATAATAATGGCTCTCATGTGTACCACCGAAGCAGCTTAGGAGTCAGGCAGGGTAGGCTGCCTTATCCGAGCCGTACGGCATACAAGGAAGGCAGTGTGACCAGCACTACGCTTCAGCCGCCCATTAGGCTATTATCCCCAGGATGTTATCCCAGGTACTCATTTTCAACAGGCTGAGTCGACCTGGGGGCTGAAAAACGCACCTTGATTTATTATGGTGCGGGCCCGGGATCGAATCCGGGACCTCCAGATTAGTAGCCAGGTGCCATAGCCACTGATCTACTGAGCCGCCTCTATCATTACTATCTAAAATAAAAATTTGTCGATTTAAAATAAACAAAATTTAACAATCAATCTAAGCTTTCATTACAAATTAAAAAAAAAAAAAACAAAGGAAAAACATCGAAACGAACCCATCGATAGTATGAAAACATCGCGACTGAACCATCGATGGTAAAAACATCGAACATCGAATGTTAAACATCGATTTTTTTCGACCATCAGTCATCGATGCTCATCCCTAGTAGACGGCAGGAATTAACCTTTGGTTTAGTGTTGACCGTGATTCAAAAAATGAAAGGTTTTGCCACGTTACACACATACGGACGATTCAAAAACAGTGTATACGAGTGTAAACTCGTATATTTATCATGACCGTTTTTGTATTATCGTGTGTACGTAAGTGTTACATAAAGAAAAATAATAACTCTTATACACATATTATCATTTTCATTATTCTGTTTACTGTTTTGAAACACAATAGCCCTATTTTTGTAAAATAAAATATCTTTATATCAAAATATTTTTCTTTAATTCCACTATCAATATTAGTCCTATACTAAAATTGTATTGCAAATTATAATACCACAACCAGATGACAGAAATTTGTAAATGTGAAACAGATTTTTGGTTTGTTTAAAAATATGACATTAGTTAATAAAGTGTACGATATAAATTTAATATATAAACATTCACTGTTTGCATGAATTAGTGCATTTAATAAAATTAGTCCTTTTTTCAGTTTTTCACTAAACAACAAAATTATAATTGGATCCACTGCACGGTCTTAATGGTAGTCTTGTCCTCCAATCTTTGGACATGACCATATGCACCGGTTTTCCTTCAATAGAGGACCTTTCACTCCCACCTGTTACCTCCAACCTACAACTTCATTCCGTACTCTGTCTCTTCAAGTTTTTTCCAATATTCTCCTAAACACATCCATTTCTACTGCTTCGATTTTACTTTTAATAATTTCTGTGGATGTATTTTGTGTCTCCGTAAAAAAATGTGGGGAGTCAAAATTAAGAAAAAAATCGCAAAATCTATTTGAGGTGCCAAATTAAACAGAATGTTAACCAACATTTGAATACTGTGTACAGCCGTGTGAAAATTTAAAAATTTCAGGTCACAGCGGGAATGAGACAACGAGGTGAAACTAGCTTGAAGATTGCCTGATCCCCCCCCCGTAGTTCCTTCACTGAGCCTACTACATATAGGCCAATTGGCATCTATGTAAACCAACACAAACTTAAAAACTAAGCCTAAATAAGGCATTTTTATGTTTAGGCTTAAAAATCACCCCTTACCATAGGCGGCTAAAGGGGTGGACTTGGGGGGGGGGTTAGCCCCCCAAAAAATCCAGCGTTTCTGTTTTTAAAATTTAATAACTTGCTCAACGAAAAATAAAATAAAATAAAAAATTTCAAAGTAACAAAATTTCAAATTTTTAATTTTTTCAAGAAAAATGTGATTCTTTATAAAACTAAAATAAAGATACTTAAACAAACTTTTTTGTTATTTAATAGCTAAGTTATTAGTTATTAGTAAGCAAAAAATACGATATTCACTCGTTAGGTGATATTTTAGGCTAGCGCCTCCTTTGTTTCCATTTTAGAAGTTCGCTTCCGACTGAAGCGTTGCGAAAGGTAGCAGCACTATCCGTGCTATCTGATAGTAGACGGTTTGCGACTTGTTTCTTAAACTTGCCACACTACGCGCAGTATACAGTTTCTTGTAGCTTTGGATAGGTGCTATGTTTTAACTGTTTTGAGGTTAGTTTGTGTAACTTGCGCAATGATTTAAATTGCTACAGTTTGAGAAACTGGAAATCGGGTATAATTCATCTAATAGTTCCAAGTGCAATCATTTCAACGTAAAAGTAAGAATATGATAATTATATAATTTAAAATATTATAAGTATTGGTCTTATTAAAACAATCGGAGTGTGTGAGAATAAACATGTAAAACGAGAACGTCAAAACAGAATTTCGAACGCCGAATTTTAGTCAACGCCTTCTGCCCCAACGAGTCAGTTCTTGGAAGCGAATCGAGTGAAAACGAGTCTTCAAGTATAAGCGTTATTGCAGACATTTTGGTGTTTTTAGTTCTCGAATAAATATTTTATATTAGTTAATCGTAGAAAATATTTTGTTACTTTGAAAAAAATATAATATTTGAGTAACTGTTATTTACATCGAGTTTTAAGTACATTAGGCACTACAAAAAAATGTTATTTATATTTCTATTTATAGCATTAGTTCCATTATTTTTGAAAACAGTCTATATAAATTAAACAGTGGTGACATTTCATTTACGGATTATTAACACTTTAAATCTATTTTTGATACGTTACTATAAAATAAAATTAGAAATATTTTGATAATTTCTGTTGATTATTTCGACTTAAAAATATTAAGGTTCAGTATAAAATTTAGTGCAAAATTATTTAAGAATCTCTCTGAGCTTTCAATCTTTGAAATTAATTCAAAGAATTATTACCTCCATTTTTTGAGCGAACACTCATTTTTTTTTAAATTTATGCTTATTTATAAAACTTACTTATATAATAAATACAACAATTTACATAAAAGAATTATCACACATAATTTGTGTTTAAAAAATCCCTAAAATTATATTTTACTTTTTTTTCTTAAAATATTTATCGGACGGTTAGAATAATCTCGCCTATAAAGATTTGTTTGATTTAACTGAATCTGATACAAATTGTACTATCAGCCAGATATTTCTGATGAGAGGTTTCAAATTTTCATCTTCAAAAAGTATGAGAAAAAGCAGCCAATTATATAAAATTTTGTAAAATGGTGAAAAAACGCTTAAAGATTATTTTCCTGAATCATTCGTCCCATATATCTATATTTTTTAATAAACATGCATGTTCTGATTTTGAAATTATAAGCGTATAGCAAATAAAAATATAACTTTTTATCAAATTTTAACCTATAATTTCATAAAAATTGTAAATGATTTGCAGAGTGCAGAGTATCACTGAAAGAAAAGCGTAAAGATCCTCAGTTCTTGATCATTTGGGGAAAGGTCACAGAGTTCGCTGAAAAATACGATATTTGTTTAGAAAATGCAAGGAGCTCGAATCGGAAAAGAGAAATGAGTACTCGCCTCAAAGATAGTGCAGTATTGTCTACTACTATTGGGCAATCTTATGAGGAATATAATATCGAAAAAAATAACGCAAATGAGACTATGAAATTTTGGCAGTCTCACGTGTACAACAGGGTCCTAGACACAATCACTCAAAGATTGGAACAACGCTTCAGCGAAGAGTCACTTTTACTGGGAGAAGCTGTTGATTCATTATTCAATTTTGACTTTGAGAACTCAAAACCATTTTTAGATCATTATGGTGAAATTGTAAAAATAAATACCACGTTACTGGCTGCGGATATGACAATTGCCAAAATTTGTCTTAATAAGATTGAAGCAAGCGAAGTAAAAAATAAGGAAACCACAGCGACAACTACAGAAAAGAAAAAAAAGAAGGATATTGCGATCGTCAGAAAATTTAAACGTGTTCAAAAAGTGGTAAACCTAAATGAATTTCCAAATTTGTTCAAGACTCTAAAACTAGCAGCTTCCATTCCAATTAGTTCAGCGTCATGTGAGAGACGTTTCTCTGCAATGAGGAGAATAAAGAACTGGCTACGAACCACCATGACGCAAGATAGATTCTCAAATTTATCTCTGTTATATATAGAAAGAAATCTATATAAAAACCAACTGAGCAGCCAAGATATTGTAGAAAGGTTTGGTACAAAACCGAGAAAAATTAATTTGAAATAAATATATAGTTAATCTTTAGGGTTTAGTTTTTGCAAATAATCGATTCATATTTTTTAGTAACTATAACTTCTTATTTTTTGGAAACTCGTTTAATTGTTCAAAAGTTTATCAATCAACTAACTTTAGTGATGTTTTGATGTTTAGTGTATTGTATTCTTCTATATTGTAATAAACTTAAACCTTGTAAATAAAATTGTGTTTTTACCCCTTGGTTTGACATAAAAACAACGTAAATTAAACAAAAGAAACAGTTTATGACATGACACAAAAAACTTATCTAGTATTACTAATTCAATATATAGATATGACTGGCTTTGGATTTATTTGAAAATCATTAATAAAAATTTTTTTTAAACTAATCATTTGCCAGCTGAACTACTTAACGAAATGAACAAATTTTAAAAATATTTGTAAACGTTGTGCACATATACTATGAATATTTAAGAACATCTAAGATCTTTCCATAAATTTTAAATATTTTAACGATTTTTTGAATTTCATGTACATTAGTACATTTTCCTAAAGAGCGAAAATCTTTGATGGTCAAAAATCGTGGTTTTAAGGACCATATTTTTAGAAACTGTTCTATGGGGCCTCTTTTTAAAATTCTTCTTTACCTAAAGTCTAGCCCCCCCAAAATTTACGACCAAAAGCCGCCTATACCCCTTACGATTATTATAATCAATTTTCAGCATAAGCGTTACTTCGATGTTTTTAAATAAGCAGTAAACGAGACATCGCAAGTCGTTTCGAGCAAAGGTTGTGTGTGAAAATTGATGAGGGAACCGAGAAAGTAAACTCTACGAGAAAGGAATAAAAAACTGTGTAACGAAAAGTCCACACAGGTGAAACTACAAACCACAAAAGTTATACCAACACTTTTTCTACAACAAAGTCACATGAACTCTGTTGTTTTCTTTTTTCCCCCATCTCGTGAAGATACCGATCACAAGCTATATTCAATTAGGCTATGGCGTACTGCTAACCCCTCCATCGTAAATTCTACATGATAGAAATAGAATCAAAGACGTCTTGTATACTAATTGGTATTGCCTTTCTGAGTCATAGGCCACCGAACCCCATGGTCTATATAAGTCTATCACACTCAACCTATAACCTCGAGCTCGTTGTCCCGTTTTGGTCCTGTTGAAGCTATTAGTTACAGTTACTTTCTTTTCTGCCAAACCAGGATAATTCTTGGACGTATTGTTAGTAAGTTCAGTACATCTTGTACAACAATTTCCATGATTCATCCTTAATAATAAGCATACACAACTGTAGCTGAAACATCCACTGAAATTAAATGAGAGCAAAAAATAACACTTTTTCCTTGCTGTTGATAATTTTAAAAATTTAACCGTGATCTGACGTTGTGTGATTTCAGCCGGCCAGACACTCTAAACTGGAGAAAGCCGACATCCTGGAGATGACCGTGAAACACTTGCAGACAATCCAACGGCAGCAGCTGACGGCGTCCATCGCGGCCGATCCCAGCGTGCTGCAGAAGTTCAAGACGGGCTTCAACGAGTGCGCCGGCGAGGTGAGCCGCTACATCGGCCACATGGAGGGCGTCGACACCAGCGTCAAACAGCGGCTGGTCTCGCATCTGGCTACTTGCGTCTCCGGCCTGCAACAGATGGCGCCCTTCTCCTTCCCAGCCGCCAGCAATAACAATATATTCAATGCAGCTTTCAATAACAGTAACAACAACAACAACAACAACAGCAACAATGGTAACATTCTTCAACAGCCGGCATCGAGCATAACCGAAGACGTGAACAACAACCACGCGTCGGCCAGGCTACAGATGATGACAGGACTGCAGTTGATCCCCAGCAGACTACCGACAGGCGAACTGGCTCTACTCCTGCCGAACTCTCAACAGTTAGCCGGCAGCGTGTTGCCATTCTTCACGGCGGCCGCCGCTCAGGAGAACAACGCCAACCTCGTGTCCACGACGACGTCCTCTTCGGCGGCCGAGAATCTGTCATCCTCAACGGCGGTCGGCAACAACTTCATCGACCACAGTCATCATTCGAGCGCCTTCACGGCAGTCAACAGGAAACCGCAGCACGTTTCGCCGCTGCTGAGTCCCGTGTCGTCCACAGCGTCCAGTTACAACGACGAGTCGACGTCCGACCAACCGTATCCCAGCCCGTCCGAAGTCACGTCCACCTCCGAACACCAGCCGACGTCGAAGATCAAGTTTTCCAAAAACGAAAAGTTTTTCCCCTCTGCCGCTACCACCGCTGACGAAACGAGCAAACAGTCGAAGACTTTACTACACCCGCAGCCGGCTTTAGCCGCGATGAACCTGAATTTCGAATCGGTGAAGAAGAAAGAACCTCTGGCCACCAATCAGTCACTTGTGAATTCGATACAAACCCCACTGAAAGTGATCACTACCGATCATTTCCTGAAAATCCCAGAGACGTCGTCCAGCGTCTCGACTAACTACCTGAGTTCCCACCGAGTGGCCGAAGAGAGCAGCCAAGATTCGCTATACAAAAATCCGTTGGACTTCTCAATGAACAATAAAGAACAACAACAGCAACAACATTCTCACTCCTTCCTGTCCGGGATGAAAAGATCATTCTATTCGGAAAACAGCACCGACAGGCTGTTGATAAAATCTTCCGACGTTCTCTGTTACGACCTGAAAAAGATTCCTCGTCTCAATGCAGAAACCGACGACAAACCTTTGTCCGGAGAAAAGAAGGCCAAAAGGAAGGACGAAGAATCGTCTTCAAACAGCAGACCATCTACGTCAACAGGCGAAGTCACCAAAGACATGTGGCGACCGTGGTAAACTTGGTTGCTCTCATCAAAAAATGCAATGAATTGTGATATAATTTTTTTTCTTTTTCAAGACCAACTTCTAGAAAACTATCTTTAATTTAAAAATATAAACTATATAAATTACAGTTTTTCGCATTGTAAATATTTTTTTCTATTTTATAGTGTTTTATATTTTTTTATTTATGTGTGTACAATTATGTTTATTTAATAAATATTAAATATTTACTCATACACCTTTTAGACTGAGTTGTACCTGGAAGCCAACAGGAGAAGACTATTTATCAAAAAACGTATGTACATAATTCAATTCGTTTACATCCTGAAGTCCTGATTTTTAACTATTTTTTTTTATTTGACTTTTTTTCTTTTTCTTATAGAACCCGCCTTTCACTTTCGCTGAGCATTTCCCAATTCCTAACGCTGAGTTACAGTATTCTTCTGCTTCCTCTAGTATAGTCCTGGTTGCACTGTTCCACATTTTAACTTCGGGTTTTTCCTTTCATTCTCCATAGTTCGTGATATATCACAGACATTTACTTGTTTATAGTCTCCTGTTCGTATTCCCATGACCAGATAACATCATTTTTCATCCTCTAGCGCTTCGTGTTCCTCCTACTCATCTTTCCCTTGTGCCGTCGATTCTTATCTATCTGTCTCACCCCTGCGACTCTTCTAAAGTATTTACTGTATTCTCTCTCTCTCTCTCTCTCTCTCTCTCTCTCTCTCTCTCTCTCTCTCTCTCTCTCTCTCTCTCTCTCTCTCTCTCTCTCTCTCTCTCTCTCTCTCTATCTTCTCTCTTCTTCCCGTGAAAATCCAGCCCAGACCCAGTATAACATGACAGGTAAGTGGAATGATTTTTAAGTATCTAAGACGTACATTGTTTTCGTTTTTCCATTGTCTCTGACAGTACAAATTCTTATTTCTCTCTCATTCACTCAACCGTTCTCTCACTACCCTCTACTTACTATTCACACACACACACACACACACACACACACACACACACACACACACACACACACACACACACACACACACACACACACACACACACACACACACACACACAACGTGCATATAAAAATTACAGATAAAAGTTTTCAAAAAATATAATCGACAAGTCAGTTTTAACTACTGTAGATACAAAGCGATTGTACACCCATTTGATTTTAAGAACATTTTCTAAAAAATATCGGTATGGAGAACCATACATGACTTCCATGTTCTAAGATTTATATTTAAAATCATTTTCGAAATGAAGTTTCCGATAGAAACTACTTCTTTCTTCAGCCTTAACCACAGTACTGTCGTCACTAACTTCACGTTAGCGCACTCGATTTTCACGATTTTCATTGATGATGGCAGTCGATGGCACTTCAGAAACGTCTGTTTTTGCAGAAAACATTGAACCACGGCCAAACAGCCCGGGAAGGAATTTTAACAACAAACTACTTCTTTGTTACCGATAACGAAGTACACTTATAAAAAAGTATCCCTTCCTCCTTCAACTATCATTTTCATTTATAGAAAATTACCCCCTCCCCCTTCAACTACCCTTTTCTTTTATAGGTATTTCATCTACTTTTCTACAGTGGATTATTATGACCTTCTTTTCAGGATACTTTATCAAAATTAAGTAGGCCTACTTTACTCTTGTTAAAACAAAAACGTTACAGGTAAACTACCCCTTTCCCTCAACCGATCTTCACCGAAATCAATAAGCCTAGAGTTCTCTACATTTCAGTCACATATGCAAAAAATTATTTGATTCTGTTTTAATTTGCGGCAGTTATCGTTTGCCATAGAAAAAATTCTACACACAGATAGACAGACAAAAGAAATGACTTTTCTTCATGTTTTGAGGGTAGTACAATCAGAATCAGCCCTTATCTCGAACACGATTTTTTCGCGGTCACCACAATCGGCGCGAAAGCGCATCCCAGGCAAAATTTAATAATTTTCACTTTGCATACCTGTTCATAGTGCATGAGCACGTGCTGTCCAAGTTCCTTAATACTTATACACATATATCATCTTGATCTCTTCCCCGGTCATAGTTGCCAGGCCGAGAGACCCCCGGCACACTTTACACTTAGCCTGCCATGATTAATTTAAAAAACCCAGGCCTTAAAAAAAATAAAACAAACTTTTCAAACGCAGACCTCCAAGACAGCTCTTGATGAGAACAGCTGACCGGGCACCAACACGAGTCTACCGCCAGCTCACTCTACCCCACGACAAACACCGCTCCAAGCAGCGGGAACGCAAAGTACAGTTGACCGAAGTCTCAGACAGATAGCGTCAACATACGTGATCCAACGAAAGCAACCAATTCAATCATAACCAATTTGTAAGTTACAGTAACGTCTCCTAGATGGAGAGAGTGTCCACAAGCGCAAACTACACAGATTAAAGGAGTCTATTACCCAGATTCACTCTAACAAAAGTTCGGAAGTCGCCGTAACGCCTAGATACGGCACAAGACTTTCTAACATACAAACTTTTAATTCATTTAGTTTTAATTTTTCTATCTTAGTCAACAAATTCCAGAAGCGAAAACGGCCTTGTAAATAAGATTAATCTCGATTGCAATGTGACTGCTCCAGCGCTGGGACATTTCAACAGGGCACATGCGTTAAGCGATGGTACCTTTTCTGGGCTGTCAACGAGAGGAATGGTGATCCAAAGTTTATCGGGTTGATGGGTTGTTTTACGCTATTACAATAGTAAAATCCGAATCATCAAACATAATATCTCTAGTCGTAAAATTATTATCGTATTCTCTTAACAGATACTTTCTTTGTTAATTAGGCTTATTAACAAATAAATGTTGGAAAAAATGTAAAGTCCCCAAGTCTTGGTTGCAGGCAAAAGTGATATCATTATTTAAGAAGGGCCGACGGAACTGCTGTAACAATTACAGAGGAATTAGTACATGTTATAAATGATATTCACGAATCCTTAATCAGCGCTGTAAAGCTATCTCTGAGGCATTAATAACAAAATTGTTTTAGAATTGGACGAGCTTTGCAGTGACAATGTTTTTTCAGTAAAAAAAATAATTGAGAAAAGATGCGCCATGAATTGAGAGACACAAGTGGCTTTATCGATTATGAGAAAGCCTTTGACAGGCTGTATAAACGTAGGTTGTGGGAAATTTCAATACGTAGGAGCTTTCCACTTCATCTCGTCCGCGCTATTCAGAGCCTGTGTGCGGGGACAACTATCCATACAGATTCAGGTAAGCGAAGATTATCTCAAGAAGTGGCCATAAATCAAGGCGCTAGACAAGGCCGTAGCCTCTCTCCAAGTTTATTTAACATTTATACTGATGAAATGTTGCGAGAATGGATGAACGTCTGTCGTCCAGGTACAAGAATCTCGGATAAGGGAGGACATTACTATACGCGTATAACCCGAGTGAAAATGAGTTACAAAGGTCTGTTTGTACCTTACATACAATCTGCCGAAATACAACTTAAGATCTGAGATACTAAGACAAAAGTAATGGCCTTCGTAGGGAAGAACCCTGTAAGAACAAAAATTGTGATTGCTATAGTGCGGGAGGACTTACCATAATGAGCTTTGATGTTACGTAATAGTAACAATTTAAAATGCATATTAGTTCTAGGTATCCAAGTCACGTATGAACAGTAAATTATTATAAATAAATCACCTTATATCCGTCGTGTGACTTCGTTACGTCGATTTTCGCAAATCATCCATTTTCGCAAAAGTTGGCAGCTTATAATTACTTTATCCGCAGATTGTTGGCAGTACCTCTCAGTGATGATGATTACCGTGAGGAGGTGAATACCATTAAACATATAGCTTTAGCTAATGGTTACCAAAACACGTTGATTGATAATCTCATCAAGAAACATAAAATTCGAAAATCCAAGCCCCCAATAAATAAGGATACAAAAATAACATTTATTTCTACCGCATACACAAATATAATGCCAAAGATTCTAACCTCCACATTTAATAAATTGAATATTACTGCTACCTTCAAAACAAACAATAGTCTATTAAAAATACTACGTCATAGAAAACCCATACCTTTAGAAAAGAAATCCGGCATATATAAATTATCATGTAACGACTGCAACAGTTTTTACATTGGTCAAACGGGGAGAGGTTTCCTCAAACGATTTAAAGAACGCACACCAAAACGTCACCTAAATAATCTCACTTTGTTAAATAATATCAAGTCCAACTTTGCCCGCCACTTAATCTTACACAATCATAATTATACTGATTTTAAATCTAATTTAATACCCCTACATGTGTGCAACAAAGGCCGTTACATGGACGCAATAGAGGAGTTCGAAATATACAAAGCATATAATAACATAAACAGCCGAGACTTCATATTGAATGACCACTTAAATTTTAAATCCAACCCGCTATACGATACAGCTTTGAACCTGCTTAGGCGTAATCACTCAGATAATAGTTCAGTGTCCGATCGGCTTCGTCGTGGTGCGCACCATTTAGGAAGCAAGCGAATTACATAATGGACAATTATGTGTAACATGTGTTTTTAACGTTTAACGACCTCAATAGAGCGATTTTATCTGATGATGGAACAGATGTTCCGAAACGCGTCATTTTAATCGACGTAACGAAGTCACACGACGGATATAAGGTGATTTATTTATAATAATTTACTAATAGTAACAGCTCTTCCCCTCCCCTCGCCCAATAGCGTTGTCACACATTACGCTTGGTTATGCGTAGGCAAAGGGGTGAGGGGAGGTCTGTTGCAACACTGGCAATAATGCAGTGGCTTCGAAGCTTATTATGATACGTAGCGTTTTGGAGCAGGTATCACGTTTTAATTATTTGGGTTGTGATATCTTATATAGGAAGGACAACGATATCGAGAGAAACTTAAATCAATTTAGTTATACCTGTGCAACGATAAGACGACTTTTGAAGAATAAAACGCAGAGGGGGACACAGCTAAAGTTCTATAAGGTCTTGGCTGTGCCGGCTTTAATTTGTGGTTGTGAAACGTGGACTTTCCTGCAAAAAGATATTTCAAAAATACAGGCCTCGGAAATGCAATTTTCAAGAGCAGTGAAGGGATGTAGTTTGAGAGATCGTTTACGAAACGACGACATAAGGAAAGACCTGAAGTTACAGTCGGTTCTGGAGAGAATAATGGAATACAGGCAGAATTGTAAGTCCCATGTGGAACGCATGGTAGACACGCGTATTCCTAAACAAGCGATTGAATATACGCCAGTGGGGGCGAGAGGTCGAGGAAGACCTTGAAAAAATGGTCAGAGACTGTGAAGTCGGAACGGGCTATAGCCCAAGCCATGTAGTGAAGAAGA
This sequence comes from Magicicada septendecula, assembly GCA_034769895.1. NCBI lineage: Eukaryota > Metazoa > Arthropoda > Insecta > Hemiptera > Cicadidae > Magicicada > Magicicada septendecula. The sequence continues at coordinate 451,774,883 of CM068374.1, forward strand.
AGAACAAATAAAGGGTAATGTCGTGTCACACTGTTCTAAAAATCGAAACACGCAAAAGCATTACGTTACCGATGGGCGGTCTGTTCATTATAGATTGAGACTTTGTTTCGGCGTGAATATACTTATAAGACATTTGAAAAGACGGCGCTTAGAAAAACAGTTCCAAATTTATACTTCAAACAATCATTTCTAACAGATTCGAGTTAAGCATTGAAATTTTTAACGTTTATGCCATGCATTTTTTCATACAAAATGCAACATATATGAGATTTTTTTTAAATTTTCGTCACATTATGTGAAACAATTAGTTTTTATATTAGTAATTTTGGGGAGCAAAATTTTTCCAGCCGTGTTAGAGTCGTTTCAATTATCCGGAACACTCACTTATCCAAAAGTGATAACATTCATTATTCTACGTAAGCTGTGGTCGCATGTAGTCAATAATCAGATTTATAATATTATAATATAATATTATAATCAGATAATATTACATTCAGTATTTGTTAGTGCACACACTATTTTGCCTTTTATAAAATGTTATTTCTTTCTCTGAGTATTTTTTCATTTTCATCCTATTGCAAGACATGACGATGTGCTCCATATAGGTCTAAACATCGTGAAGAAGCGTCACGGGAATGCTATAGAAACATCGCAGCAGCTGTTCAGTAGTCAGATTAACTCCCACAGACCCTTCCAAGAGCCAAAACAGAACTCGAAGTCAGCATTACACATATTTCGCCTAGGAATTTATTACAGAAAATATATGAGAAAGTCGATTACTTGTTGATAATCAAACCACGCAACAGAAATAAAAAAACGATAGCAATGTAGCTTGCGTTTTTATCATGCATATAAACAGCAGCACGGATTCCAACGACATCTTACAACAACAAAATTCAATTAGGAAGAAAATACAAAATTCACAATTGAAATAGAAAAAAACATCAATTACCTAGAGTTGACATTAAAAATAATGAATAACAAAATTACTTATAGTAAAACCACACCTCTAACCTAGTATTAAAAATAACATCAACTTCCCCAACCAACACAAATATGAAATTTTTTATTCACTTGTACTTACTTTTTTTACTCACAGGTAATTTTTTTTAAATAAAAATTGCACTTACACGCAAGATCGAGGTGAAGAAAGGAAATTTGTTCAGCAAATGGAAAAGGTAATGACATAAAGACAATACACAAAATAGAACAAAAGAAAAAGAAAACTGTATAATAAAAATATAACACCATTAAACAATAAAGTTTCAAATTTCAATACAACATACAACTCTATAATGTACTTCGACTACAATATAAATAAAATTTCAAAAACCCTACATTAATACTACATAAGAGCTGCATACGAACAATCATCACATGTCCCCAAATATAAACATCATACATGAAATAAAATGCCCCACATCCATAAAGTGTTATGTGGTCCAAACAGGGAGAATAAATTATTTATCACTACCAAACAAACCGAACCATAATACCTTCAACTAAACAGTATATAACAACAATCTAAGAGTTACATGCTATCCAAGAATAACACCCGTTTCCTGACAGAAAATATTAAATTCATAAAGTCAACAGCAAAAGATGAAAAGATGGACATCTTAGCGTATACAAATCACAAAAGTAATGAACTGCGTTTGCAGAGTTATAAAATTAGAACACTTAACGAAAATAAATTGAGTTTTACACCAACTTGAAGCTTATTCTTTTCTATATTTTGTTATGGAATTCCAATAAACCTATATCTTAAATAAATCTGGAGGAATTCAGAAAAATTATTCACAAACCCTGTTTTACCCTATTTTTACGTCGGTGCAAATTCAACATTACATAAACGCTGTTGTACATAAGACATCAGCATTACAGTGTGTTAAAAAAGTGTGTTTACAGTAGACAATTTAAAAATGGCGGCCATTTGTAAAATTGTTTTTATTTCAATTTTTATGAACGTAGGAAAATAATTTTTCACCACAGTAAATTAAAAATATTACGAAACGATTTGAAAAATTTTTCAGTTTTTGTAGTCTGTTATAAGAATACTTAATAACATTAAGTAAAACTTGAGTGAAAATTACAAAAAAAAATACACGTAATGTGGAAGATGCTCCACCGAGCACTACTCCCTTGTTCTAATCTAAAATAAGTCTTTGGTGTGGTCGGTTGTCTGCAGTGTGTCCTGCGTCATCAAGCACCTTCCTTGCCAGCTCGTTTGGGATGCTCTGTTGGTCTGTTTCTATACCTGGTGAAATGATTTTTAATTTCTTCTTGAACAACTTTATTAAGGTCTTCTGTACGACGAAGTGATTTGGCCTGTACCTTGGGGGACACTGACCACTGATCTAAGTAACATGTTCTAGAAACGCTCCAGGATCTGTAAGTATGATTTGCGTGTTGTCCGGTATAGTTGAATGCCGTACGTCGAGATTGGTTTCAGAATAGTCTTATAAAGGAGTAGATTATTCTCCATGACCACCTTCCGAGCAATCCGTACATATGTTTTTAGGTATGCCGAAGCCGTTTGTTTGTTTGGTGTTTTTTTTTTTTTTTCTTTTTTTTTACTACGTGTTTCGCCACGTAAAGCTCTGTCCTGATGCATGCCGACGAGATACTCCAAGGTCCAGATTTACAAAACTGTATTGCTGCCAGTAGTATTGCTTCTGAAGCCTGCCGTATCATATGCTTCAGAAGCCTGGACCTGGCCTCAGTCCAAAAAAAGATACGATCAGAAAATGGGAAAGAAAGATTCTGAGGAGGATATATGGAGGTGTACTAAATACTGGAATGTGGTGTATGAGGACAAACACCGAATTGTACGATCTATACAAGGATCCGGACATGGTCACAGCAATAAAACAAGGCAGAAATTAGGTGGACAGGTTACGTACAAAGGATGACAGAGGAAAGAGCAGTGAAAAAATGTTTCATTGTAGGACCAGTAGGAAGAAAAGCAAGAGGGTTGCCAAACAAAAAAAAGATGGGTGGACGATATAGATGAAGATAAGAGAAGACTGGGGGATCAGAAGGTGGCGAAGAGTCGTACAGGATAGAGGGGAGTGGAGGCCAGGGCTCTTCATGAGGTATAGCGCCGCCGTGGAGTAGTAGTGCTAAGGTTTATGAAGGAAAGGCGAACCTTCTGAAACATAAACGAGTACTGAACAATTTGGTACATGAGTATTTACTAATGACCGAAGTATATAATCTAATGTAGTGAACAGCAGCTGCAGGTGACTAAACACAGACTTCATCAATAGGATATTCTTTATTACTTAAAATATCATTACAAAAACAAAGACATAGTATTTATGGGAAAAGATCCAGAGCGGAAAGAACAATAATTGATAACCAAACGATACAAAGGCAGCACATTTGACGTCCGGAATGTGACAGAGGTTACGAAGAAGATAAAGATTTACTAAATTAATTCTGTCATGATGTGTCTATAACTAATCGAGTGAACCACACCCTAAGTTTTAACTCAACCGTTTGTCTGGCATTTGTCTATCTGTCATTCTGTTTGGCGAATGTCTCATAATTTTATAACGCACCAACCGATTTTCGTAAAAGTTAGTATGCTTGTACATACTTGTACCACACAGATCTTTACTATTTTTGAGATTTATCCCTCGCAAATTTCATGGTTATCAATTTAAATATAATTATAACCAAAATTTGAACACAATGTTCAACTTTGGAAATTTCAAAGTTTTGGAGCATCAGAGCCCAAAAAGTCGATAAAAAAGCTTGTAAAACTTATCGGGCAAGCTCGTTGATCCATGTCGGGCATCAAATTACGGATAACTTTAACGAAAATCTTTATATGTATTCTACTTTGGGTGTTTCCAAATTTTATGACATCAGAGCCAAAAAAGAGTCTAAAGTTAGAAAAAAATTGAAAAAATCCATGCTGGGTATCAAAAGGGAATTTTTACCCAAAGTAGTGTTTACTTTGAAAATTTTTAAATTTAATTTTACAGGACGAAACAGGAGTAAAAGTTGATGTGCGGCATCAAATTAGGGCGAATTTTAATCAAAATACGAACTCTGTCTGTTTAATAAGTTAACAAAATGTATATCTGTTCAATATCTTTGAAAATTTTTGAGCCTCTTTCAAAACGTTTGTAAGCTACGTTTGCAAACGAACTTCACATTTGCTCATCAGTCATGGATGATTGTGCAATGTATTAGATATGGGCCTATAGATGTCTACATACGAGGTGTGTTCAAAAAAAGACCGAACTATTTGTGTAGCACGCCAATGCTGCACAATTACGTGCTGCTAACGACAGGTTTTGACGCCGGAAGCCGTTTTCTCCGTCCCCTCATGATCGTCAGTCTTTGAGCTCTAGTGGGCACAGGCACACACCATCCTGCGGATTTATAACGAACTGAGAATGAAGATCTTAAACGCAACGTTTGTGTATAAAACTTTGGTGCTAACTTCGTAAAATCTTTACAGAGCAATTTCCATTGACAATTTCCAAAGTTGTCATTACCATTTGCATTGGTACGCAGTTGTTGACCGATTTCAAAACGGGTCCCTTTCTGATCGTCGTCAACAAACGCAGTAAGAATCTTTTTCAGCGATACGATACATTTAAATTTTTCGATTAAAATTTAATATTACGATCTTAGATGGATGCGCATTCTCTCAGAAAGGCTCGTCAGTTAAACGATGATTTACAATTACCACATCACGAGCTCTCTTCCCATGATCTTCGACATCGCTTTGATCTGCACCGACCATTGTTTTTACCCTCTTTAAAATTTCTTAAAATAATCGTTCGGCTCATGCAGCCCTCCGCGTATGCTTAATTCAAAAACCAGAATGTCTGTGTAAAGTTTTAACGTAGTTTTCCGCAAAGTTTCATAGCCAGACGTTGTTCTTCGTGGTCCTTCTTAATCACTTTGTCACTAATCCGGCGGCCAGCGTGCGCACGTCGCCACTCGATCTGATATAGCTCAAAGACTAATGCTGATAGCGGAACAGAATAAATGGCAGTTTGTTGTCAAAAACTGTCGCTAGGCGCGCTCTAAGTCGCAGCGCGTTGTTCGTGCGGGTTGATTTGGTATTCAAAAATTTACAGGCATTGCACAAATGCAATGCACAGAGAAGGGGCATTGAAAATGCTTCAATAAATCTAAAAAATATATATATTTATGTTCATTCACCAATCAATGAATTCATTCTTCATTTACCAATGTACAGATTATAAGTTAAATGTAGTCGCATTCATAAGCGAAGTTTTATATGTGTACTACGTTATTGACAACAAAGAAGTACAGTACAGTGAAACTTCGCTAATTCGGACTTCACTAATTCGGAATTTCTATAATTCGGACTGGAGTTCTCAGTACTGTAATTTATACGTACATATGTAAAAAAAACAAAATCAAGTGTAGATTTAGCCTACTTGAGAAGATAAAGCCCGGAAATACTGTACATAGTGTATTTCCATGAACTGGGATTATTAATTGGTAGGTCAGCGATAACGAAAAGCAGGTGTCGTATACATTTCCTGGAAATTCTGAACAATAATGTACAATAATTCATAACAACGGATATGACTCATAATGATAATGAACTTGAACCGTGGCAAATCTACAATGCTGATGAGAAGGGATTGTTTTGGAAGGCAATGCCAAAAAATACACAATCGAGTAAAAAAAACCCCATACACCTGGACATAAAATAAATAAAATGAGGCTGTCTGCATTACTGTGTGCCAATTCCGATGGTACGCATAAATTACAATCTGTCGTAGGAAAATCTAAAACCCAAGAGCAATGAAGAACATAAACGAGACTGATCTTCCTGTGATTTGTAAAGCTCACAGAAACGCGTGGTTCAGCTGTGAAATTTTCAGTTCTTGGTTTCATAACAATTTTATTCCATCAGTCACAACATTTCAGATGGAAGAAAAAAATGTTGCTAGGGAAGAAGTTAAAGCAGTGTTGTTATTGGACAATGCTCCAGTGCATCCTGCAGAGGACATTTTACGAAGTGATAATGGAAAAATAAAATGTCTATTCATGCCTCCTAATACATCGGCACTAATACAACCAATGGACCAAGGAGTAATCTATTGTTACGGCATCACGAACAATCTACGTGTTTGTCGAACGTTCCAGAGAGATCCAGAATGTAAGCGTGCTACTAAACGCATTTTGCGAGAATCTTCTCGACTGTGCCGGGCTTCGCTCGGGCGCTCGGCCTGTGTCAAGGCCGCAGTTAATTACGTAGTTCATACGCACGCTACGACGCAATTAGGAATCGTCTACATATTCGACTAGCTATAAATACCGGTACTCAAACGACGTTCAGTTTAGTATGAGGCGAATTTTTGAGAGTATTAGTGCGATATATTTACAGAGCGGTTCCAGTTATTACTGTGTACGTTCAAGTAGTTATTAGTGAAGTGTTGCGTTTTATATTCGGACGGTATAATTGTAATACAGTTGAGTTTTAATATTAGTGGACATTTTATTGCATGTGAACAATTTTCATTTGATTTGTTGTAGACACTGTGTTGTTAATTACGAACTATTTAACTGTAAAAATTAAAGGTGTGATTAGTAACTTAATTGTTGTCTTGTACTTATTTTGTTTCCACTGTACCTACGACGATCGAGTAGACCGTCGTAACAGTGGTGTCAGAACTGGGATAGAACGGTTAACAGTGGAAACAGTGGATACTTTGTACAAGACGAGTGTGATTCGTAATTAATCGGTAAACATGGATCCCAGTCAGATGATGGAAGCTTTACAAACACTGCTGCGGCAGACACAGGAAGAAGCAGAAAAACGACAGGATGAGAAACGCAGACAAAATGCAGAGGAAGCGGAAGAGAGACAGAAAACCCTCCTGCTGGAAGCAGAGGGAAGACGCAGATAGGAGGCGGAAGAAGCAGAAAGACGACAAAAGGAAGAACGAAGACAGGAAAGAGAAGAGGCTGAGGAACGTCAGAAAGCACTAATGCTAGAAACAGAAGAAAGACAAAAAGATAAAACGGAAGCTCTCTTTGAAACTATGCAGAAACAGTTGCAAGAACATAGTACCGCAGAATTGGGTCTCCTACGAGGTGAGCTTAATAAACAAGTTACTAAAATATCGGAGGTACAAGAATCAATGACATTAAAAATAGCTGAAGTAGAAAAATCTGTCTCGAGTGTTGAAGAATCGATGTCTACAAAAATATCTGAAGTAGAAAAATCTGTCTTGACTGTGGAAGAAATTATGTCAACAAAAATATCTGCAGTAGAAAAGATTACAAATATAAAAGAGCAGATTAAAAATGAAGTCGAGCAGTGTCTGAAATTACAACCAAAACAACTTCGTGAACAGACTGTACCAATGATAAAGACAGAAAAAGACGCAGAAAATAAGTCAATAGAGAAAGTAACTTTGCCTGCAGTAGGGACAGTTCATGTCAAAGCTCCAAACTTTGACGGAAGCAGTCACTGGGGAACGTACCTCCGCCAATTTGAAGCTGCTGCATGCGCAAATAATTGGACAGAGAAAGACAAGGCTGTTTCACTCGTTCTTGCATTAAAAGGACCTGCGGCAGAATTACTACAGAAAGTGCCACCTGACAGCCAGAACATCTATGCCGAGTTGATAAAAGTTCTAGAATTACGCTACGGTGATAAACATTTGCGAGAGGTGTACTATGCTCAGTTGAGAACAAGACGACAACGTTCCGGGGAAAGTCTTCAAGAATTTTAAGCAAGTATCGACAGATTGATTAGATTGGCCTATCCAGAAGCACCAGAAGACTTCCGAATAAGGTTTGCGGTGCAGACATTTATTGATGGCATCGGAGATTGTGAACTTCAGCAAGTGTTACGAATGGCAAGACACCGAGATAGCTCAGAAGCTCTTGTTCACGCCCTAGAGTTTGAAGCTGCCAAGTCAGCGTCCCGCTACATTAATGGGTTTGTGCCATCACGTTGCAGTCAGAAGATCCCTCTATCACATTACCGTTACGACGGGTGCAGAAAAACAATGTTGTCGGACAACAATTCAAGAGTTCAATAGAGTCGCAACGATCTGTCGAACCAAAGGATAAAGACAGAAGACCGACGTGTTACAACTGTGGGAAACGTGGTCATCTACAGGTAGACTGTTGGGAGAAGAAAATACCGAGAGAAGGGAGTGATCGCACCAATTGGAGAAGTAAAGCCCCAGAACAGCACACAGTTTCCACGCTACATAAGACCAGTGGAAACTTGATTGTTAATGGATTTGCGGATGGTAAACCAACATCATTTACAGTTGACACGGGCGCAACAGTGTTCATTGTGCGCCCTGACTTCGTCTGTAACCGCCATCCTCTAATTAGCTCTTGTACAATACAGACTGTGACTGGAACCCCCGTCAAGGTGCTAGGAAAGGTAGACGTACGTGTACGCCTGGTTCTTCTTGAGTTTAGCCACCAAATGCTCGTTGCAGACATTGTCGATGAAGTGATTCTTGGCACGGACATTATGAATGCCTACGGATTCGTTGTGATGGTTGTCCTGAAGGTTGGCCAGGAGAAGATAAAGCTTTGCATGGCTAAAATGACAGGGTCTACCAACCATTCGATTAAGCGAGTGGCATTAGTCGAAGAAAAAGTCAACAAGTCTGGTCAAGAGAAACCCTCCCTGTTGCAAGCGGAAATGGAGGAAGAACTAGCAGAGGAAGTACAAATTAGTATACGACAAAAGAAGTGATTGGAAAGCCAACTATGGGTGTCGAGACAAAACTCTTGCTTGTTCCTGAGCTGATAGAAGCGCCCGAGGGTAAAGTGGCTGAAGATGAGGTTACGCAAAAGGTTGTTGACGAGAACCAAACAAACTTGGATCAGCCAGTGGTAATTAGGTCATCAGTACATGACGCAACTGGAGTGATTCCAGCGAAACTAGTGGTTGCGCGAAAGACTCGCATTCCTGGGAAAGTGATATTCGGATCACACGAGACTGAATTCGAAGAACGGGAAAATTATCCTTCGCAAGGACGTCCATCTAGATCGCCTGGTCGAGTATTACTTCGGAGACGGTTTGCCATTTCGGGACGAACAGCCTTAAGGAGGGGGAAGTGTTACGGTATCACGAACAATCTACGTGTTTATCGAACGTTCCAGAGAGATCCAGAATGTAAGCGTGCTACTAGACCCATTTTGCGAGAATCTTCTCGACTGTGCCGGGCTTCGCTCGGGCGCTCGGCCTGTGTCAAGGCCGCAGTTAATTACGTAGTTCATACGCACGCTACGACGCAATTAGGAATCGTCTACATATTCGACTAGCTATAAATGCCGGTACTCAAACGTCGTTCAGTTTAGTATGAGGCGAATTTTTGACTGTGCGGTTCGAGAGTATTAGTGCGATATATTTACAGAGCGGTTCGAGTTATTACTGTGTACGTTCAAGTAGTTATTAGTGAAGTGTTGCGTTTTATATTCGGACGGTATAATTGTAATACAATTGAGTTTTAATATTAGTGGACATATTATTGCGTGTGAACAATTTTCATTTGATTTGTTGTAGACACTGTGTTGTTAATTACGAACTATTTAACTGTAAAAATTAAAGGTGTGATTATTGACTTAATTGTTGTCTTGTACTTATTTTGTTTCCACTGTACCTACGACGATCGAGTAGATCGTCGTAACACTATAGTTGCAAACGGCTGTACAGAAAGAAACAGCTACAAGACTGTCTCGTATTTTTTGAAGATGAAGAGGGTTGCAGTACCAGTTTAGGTGAACAGACTTTAATCAATATGAAAAATTACAACATAAAAAATGCTTTATTTAACTGGGCTTCAAGTTGGAAGGAGGTGAAAGCCACGACGATTGCTAATTCTTGGAAAAACTTAACCCTGAAGATAACGAAGAAGAGGATTTAATGGAATTGAAGAAGATGATTACAGAAATATTTTAGAAAATGCAGAACATGAGACAAACATCAAGAGTGGCTGGATGAAGATGCTGGTGAGGTAGGGTACGTTGTGCAGTCAGAAGAAGAAATAGCTGCTACTATAGAAGGTCGCCAAACTAAGGGACTGATGACAGACGATCAAAATGGCGATGATGATGACGATGAGGAAGAAAACGATCACGAAGAAAGTGAGAATGTTAAAATAAGTGATGCAATAAAAAACGTACACTCCTTGTTGAAGTTCGTAGAAATGCCTGCAAAAACTGACTTAAGCAAATATTTGTTTGTTTTAAGTGAAATGAAACAGGATTTTGTGAGGAAACAGCTAAAAACAAAATACACGCAGAAAAAAGTTAAGTGATTTTTTTAAGAAGCTGTAGGCTTGCTAGGATACGTACTGTCAGGTGAAAATAGAGTGTTTTGTATTTAAATAATGTATTTAAGTTTTGTTTTGTATGTAAGTTACGTACTACAGTATAAAACTGAATCGAATTTTTTTAGTAAACATCACATAAACAGGTACTGTACGTTATTTCTTATTTTATACCTCTTCTACTACTAATTAATAGAGTATTAAATACAGTATTTTTAACAAGAACATGCAGTAGACCTGTTGTAGATTCAAACTGGGTTTCAGAATGATTTCTTTTATATTGTCTGCTATTGGTAACCGATAGACACGCAAAAACTCACGATCAGTTCGTAATGTTCTATAATTCGGATTTTCAGCAATTAGGACTGAGCTTGGTCCGCATTAGTCCGAATTAGCGAAGTTTCACTGTTTCTATGGAAACTCACCGGTTCCCATTTTCGATAACGCACCAGCGATCGGCCGCAAATGTGCGACACGTCCTTATAAACATTTTCAATGTTAAAAGTTCGGTCTTTTTTTTGAACACACCTCGTAAATATATGTTTATGCGTGGTCACGTATGGTTACTTCGTCGCGGTGTTTTTCGGTGAACGCTAAGGATCGTACATACGATGAACTTTGTTCACGGCTTTAAAAATTAAAATTTATTAACTTGATTTAATCTAATTATATATGCATTTCGTTCAAAATAGTGAACGAATCCTGCACCTCGGGAAGCTTAGTAGTTAATTCTCGTTGAAGACGAATCCATTTAATTATACAGCGTGAGCAACTTAAAATTTTAACTGAAACCGTTGAGAGTGAGTAACTCTCACTTAGGGAATTTTTTAACGAATCTTCTTCTTTTCTTCTTCAGCGACGCGACAACCCATTACTGAGTTAAGGCCTCCATTAACAGCCTCCGCCAGTTGTCCCGGTCAAGTGCAGCTGCTCTCCAGATCCGGGTCCCAAGGATACGGCGAGCATCATAACTCACACCGTCTTCCCAACGTAGTTTGGGTCTACCAACTCTCCTGGTGCCATAGATCTGCTCTGTGAGTGCCTTTCTGGGTGCCATTCTGATCATATGTCCAGCCCACCTGAGTCTACCAAGTTTTATAACTTTCACAATATCTGGTTCATTCAGAAGAGTGTTCAGATCTTGGCTGGTCCTTTTCCTCCATTCAACTCCCACACATATTGGACCAAAAATGCTGCGGAGAATTTGACTGCGTTCGTGAACCAGCAGGCTCGACTCAGACTTTTTAGAAATGGTCCAGGTTCAGAAGCATAGGTGAGAACTGGGCGGATCAGTGTTTTATACAGAAGCAGCTTGATGCTCCTGGCAATTGTTCTACTCTGGAACAGGGGCCTGAGACCAAAGAAGCACCTATTAGCTGAGGTGATTCTTCTCTTTATTTCTTCTGTTGTTTCCAACATTTTAATGAATGGTAAGTGAAAACATGAAAATTAAACTTAAAAATTTGTAAAATACATATTTCTTAGATTTGAGATTATATCGTGTAACACTGTAGGCTACAGCTAAAGGAGAAAACACGACGCACATTCGAAATACATGCTTTTCAGAAAACACGGACGGTGAATTAGACCTGATGGTATATTTTATGAGTGACGAAGCATGGTTTAACTTATCTGAAGGTTTCAGTTAACTAAATACGAGATACTAATTTACAGGAAGCCTTTACTAGCTGAAAAAGAAACAACTTCACGATGAAAAATCGGAATAATGGCGCGTTTTGTCTGGTAATCGTATTGTGGGGCTGACGTACGATGCCTAAGAATACCGGAGTAACTTTATGTCCAGCTGACTATTGGTGAACACGAGAAGTGCCTCTTTCAAAGAGATGAAGCTACAAGTCTCGTGATTAACTGATCCGAAATCAAGAAGCATTAATTAAAAAAAAACTTGTCAAAAACTATTTGTCGCCTGCACGTTCCCAGTATTAATCTGCACGTGATTATTATCTCTTGGACTTCTTGACACAAATCTCCACACTTTGAATAAAATTAAGGTGAATATTCGGAGTGACGCTGACAGTACACTTTTGTGTCTCAATATGGGTAACAGAGGATGATAATGCATCTTTATTATAGAGATCGCTTACATCTTTTGTGAGAATAAAAATGTAAATTTCTAAGAAATGGAAGTGAGGAGTAAGGATTTACTATTAGTAGTCAATGTTTTTTTTTATTTTTATTTTTCCACTGCTTTCGTTTTTCCCATCAAAGAAAAATAGCGTAAATGACTGCCTGTTTAGTTCCTCACCCTAAATTATTTTCTGGCCTTGTTCCTCCTAGCTTCCTAACTTAGTTCTGTCATTTCCGTACTTCTCAGTATACATAACCAAACTAGAACACGATATTGATTGATGACTCCTTGGGCACTTGGTGAAACGTGTTACTACAAAGGTTTTAAAAACATACAAACACTTGGTAAGTTTCACAGTTTATTATTTACCTCTGACAATTGTTTCAGCCATGCCCGGCTCTAGTAGGAGCCCGGAATATTAAACGTGGCAACGTTCCGTCCGAGGCCTATAAGCATAGTGTAATAAAATAGCTAAAGTGAGCAGGTTATATTTTGATTTAATTTCACAGCATTACTAAAATCATTAGTAGGCCTATTTATAGCTAAATATAAATTATAGGTCTGTGCGCACTTAGTACTATAGTTTTAGTTTAAGTTGAAGAAATTAAGTGAATTAATGTTAGGCCTAATGAATTAATTTTGTTCGAATTATGTAATTCGTATCATATGAATGAGTTAATTATTATTATATTTCTTAAATAATATAACAGTATTTTTAAACTGCTGTTAACCGGCAATTAAAAATGAGGCGATTTGATAATTGAAATACATAAATTAAGACGTCGTCTAGTCGGTCTGAAATATCTACTAGACCTACTTCTACTAGAGCCGGCCATGTTTCAGCCTATTAACCTATTCTCAAAGAGATCATAGAAACAACTCAAATGCAGCTCAAGATGTTGTTTCTATGATCTCTTTGAGAATAACTTAATAGGCTGAAACAATTGTCAGAGGTAAATAATAAACTGTGAAAATTACCAAGTGCTTGTATTTTTTAAAACCTTTGTGGCAAACTAGAACATTATACAGTTTCCAAAATTAAGAAAATAAAACAAGAGACGGACCGGTCATTTGACTAGGTGATAAGGTGATAAGACTGTAAACAGTAGTTTGGAGAACATAGGACCACGAAGGCGGTTGTTTTGAGCATGGAGGGATGATCTGTGATACAGCGGGCTAGACAAGGTATGGGATCGGGAAATAAATATCACGAGAATAAGTGGAGAGGCAACTCATCTACAGTCGAATAATCGATGATACTAAAAATGTTAATTTTCTTCATATAAAATCAACATTCCAAAAATTACAAAACATGATAATAAACAATACACATTGTATAATATTTTGTATTCTTTCCCATATTGTCTCCTTGCCTCTTCGTGTTATTTCAGACTCCTTCTCTTCCAGGGCCGGATTAAGGTATCTTGGCGCCCTAAGCTAATTATATTTTAGCGCCTCCTCACCGCCCATAGGCTACTCTTACGTTTATTTCCAAGGGGCTGAATGAAGCTTTAAACACCCTACAATATATTTCTTAGTTAGGCATATTTCAAATATCTTACTGTTTTTGGGAAATAGTCTCAAGAATTGAAAACTGAGGCTATTTTTCAGAGATTGTTTTAGAGTTACACCTTCAACCATTTGGAGTTTGCATGGCTTTTATATGGAAAAAATTAACTAAGTAGTTACAGAATTATAACAGTTTCATTAAGGGTACATTTAACATCATTTACACAAAGAAGACAATCAGTTAAATATCTTGTGGATTTGTTAAGACTCGTGTAAAGTTCAAGCTAGATTCTTTTTTCTCGCTTTAGATTGAGCAAATGTTTTAATCACCTCACTGAAATCAAGTCCTTGCAGAAAGTCACTTTCAATGAACAAGAGGGCTACACTGGTCAGTTTATCCTGGCGCAAATTTGAGCGTAAATAATTCTTCACCCTCTTCAAAGCTGAGAAAGATCTTTCGCCACTGCAGTTAATGACGGTCATAGTAAGGAAAATGCGCAAAGCTATCTCAACATTAGGAAACACTGATTCTAAGTTAAGCGTTTTAAAAAAATTCAACAGTGGTTTTGCTTTAGATCGCTTTTTCTTCTTTTCTTCTCCTTCTTGTTCTGGGTTGACAGGTCCATAGTCTTTTAGAAACTGAGCTAAATGCACACACTCATCAGGAAATGTCTGATCCAAGTCAACAGTATAATTTTCTAGAAGGTGATTAGCTTTCTGTCTTATTACGCTGCCATTAATTAGTTCAGAAAGTTCAGGTAATTTCCATAAGAACCCAAACTTGTCATGTATATCACTGTACATTGATTTTCTTTTGTTCAAATTAAGCAGAAGCGAATCTAAGGCAACGCCTGTGTTTAAAATGAACTCAAATCTTTATCCTTGTAACTTATTACCAATTTTACATTTAGCTGTAAAATTTTACTATTTTTTAGCTAAAATTTTGCGCCCCCCAAAGTGCCGCGCCCTAGGCTACAGTCTAATGGTTAATCCGCCCCTGTTCTCTTCTAACCACTACTTACAGATACATCTACGTCGTACGTCTACATCTTACCAAATATAACCTTTAAAAAACAAAAAAATGGTGAAAGGTGAAAAAAGAGGAAAAATAAATATCAATGTTCACACTGAAGTCGCTGGTCAAGACGACGTTTTATTGCACGAGTGGGATTTCACCGATCTGGGGGGGGGGGGGAGTAATATAAAACATGGTCTTTATTCAGAGGCTGAAATTAAGAAAAAGCTCAACTACGTATGCACATTTTTAGTTGAAATGTAACAATATAAATATAAATAAATACTGTAAATCCATTGTAAAAATATAATTTTATGGTTGTTTACAAGACTTCTTCATTATTTCTAAACACAATTTTTTGTATTTTTTCGTCAAAAAGTAAGGAGAGACAGGAGAGGTCCTCGCCGCTCCCCAACCCCGTCTACGCGTTTTACCATGCTTCTGTAATCGAACAGTATCCTATAGGGCTGTGTTTCCCAAAGTGGGTTCCGCGACAATGTTTCAGTGGGTCCGCCGACACTTTTCAGAAAGAAAAGAATATACCGTAATTTTCGACGATTTTTCTATGGTCTAAAATCTAAATTTTAGAACCTGAAAACAATTAGTAGAACATTCTGGTATTTTTTTTGTTCAAACTAATTGTAATTGTAAAAGTAAATTCAAACTAATGGATTTAATAATATCATTAAATCATGTCGTGTAGCAGATCTGTTTGTCAGCCTAACTGACTAGAGCGCCGCATCAACGCAGAACTGACCGCGGTGTTTTAGTCCGCATGTCTGGTGTAACTGTATCTCGCGTACAAGCACAGTATCTAAGCAAAACGTTTTTCCGTGTAGCTGGTTTTACGCCTAAGTAGCTGGATTTCGACACGTGGGGCTGGAAAGGTAGAGCCGAGGTGGCAAAGTTAAGAAATAAACTTGATGTCGAGACTGATTTAATATTGAAATTAAACGGACATTAAACCTAATATTGCAGAGCTAATTGTTCAAAAAAGTAACTTCATTGATCACATTAAACTGTGTTTGATATCGCTTATATTATAATTTTGCAAGTTAAGAGAATTTTGATTTTAATACATTTTAATGAAAACATAATAGTTTGTATTATATTTACTGTTTGTTTATTACATAACTCAGACGGCGTCCGTGAAGTTTTTAATTTTTGGGGGGCGACTTCTACAGGGCGATTTATACGCGGAACAAATGTGGCTACACTGGTAACTTCTGCTATCTGGTAGCTAAATATAAAACTAAAAATGTTGTTCGACACTACTGGTGTTAACAGAAACGCAAACTTCAACTTCTGTCATTGCGAAGTTCGGCCCATTCAGAAACAGGTAGGCTATCATAACAGTCGCCACAAATTAATAAAAATAAACAATAATAATATCATTAGCTTTAACTAACAGATATCTCATAACCTTTACTTACTAGCTTCATAGGTTTTTAAATAATTTTTTTCAAAAATGTCTATACGTAATTTATACAAAAGTATTTAATAATCACAAAGTATCCTATTCAGCAAAATAATCACTCAATTTGATTTAGACTAAGTGGAACAAACAACCCAGTGGTTTACAACTCAGTAAAAATAGACAAAATTTAACAATGTAATGAAACAACTCATATGTATGTAAACCATTTCCTGAGATCCTTGTTACCAGTCACCAAGTACCGAAAAGGTCTCACTTGCTCCATCATCGTTCCCTTAACATCTACTTTTATATATTCTCTTATATCATTATGAAATGTAATATTGTTTTATATATTATTATTTTAATTTAAGTACTGTTTTATGTAATCAAGTTAATAGAGGTAAAACATATTTTAAAAGAAAAAAACCATAGTCAATGAAAATTTGCATAGACGTTGTCTAAAGACATACGTTGTCTCGTACATATTATTATTGGTATCCAAGTCACTTTATTTATAAATTAATAAATTACCTTAGATCAGTCGTGTGACTTTGTTTTATATTTAGAATTACGCGTTTGGGACCATATGTTCCATCATCAGATTCCTTCACTCAGTTGAGATCGTCATATGTTAAAATCACATACTCAATTGTTAAAAACACACGTCTGTATGGGTGCGCATCCTATGAAGGCTGAACATCCCTGTATCCTGTACTCGCACCCCTGTATCCGGTCAGCCTTCATAGGGTGGTCACTCATACTGACGTGTGTTTTTAACAATTGAGTTGTGATTTTAACATTTGACGATCTCAACTGAGTGAAGGAATCTGATGGTGGAACATGTGTTCCAAAATCTGTAATCTAAATATAAAACAAAGTCACACGATGGATCTAAGGTAATTTATTAAGTTGTCTAAATGTTACACTTCGAGAAACTGTTAACCTGAGAATTGTGTCAAGGGTAGGGGGTACTAATTGGAGCCAAAACGGGGAAAATGGTTCTTTGTAAGTATCTCAAAAACCTCACAGGATTTTTGCCATCTTTCCAGATGTCGAGGAAGATTTTAGAAAAAAAATGTATCCCATTTTTTAAGCTTAAAAAAATGTCCAAATGTTTAATTTGTTTTCTTTTCTGTTTGATAAAAATTGATCAATCAGTATAGTTGTTTGAATATAATAAGTTTTCTCTCCCCTTTTACGAAAGCACAATTTCCAATTTAGTTTTGGGAGATAACAAGTGTGTATTTCAGAAAAGAAATTAGCTAATTGTTTTCTGAAGCTGATAAACTTTCCTAAAATTTATTTGTATTTGAATTTTTCCTATACAAATAAAAATTGGTCGAGATATGCCCATATGCCCACTCTAGTGGCCCTGATACTGATTCGCTAGAATGCATAATTTTGATATATTCACAAATAACCCCCTTTCACCACAATAAAACTCCTTGCACTCGATCCAGCTCTCCGCTCATGCTTTCTCAAAATGTATAATCTTTGGACAATAACGTGAACAGAAATTTTTATATAGACCTACTAAAAAATTCTTTCCTTTAAGATATCCTCTACTAACACTATTAACGTGAAACAATTACTTACTTCAGTGTTATATAAAACAATTAAATTGGAGTATGATACAAGACAATATATAAAAATAGATATTAAAGGAACAGTGGTAGAGCAAGTGTGAGCTTCTCAGTACCTGACGAATGGTAAAAGATTAACAAAGCTCTGAATTGATTCTTTCAGTTGGAGGGGGGGGGAGAAACATAACAGAGATGAGACTGGACACATGGAATCTGTGGAAAATAGGAAGCATCCAGTGCTTGTTGGACTGTGGAGATGACATTTTCTTGGTCTTCTTTAATGGTGCGGATTTGAATTCCCAAATCTTCAAAAGCATCATTTGCCCTATAAATTCTGAGGGAAGTAAAAATTCTCAGAAAAATTCATAATATTAAATTTTGATTAAATCTTGAACTGGATCAGAGGACAGGACAGTAGACATGAAAATCTTGCAGTTAAAGTGCATTATTTAGACTGAAGAAGAGTCGTAAGAAAGTAGGAAGTTGGCCCTTGGATTATACATTAATCGTACACAGTGTTTATCCAAAAGTCCAAAATCACAATTAAAATATTACCACTCTCGTATAGTCCAACATAGAATTTATTGTCCTGTGCAGTTTCTTAGCTGATAGTGAAAGTATTCAGTGTAACTAACTACCACAAAGAATTCTGTATACATAATGATTCAGTCACTACTCAACCATTAGACTATATATAACGGAAGTGATGGCATCAACTTTTCAGGCTGTCAGGCTCAGTGGTGAATTATCCATAACGCTAGGGTATGCTGCAGCACCGCCCACCAGGGCCTCAGCTGTCAAAGAGGGGGCACCAACCAGCCCTAAATCACAAAAACTTTTTGAACATAATAAACATGAAAAAACAAACAAAAACAAATTACCTCAATCCAAAATCATAAAAAGATGTGTGCACACTTTTCGACAAGTTCGGCGTTATGTTTCTTAAACATCTATAACGTATAACGTAAACAAAACATTTGGTTCGTTGACCACGTGACGGGAACGAAGTATGAAGCGCGATAAGTAAGATTATCTTTGTTACTGAGGTTGAATACTGCAAGCAAGATATTTGAATTCCTCGATTTAGAAGAAATTATACAAAACTTTGTTAAGGCAAAATCAAGAAAAAAATAGATCGCTTAGTTTTTTCTAAGCTTAAGTACTACTAAGCTCACTGTAATCACTAGGTAGCTAAATATTTTTTATAATTTAAAAGTTTAATAAAATAATTGTTAACTTTCAAAATTGTCTATGCCATTTATCAGTGTAAATAATGGATAAAAGGTTGAATTTTTAATCCAGGGGGGGAGGGTACCAGTCTGATGGCACACGCTTCTAATCCACCCTGGTCAGGTTATAAACTGTCACTTTTGCCTAATTGTCTAATGTAAGGTCAAGTGTAAAATCTTAAGTTTTTAATTTTAATCTGTAATATAAAAAGATATTATGTCAAGTTTCTAGTGGTTTTGCCCACCTTCACATACCATCCAATGTGTGCAGACTGGTTTCAGTCCTTTCACTAGCTGATCTTCTTTTATATTGCACTGCATCGTATCACATTACACACTGATTTAATATGGCACTACATTACACACACTAGTCACTAACACTGATAGCCTACTGAATAGAAAACTGAACTCTGAGCTTCACTTTATACCACCAGTTTACCAAAATTACATAAACAACACTGTCGTCTTCTGTTCATAAAAAATTCAACTTAGGTAGATGTAAAAGTGTTTGCAATAAAAAAAACTAGAATAATACAAGCAGCTTAGAGATGGTATAATATTAATGGTCTACTATTTCAAAGTTCTAAATGATAATCGCTGAAACATTAGTAGTATCGCATTAAATAAAGCCTTTTGCTGTCTTTACCGTTTTCAACTCCTAACCAACCAATTTTTTAAAGGTTAAAAATGCTAAATGGTAAAAATTACATTATTATAGTAGTGCACCAAAATTATTGATAACTGATCAAGCAGCAGTTGTCATTGACAACTTTTAAATTGCCAGCTGTTAATTGATAATGATAATAAGTTATTGTTTAATAGGAAAAATAAGCAAACTATCAAATTACAAAAGCAGACAGGATAGTGGGATGCAGGTATCATGTTGTTAAGAATAATAGTTTTAATTTTATACATGAAAAAAACATCGAAGTACTGTGAGACCTGTAATGGCATTTGGAACAGAAACAAGACCACATCACAAGATCCAGAAGACAAATATAAGTCTCTGATAGTATGCTGAGAAGAATAGTATGCAAAATATGGTGAAACACCACTGGCAGCTGGTGGTTCCAAATTTTGGTGGTTGCAGTAGTTGGTTGAGTGGATGGGAGAGGGGTTAAAAGACATTAAACTATCATAATCACAGTTATACAAAATTATTACTATAATTTTATAACCTCAAACAACGGATAATGCTTACCTTGAACCAACATAAACACTAAACCTGACATAACTTATAAATCAAGAAGGCTGTGCTGATTTCATAACACAAAGTTGGGCTACACGGGTACTAGTGGAGCATTGCAGAAACTTTGCAACCACCAAGCTAACATTGGGAACATAGGGCAGTTGTGAAGAGTGGCACATGTCCTCCCATATGTTTGTGTAGTAAGCTCTGCCATATACTGTTGAAGCTGCAAACAGCCTACAACCACCAGCCTGCACGCAACATTTGAATTGTACGCGAACATTACTGCAAAGAATCTAATATGCTCTCTGTTGAAATTTATGATACTTTTAGCTGCTTAATGGTTTCGTATATTATTTTATAGTTTAGTTATTCTATACTGGTGGTTGTGCAATGCAGCAACCATAACATCAGCCACCGCTATGAAACACACTGATGAATGTTAACAATCAAGACATATGCTAAATAACAGATATAACTGACTAGATAAAAGAAAGGTGACAAATCTGGAATGGCCATGTTAACAGGATGGATAAAGATAGTCTGTTTGAAAAGCCAAGATAATTGTTCAAAAGGCTGAAAAGGAACAGCACGAGCAAGTTTTATACAGATGAACTACAGTGAATAGTGAAGCTGGTTATGAATAGCAGTTCTGTATGGCATCAACCCTGTAAAGTAATTCTACAGGATGGGACAATGAGAACACAACAATCTATGTTATCTCTTGTATGGTTACTATGGCAACAATAAATAAACAGATGGTTTTATAACCTCAATTAAACTATGCCATTTAAGCAAACATGGCTTAATGGCAAGTTATACATCATGCGTTTGCTGTAGTACTATTTTTTTAAAGTAATGATTCTTATATAACAACACAAAGACGGTTCACAAATTATTTCATTAATGGGAGACATGGAAGAGTTACAGATCACTCAACAATTGATTGATATTGGCTTGGTCTGGTTCCATCAGGATGGAGCTACCACACACAGTGCATAAAACGCAACAGATGTATTGATGTCTATATTCGAAGATCGGTTGATCTCAAGATTTGGAGTAATAACTTGGCCAGCACAATCTCCACACCTGGCTGTGTGTAATTTCTTTTTGTGGAGCTATCTGTGATTTAAGATTTCCTGGTCATGACCACGTGATTTAAATCAACTGAGGCAGTGGATCATTGTAAAATATTCAGGCGATCCCACAATCCATGTTGCAGAGTCATGGATAGCTTTTCCAATTGACTTGAATAATGTAAGCGTGTCAGTAGGCGTCACTTCAGAGATGTTATTTTCAAAACGATGAACATGACTGCGTAAAATGGCATCTTATTACCTTTGTATTTATACCATATTTGACTTTAAAATATTAAATGAGTTCCTGTTGTGGTAGTTTTAAATTGTTGTGTTCCGATTGCCCCACTCTTTATAAATCAAGGAATTAAGGATTAAATTAATGAAATTAAAAACATGATATCTGATGTGCATGATTCTATATTTGTTATTATAAATTATAATGCATTTAGGACAGTTCAATTGCACTACAAAAAGCAGATCTTTGGGCTCTTCTATTGATACCTAAAAAAAATGTGAGGCTTATGACTGTGTACATTACTACGAGGTTACATGATAAGCAATTCCTACTTTTATTTAAGTAGGAGAGGGGCGGATCTCAGATAATTTTAAAATTTGTAGTCTGTAATCAGAACTAAATTGAATTGAATGGTTCCTTTATGGCTGTCATGGTCCATCCAAGAACTAAAGCCATTTGACAACATCAACTGAAATATAATTATCAAAGTTCTCAGATATGTAAAGTTTGACTATAACGGTAGAAGAATTATCCTGCAACTCTACAAGAACCTTGTATGTAGAGTACATGATGAAGGAATTCATAGAAACCAGCAAAAAGGAATAACAATTAATTAAATATCACTATTGTTTGACGACTCGGAACACTAAGTTTTTTATAAGTAAAATCGTAAAGATTTACCTTACAGCCTAAACCAGCTTTCACCTTTAGAAGGCTTCATCAGAGGCTGCCGTAGGTAGCACTGTCCGTCTTGTTGTTGGCGACGGGATAGTTTTTCGAAAGATCGATGCTGTGTGTGTGTGGTGAGATGTGTTCGAATAATGCGTGCGATTTGAATTGTGTCTGTTCGTTTAAGATGTCGTTTTTATTTGTTTTTGTGTTTGTATATTTCTAATTGTTCTAGAGTGTCTAGTTTTCGGCCTTTTGTGTGTACGTGTAGAATGTTCATGTTATTGTCGATGTTTTTATATGTGTGGTTTGCTTCAATGAGGTGGTTTGCAAAGGTGGATTCTGTAGTGGTGTGGAGTGCCTTTGTGTGTTCAATGTATCTCTGTTTGAAGCTACGTCCTGTCTGGCCTATGTAGAATTTATTGCAATTTGAGCAATTTAGCTTGTATACACCGGGTAGATCGAATTTGTTTTGTGTTTTGTGCGTGCGTTTTGATAGTGTGTGTTCTGTTTTGTTAGTAGTTTTGTAAGCGATTCTGTATCCTGCTTTTTTGAATTTGTGGGCAATTTTTTCAGTTTGTTTGTTGATGTATGTTAGTGTTATGAATTTGTTGTTTTCTGTCTTTGTCTGTTGTTTGTTTTGTGTTTTGTGTAGGAGTTTACTGACTATTGTTCTGTTATATCCGTTAGATTCTGCTAGATATTTTATCGTGTTTAGTTCGTCTTTGTAGTCTTTTTCATCTAAGGGGATGTTGTTAAGTCTATGTATCATGGTTCTAAAAGCAGCTAGTTTGTGTTGTGTTGGGTGATTGGAGGTGTTGTGTATTAGTGTGTCAGTTGTAGTTGGTTTTCTGTATATACTGAATTTGTGCCTGTGTTCTAGTTTTGTGATGGAGAGGTCTAAGAAGTTTATGGTATTGTTGTGTTCGTATTCAGCAGTGAAGGTTATGTTTTTATGTATTTTGTTTATGTGAACAGTTACTTACACACATAAACAAATGTCACATGATGATAACTAAGGGAAAACTAAAGCCATGAAATGTCCCATACATGGGAAACAGAACACTAAGATATTTCCCCATTTTGGGGACCATTAAGAAAAAAGAACAAAAATTAATATAAGGCAAAGTGGAGGGGGTAGAAAGACAGATAGACAGACTGACTGAGACAGAGACACAAACAGGCAGAGACAGATTTATAGGGAAAGTGGAATTTAAAATCCTTCTTGTTTAATTATCCTTAATACCGTATATCTGTTGGCGAATTTTTGTTTACTCAAATATCAGAAGCCATATCTGTCAATGTTAACTTGTCTGTATTACAAGAAATTAAACAATTAGTCCAGCAGGCATTACGAAGCATGAAACAAGTGACTTAACTATTATATGTTTTTATTGATACCGTTCATGTACTTTTTCATATTTTCTATTTGTCGTATTGTACCATTAAAAATAATGAATGTGTCATCAACGTAGCATGTATACGATATTATTCTGCCGGAGAGTTTATTTACGTTATTGAGCAAATATGTATTCTCATAGTCATTTAGGTATATATCAGCTAGGAAGCCAGACAAAGGTAACCCCATGGCTAGACCTTTTTTTTTTTGGATATAATAGTTATTATTAAATGTAAAGTAGTTTTGGTCTAGTACAACTTCCAGTAAATTAATTATTTAGTTGATTTCTTTAGAATTACATATTCTGGCGTTAGTGAGATTTGCCTTAAGGATAGTAAGTGTTTCTTGAACAGGGACATTTGTACGTATACAAATCATCAATGTCAAAAGAGGCTATTTTATAATTAGGTTGTATTTTAATGTTTTTCATTTTGTTAACGAAGTCAGTGTTATTTTTTATACTGTGGTTATTATTTAACTTTATACTGTTTTTTATTTTCACTGTAAGTTTTTTGCTGACATTGTAGTGAAATTTACTCAGGTGCAGTGGTGAAATTTACAAGTGGCCTGATCAGCAATTGGTCTTATAGATTTTTGGTAGGCCAACAAATTGAGGCGCCTCTGCGTTAATGGGTTTTAGTGATCGGCGTGTAGAGTCATCAAATAATTGTGTACATTGATTGATTTTGTTATTCAAAGCTTTGACAAACTCTGTGGTTGGGTCCGTTTGTATCATTATAATATTATTATTTACTTTGAATTCTGTCACACACCGCTAAAGAAGGCGCACATCACGCCGAAATGCGTACGGGAAAAAACAAAGTAAGTTCACAAGTGAAAGTTTAACAATCAATATTAATTTACTATGAATTCGCTAACTTTTAATGTGTATTCGTCTTTGTCTATTAAATAAAACGGAGGATGTGTATTCGTCTTTGTTGTCTTGAAACGGAGGTAAATAATAAACTTAACTTTCTCAACCTGACAATTACAAGACTAGATAAAAAAATTCAGTATCAGATATACCGGAAACCAACCACCACAGATCTCATGATAAATGCTGAGTCGCATCACCCCTTCTCTCAAAAAATGGCAACATATAATAGTTTAGTACATAGATTACTCTCCATACCATTAGAAGACAAAGATTTTCATGAAGAACTCAACACGATTAGGTACATAGCTAAGGCCAATGGTTATAAAAGCTCAATTGTAGACGGTTTAATCAAGAAACATCAGAAAAAGAAAAACAACAAAGAATTACAAAAAAATAATAGAAATAAGATTAGATATATATCATCAGACTATGGTAACACCCTACCAAAAATTTTAAACAGTACATTCAGTGAAATAAATATAAAAATGGCTTTCCGCACTAATAACAATGTTAGTAAGATATGCTGACCTAAACCATCAAAATCAGCTGAAGACAAGACAGGCGTTTATAAAATTACATGCAATGACTGTGAATGGCTGTGATAGCTTCTACATTGGCCAGACTGGTAGAGCTTTTAAAAAAACGCTTTAAAGAACATTTACCCAAAAAAGATTTTAGCAAAACAATGTCAAATTACGCACGTCATTTGATGGACAGAAATCATAATTATACTGATTTCACGACTAACTTTCAACCCCTCCATATATGCAAAAAAGGAAGATATATGAGAGCTGTCGAGGAGTTTGAAATATATAAGGCTTTTAAAAATAAAAACACTAAAGAAGTCCTTCTAAATGAACAACTGAACTTTCAATCCAATTCGCTTTACAACACAGCGATAAGACTACAAAACGAGGTCCATAGTGCACGACCAATAACAACGTAAGCACAACAGTCGACTGTAGTATTCTGTCATGCGCACCAATGACATCGCGTGTGTTCCCGCGTTTAGATATTTTATAATTTGTATTTAAATGTGACACGTGTAAATTTGTATGTAAATTGTTTTAATATTTTAATCATTTAACGAACTTCACCAAGGGATTGTAACTGATGATGGGACATATGTCCCGAAACGCATTGTAATATATAAAAAGGAAAAGGCCACCAGACGGACAAAAAAGAGGTAAATTATTTTACTATTCATATACATATAAGTGGCCTGGATACCAAAAACCATGAATCTAAAGACTTAACTATGTTCTGCACATACCAAAAGAGGAAGATAACCTGTTAAGATTTAATTATGTTTTCTTAAAAGACGAACTTCATACATATGAGGTTTCCAGAGATGAAAAGTATCCAGCCATTTTGCATTATTATGGGAAATGGTTATGCAACTGCATTGCAACTCACTAGCCAATCAGACGGGGACGTTTTGGCACGTGCAGACGTAAAATATCATTAATGTAATGGTCTATTCATTTAGTTGTCAGACTCTGTGTAAACAAATGTCGTCTGTGACTGTCATATTCATAATGTGTGAACGACTAGATCAGTGAATTTGTATTAAATTTTTCATATCACTAGAACATTTGTTCATGGACACTATCACAGAGATTAAGAGGGCCTTTGGAGTGGACTCAACGAGTGATACACAGACAAAATAATGGAAACACTTTTTAAAAGTGATAGCCTACACATTGTGGAAGGCCTTTCACAACCAGAACACCCAAAAATGTTGGACACATGTGGGCTGCAATAAACAAAAATAATCGATGGCTGACAGTGCAGAATTAAAAGAAGATGTGGGGTTTCTGTGAACTTTGTTCTGGACATTTTTACAGAAAATCTTGGAATAAAACATGTGGCAACAAAATTGGTGCCATGGCTGCTGTCACAAGAGTAAAAAGAATTCCATGCTGAAGGAAATCACACTAGCATTTCTGACTGTATACAATAAACTAGAACATATGGTTAAATGTTATACAGTTTATAAAAGCGCAAATAATTTTCTCTATTTTGGTAGTTCATTGTTTGTAATTAAAAAAAAAAAACGACATGTGAAGTGCACTTCAAGGAACTGTTTTACTCCTTACACAAATTATTGTTTTTTTAATCTTTTGCTATAAACTCCATTTTCCATTCCCTACTAGCTAGCACCCCTGACCTTACTCGTCAATCCCTAAGGTATAGCCATTATGAAAACCCCTTCTTCTTATGAATGAATCTTGGATGTTGTCGAAACAGACAAAGAGCAAAAAACAGACACCCATGATAAAATATTTATGTAAAGTGAAACTGATGATTCAGGAGGCAATATAAGGAACACAAACACACGAGAAGAGTTTATACACACATAGTTTATATTCTATAAACACGAGAAGAGTTCTCCACTAAACCCACACTGGAGTACATTAAAAAAGAACCAACTACTTGGTTGAGTGTACACATAAAAAGCATACAGTTACAAAGCTAGATAGACACCTGAAAAGATAGTCAGTAAAATTACATAAAAAAGAGAGATAGAGTGATCTTATGAGGACTGGGATAGTACAGTAGCAAAAAGAATGTTACAGACATGTGCTGGGAAAGGTTTTGCTGGGGAGAATTGCTAAAAAATGTGCATGCACCAATGAAAACAAATATGCATCCCATAATTAAAAGGTATAGTGATTTTCTACTATATTTATAATTAATTAAGGTTTAAATTAATTTTAACATTCAACCTGGCACATAAAATTTGTTGTGAATGAAGAAGTAACATTTTAGAGATGTTTCTGGAATGCAGATTTGTAGCTAATTTGATGTTATTGCTTATAGATTGTTACTAAAATTTTGAAATTATAGTATTGTATTATCATTAAATATAATGACTTGTACTATTATTACTGTGTACAAACGACAGTTTATGTAACTTTGGTAAATTCCATAGATAGTATGAGAATGTCCACCTGAAACAGAGTTCAACAAATATTATGGAACTAATACAAAATAGTAAACATGCAATTTGTAAACATGTATTTACAAACTATATTATTCTTCAAGAAATAAATATTTTCTTTATTCTGTGATATATAATTTCCACTAGTGTATATTAAAAACCAAGTTAATTTTTCAGATAAAACAGAGTTTATTTTTTCTCACCTACAAATGTAATTTGGCACATGACAAAATACTATAGCATTATATCATATGAACAAATGTGTATATTCTATTTAGAGCATCATGTAATGGTTCTGTACACAGGCTCTTGTGAAAAAAGCATTACCTGTATGAAGACAAAATGTAGATGGATTAGTAGACAGCAGTCACTCTCCTATGGGTAAAGATTTGATTTGATATATGTGTGCATGCGTGCACACGTGCATGTGTGTGTTTAACCATATATATTTTTTATTAACGTTAGTACATGTAGCCTATTTCAATACTATTTATATGGAGCTGACATCGGGATAAACTGAGTGTAATGAAGCAGACTGTTTTATGCATGATTAGTGTAGCTGCAGTGTGAGAACCCACAAGTGAACTCGTATGGCATAATTAGGCTTCAAAACCCAAGCCTCCAACAGCTTGAAAATTAATGGACCATTCATCTAGATTGCTATAGTAGGCAGTAAAGTTGACTATAAGCAGTAAGCATTGACAACAATTTATTGTTCTAATGCCTGAAATAATGGAAAAAATATACCCTTCTTTTACAGATTAGAACAAAGGTTTTCAGCCTTTGACGATCTATGCCTCACCCCTATAAACAGTTACAGTATGAACCCATGTACCCACTATACCTCAAAATTTGTATGTAGAATCTGGTATTAGATGTTGGTCAAATTATTGAATTAAACTTATTTTTTTTTACAATAGTTCAATTGTAAAAAATTAAATAGTTTTAAAATACTATATTTTAGACAAATTTTAAGTCTTTTACAGAAGAATTCTAAGAAAAGTCTGTGGACCAGTGAAGGACAGTGAAGAATGGCGCATACGGAAAAATAGGGAATTGGAGGTATTGATAGATGGCAAGGACATAGTGAGGTTCATCCAGTCTATGAGGATCAGCTGGTTGGGACTTGTGATGTGCATGGAGGACAACAGAATGCCCAAAGCAATTTTTAGAGAGACAACAGATGGGCAAAGAAGGAAAGGAAGATGTAGAAGAAGGTGCTACAGGACATAGAAGATGACCTCAGGAGGCATGATAGGGTATCGGAGATTGGAGGCAGAGGCTGCAGGACTGAGGTGTTTCGAGGCGACTAGTCGGGGAGGTCAAGGGTCATCGTGGGCTGTAGTGCCAGAAAGTCAGTCAGTCAGTCATATTTTACACAAATTATTGTTAAGACAATTTTTAAACACTATTTGCTACAGTTCTTTCTTCATGTGCAAGTTAGATAATATTATGCTAAAAACAATCAAAAATGTTTTTTTCTTACTCGAGACATGTTTCAAGCTTTATATGTTATGCTCATCGTCAACCATATTAGTTTTCTGTCTGGTAATGTATCTGTTTGTTTATTGGTTGCTGCTGTTGGCTACTGTTGCTTGTGTTTGTTTTTGTTGAGTGGGGTTTCTTGTTATCGTTGTGATTGGAAATGGTGTATAAATTTGTTCTGTGAGTATTTCCAGTGGTTATAGTGTTTCAAAAATTGTGTCATGTTTTATATTGATTTGTATTTGTTCAGTTATTATTTTCTTTTGTGTTTTATGTTTACATATGAGTAGATTTTCTCAAATATTCATTATACTACCTTTGTGTAGTTAATGTTTTATTAGTGTCATGTTGACGTCTGAGAATTCATGGTCCATTGATGTTAAATGCATGGCCTTTATTTACTGCATGTGTATCTAAATTAGATTCATAAATATTTGGCTTTTTGTATGCATTTAGGTGTACAAAGTATCACTTTTTTAATTGTTTTTCATCTGGCCTACATAAAATTTATCACAGTCTTTATATTCTACTTTGTAATTCCATCGTTTAATGTATAATCTTTACTTATGAACCATTTAGTATTCATATATTGTTTTTTTCATTATTATTTTTAATATTTTTTTGTCTTGATCATATATTGCTTATATAATTGATTATATAATGCTTATGATTTTCATATTCTTTTAGTAAACGTTTTGTAAAACAAAAACTTTGTAGTCTTTAAAGTTAAAGAAACGTGTTGTTAATTTATCTTTGTAGGTTAAATTGTTTGATCGAGTTTATTTCTTGACAAGCTTCTGATGTCCCCCCTTAAAATCCTCTCACAACCCCGCAAGACATTTTCAAACAGCACTGTTTTTACCAGTTAGAATTCATTTACCAAATTATGTAGCTAATTTTATGAATTAATGTCATAAATAAAATGCAGCAGAAATGTACAAAAATGTCTGCATGTTCATGAATGCAAATTGTAATCTTGGTGTCTCAAATTTACTGGAAAATTATTAATACACTACCATAATAGAGATTGGTAGGAGTCAGATAACCTGCATTAAAATTATAATCTAATCTAATATTGGAAATGTGAGTCATTAAATAGAAGAAAAAGAAGAAGAAGAAAATTAGAATGTAAAATAATGCTAATTGTTGTAAGTTAAATAAGATCTGTCTAATTGTAAGATCTTAATACTGTACAGTATTACATAGCCTATTTATTTAAATATATCACTATAATATAGGCCTATTATAATAATTATCTACATACTTTTATGGGCTAATATTGTGAAGCTTCAAAATTTAGACAACACGAAGCATTAAGTAGAAAGACACCGACTAGTTTCACAAAAACCGATTCCTAATCTTTTCCGATATGGCCAAAAGAAAAAGCGACAATTCAAGCTAGTTTATGGGATCATGATATCAAGTTTTGTAATCAGCTGATCAAAAAGCAAAATTTTGTAACTTATTATTTTTGGTTTTCGTCGATTCTAAAGTACATACATTTTGAAATGATAAAGTCTTTTAGCTTGACATCGTTTGAAACTTTCTAACATGTATGCTGTATGACGTCATCATTGCGTGACGCTTCCACACTTTCGATTCCCCACAGTCTAGAAATTTTATATGTAAACGCATCAAGACAGAAATAATCGTTGCTGACATTGAGTTTAGCAAACGCTTTAGTGAGAATAAATTTGGTTACTAAATTATTAATTATGGTTACTAACTGACTGATTGTTTCTTTTGCGCAAATGTTGCGTTTAGCTGGCGGCTGAAAGACATTATCATGCTCTTAAGCTTTTACCATTTGGTAAACGGTACTTTTTTTTGTAGATATATTTGTCTGTTTTTTAATTATTCAGCGAAGTATAATAATTAAAAACTAGGTAAATTTTTAAATATTGCTCTTCAACATTAAGATAAACACATGATAGCTACAAACAGAAGTAAGAAGAAATAATGAATTCAGTCAAGGCGCGTGTAAGCAAATTTAATCCGACGACATACGAAGTGAGTTGTATGCGGTAACATAACAAAATTTGAACGTTATAACAGTATAAAAGAAAAATAACAGTATAAACAGCACGAAAGAATTATAAGGGTGTCAGACGTTTTACGTGCGAAAGAAATCGAAAATCTAAAGAACATTATACACTAAAACAATTTTTAAAGCCTCTCCAGTCATACAAATAAACAAATCTACCACAGAAGCGATTCCTTATAAAAACTAACATTAAATGCTTTAAAACAAACATGTCAAAACCTGATGCCACAGTCACAATTTTTTATTCATATACGCTAAAAATCCTCTGTATACAAACACGTATCTGGTGCGTACTGAAACGTCTGGACTTTCTTTACATTTATGTCTAATTGTACAGAATTTAAAATTTTGTGTTATCAAAACAGTTTCCTATGAGCTTGTTATTAGTGGAAAACAAAGAAGAAATAATATTAAGTATATTGTTTCCCCATCATAAAGAATACAATAATCGCAACGTTTCGAACACTATCAATTTCCGGTCGTCGTCAGGCGAGTTAAAAATTAAGTAGGAAAACAAATCATTTTTCACATGAAGATGTCGCCGACACAATTGACCAAATCATAAATCAAAAATTACCCAGTTGACCGTTAAGAAGTCGTCTGGGTTAAGAACGTGAAGGATTCCACGTCCATCAAGACTTCTTAAAAGATAAGTAAGCCTACAATTCCCGTGTACAATATTACAGGAGAGATTGTTAAAACACAGCACACAGGTGATAGTTGCCAATCAAACCTGAGCTCTTGCAGCCATAAACTTGCAAATACTGCGATTTTTGTCATTCTACGTAAACTACAGGTCAAAACTAGGTGCTAAAGCGAAAAATTCGCACTTTTTATTTACAAATTGCGAAAAAGATAGGCTACATAATTACTTATAGCAATACAGCATTAAAACACAATGCTGTTTCGAGTTGTTTGCTTTTCCAGTGATATGCACAAAAACAGAGTAGGCCTATCAGAGGAAAATGAGTTCTGTCACAAAACGGGAGACATTATGGTAATAGGCAAGGGCCAATAGGTGGCCCAAGGGCCAACCCGCCTTACTTAGAGTTAGTGTTTTTACGCGGATTTCACAATAAGCGAGTATTATTTTAAAGGCATATTAGATTCCGTGTGTAATTTTAGTTTGTATGTTAACCTAACAACGTCACTTTTACCTTATTTATGTTAAAAAAAAAAACTAGCTTATTTACTGCGTAGGCAGCTAAATTAGACGTAGATTCCACGTAGAAAATGAAAATACCCCGTTTTCACATAATTTGGATCCCATAATTGGTTTTTGCAAATTTTTCGCAAACAAAATTTTTTTTTGCGAATTTTTCGCGTTCACCTTTAGTTTACGTATAAACACAAAAAACTCGGTTTTTGCAAGTTTTGTGGCTGCCAGAGCTCAGGTTGTGATTCGTGACTATTACCAAAACGAATAATAATCACGTGCGGTCTCTGTCTGTCTGTCTCTCCCTCTCCTCTCTCTCTCTCTCTCTCTCTCTCTCTCTCTCTCTCTCTCTCTCTCTCTCTATATATATATATATATATATATATATATATCTATCTATTTATCTTTCTCTCTAGCACAGACTCACGCACACAGATTTATTACATGTACTTAGATCTCTCTCTCTCTCTCGCTCTCTCTCACTCATATGTATGTGAACTGATGATACCGCAATCCTTGCTGTAAACAAAAGTCCGGTGGAAGCAACTATTTTACTACAGAATTCACTACATGAGATTGAAAAATGGCAAAAGAAGTGGAGAATACAATTAAATGAAACTAAATCAGCACACATCACCTTACTCAGAAAATCATTACTGTCAATGCGAAACAAGCTGTTGGTGTACAACACTGTCTTCAAGCCTGTGTGGACATACGGCTTACAGCTTTGGGGAACTGCATCTAAATCCAGTATCGCCACAATAGAAAGGTTTCAGACCAAGATGCTGCGTGGCATAACCAACGCACCGTGGTTCATCAGCAACAAAGACATCTATAGCGACCTGGACCTGTCCTCAGTCAGTGGAACCATTGCGATGTGCAGCAAAAGATATGTGAAACGGCTTGAAGAGCACACGAATCCTTTAGCCATAAATCTACTAGACAACAGCCTACAGACAAGACGTCTAAAGTTAACATTATCTCTGGACTTACTTAGACCTTAACACTCTAAAATATATTGTACATAATATGTTACTTTTAAATACTCATACAGAGAATTAGTCAATGGACTAGTTCTGTTCATGCCATGTATTTTGTAAACAATTATGCTTATTGTTATGTATTAACAGATTTCATAAATAAACGTATACAAAAATATATATGTGAAAGCGCGCGTTTATGTGTACGTGTGTAAAATAAATGATCACTTCATATAAATAAGTAATGTAGACCTAATATTTATTTTAATTGTAGTTCGTACAATCACCATTTATTTTGAAAAGAAATTATTTACAAATTGAATTGTTATAAGAAACCTAAATAATTTGTAATTTTCCACTAACTGTACTTTGTTTAGCTGCAGATTGTAAGAGGACAGTTCAACCTTGTTCTCTAACTGTTTATCTGGGATTTTCCGATCGTCCCCTAATCATACACTACACTGTATCACTCCCACCCCACCCCTCTTTAGATACTGTTGTTCTATGACTGCTGTCTCTATTTCAGTTCACAGTTCAAACGTAATCTCTGAACTGTCGCAAACAGTTATCAGAGCTAATAAAGTATTTGTAGAACTGAACCAAGTAAAGTGTTTATTTTTTAGATTTAAGTATTAGAAAATGTAGAAAGTGGCGCGATGAAAATCTTGTTCAGTATTAGGCCTATACGTAGCCTATATACTTGACGCTGTCAATCTGTGTTGCAAATTGGTTTGTTTTTGTCCATAACGTCAAGATGGTGACTGTTACCTGTAATTATTCGAATGAAAGATATACCATACATACACACATACATCACCCTCATCGATGCTCGTTTATCACCGCTTACCCATTAACTTCTCTCCAGAGCAAATCTTGGCCAATTCAGTCACATAACTATGGATACATATCTAGGTTATCCCCCATTTCGTTTCACGAAGGATCGTTGCCGTGGCGTCTATGCTTCTCATGCCCTCTGGACCAGGCGTCTCGAGTTCGTGACCTCTCTTGATTCTGAGCCATGCAGAAGTACTCTTCGTCCAGTAAACTTTATGAGTCTTTTCCATAACGGAAATTAAACACGTATGTTCCGTTTAGGCAGGTAGATGCTTCCCGACTTCGCATCAGGAAATGAGGAATATTAAAAGGAAAATGATTTACATAACGTGATCACTAAGCATTTAGATTTACGTTGGAGTTTGTCTAGCACGCTTAGACGATTCGTAACAGCTGACAGACTTAACAACCGATATTTTATTAAGCATACGTTGCTAGTTCCTTTTTTATTTTTTTTTTATTATTATTTTTTTTACTGACAGACGGAAGAAGAAGGAATAAGAGATGGAACAAAAGAGACTGACCTCATTTAAAGGGCAGCAAGATTCTAGTTGGAATACACGTGACGTATGAGGTTCGATCAAAATGTTCGTGCATTTTTTGAGTTTTCCGCGCTATATAGGTCCGATTAAAAAGAAAAGTGTTTCGTGTGATGTTGGTAGACATGTCAGTGACAATCATTTAATATGTTAGCACTATTGGTTAGCAGTTTAGATTTGACAGCTAATTGAGTAAGTTGTGTTTTGCTGTATTAAGCGATTTGTTTTTGACATTCTACAATACAAGATTGAAAAACATCCATTAAATTTTGTGTAGAGAATGAGATAAATTGGTCTATCGTGGTGAAACAGTTCCAGAAAGCTTCTGGCGAGCAAGCTATGCATGAACAAGCTGTTTACAAATGATACAAAACTTCAAAGAATGTCGTGAATGAATTGAGGATCGTGATAATCAGATGAAAATTGTGGTTGTTCATAAACTAGGTGCAACGCTGAATAAAGACTACTATTTGGGAATTTTACGCCACTTGTGTCAAGCTATTCGTAGAAAAGTCAGATTTTTGAAAAGATAATTTGTGGAACTCGCACTCCGATAATGCATCGTGACCATGGCCGGCTCTAGTAGAAGGCCGGAATATTAAACGTGGCAACGTTGTCTGAGGCCTATAAGCATAGTGTAATAAAATGGCTAAAGTGAACATGTTATATTTTGATTTAATTTCATAGCATTACTAAAATCATGAGTAGGCCTTATTTTATAGCTAAATCTAAATTATTGGTCTGTGCGCTATACGTTTGAGTTTAAGTTTAATTAGTGAATTAGTGTTAAGCCTAATGAATTAATTTTGTTCGAATTATTGAATTCGTATCATATGAATGAGTTAATTATTATATTTCTTAAATAAGGTAATAGTATTTTACATAATAAACTTTTAATTTACAAAAAGTGAAGAATTATAAAACTGCTGTTAACCGGCAATTAAAAATGACGCGATTTGATTATTGAAATACATAAATTAAGAGATCATGTTGGGAAGAAGGAACAAACGTATTGAAATAAACTGTTTGACATTCGCAGATGACTTTGCTATACTTTCTGAACATCTGACATCTGCAGTAACACAAGTTAATTTTTTAGACGACATAGCCAGTAGAACAGGCTTAAGAATTTCTGCAGAAAAAACAAATTTCTCACGAACATTACAAATGCGCCAACATTCCTGGTAACAGATATTGGTCGAATAGAGAGGGTTCGAAAATTTAAGTATCTAGGAGAAATAATTCAAGAGAATGGTTTAGAAAAATCTGCTATAGAAGATAGGATTCATAAGATGGACAGGGCATATGGTATAACCATGGTATAACTAAAGATATTTATAATAAAAAGTGCATATCTAAAAATGCGAAAATAAGGCATTACAGTAGGCATTACAGTACAGTAGTGAAGCCAGAATGCCTATACGCAAGTGAATGTCTAGCATTCAATTATAATTTAGACAAACTAGAAATATTGGAAAGACGAATTATTAGGAAATATTAGGCCTACGAAAAACTTCAGAAGGTTGAAAAGTAATGATGAAATATATCAAAGTATATAAAATATAACAGAAACATCGAGAAAAAGAAGAAATTAAAATTATACACGCATGTCGTTACAGATGAAAAATAGAAATTAATTTCTTCACCTGCGAAGTTCCTAGGTTATATATATATATATATATATATATATATATATATATATATATACGGTATTTTAAATTAATAAAACAGTAATATTTATATCATTAATACTGAAACATAATTTTATTGTATGTACAGATTTTATTTAAACGTAAAATTGTTCACATTAAAACATTAACAAGTGCATTTAATACAGGACTTGTTCAAATAAGTAGAAACATCGTTGTGTATGTATGTGCGTATGTGTGTGTGTGTGTGTGTGTGTGTGTGTGTGTGTGTGTCGCAAATTTCTGAAAGCATTCCACTATGTGTGTACAATGACCTTGAGTTAAGCTGGTGTTGTAATCATGTATCGTTTGTTCTTCACCAAGGGCAGGTGGTGGGGATCTTACACCACTTCTAGTTACATATAAATGTGTGTAAGGGAAGCCTTGCAAATTACTCTTCATTTACGGCTGTACAATGAAGTACAATCATGAAGAATATTTACGTCGTCTACGCACGTATTTTAAAATACAGAGAGTGGGTGCACGTAAAGATTACCATTTAAAGTATCCAAATATCAACCAGAGTCCACAAACACTGGCACGCGCTGGGTTTGTGTACGAGGGGGATGGTGATACTGTACGGCGTAGTTCATGTCAAGTTAGATTTGATGACTGGACGATGGACGATTGTCCTAACGCTTTACATGCTCGAGTAATGCCGCAGTGTCAGTTTGTGGTGACACAACTAAAATGATAAAAAAAAAAAACAACACACAAACGTTAGGTCTAATTATTAATCGGTTCTTTTCAGAGCCACCGTAACTTAGCCTCATATTACTTGAATTTGTTATTTGTTTACACAACAAAAAACATTTTCACGTGATCTTGAGTCGGTCCTAAGCCCGAACAAATAAGGAAGGCGGTATATTATATATTTACAGAGTGTAAAAGAGGAAAACGGAGCCATATAGAGACAATGTAAGTATAATGTTTATACTACAAAGTAATTACGATAAAGTGTACTTTTTCTGTAGGTCTGATCACTGCAGTCATGTCGCTCCTGGAACAAGAATAATGTATGAGTGCAGTCCATTTTGTTGTTAATGAATCGTTATCTGTTTTTATTAAAATCTTACAATGTCAAAAATTATTATTAATATTTTATTTATTTTATAACATTGTTTGTGATTTGTATTTATTTTATAATATTGTTTGCAATATATATATTTAATCAATGTAAAATGAATTTTTAAAAATATTGCATTACATTGGTCTGTAAACTATATTTATGTTTGTTCTGTACACATATGCATACGATAATTGAACGATTGCAGTTGTAGTTAGAGAATGCACTTGATAATGTTTTAATGTGAATAATTTTTGTTCATTTCAATAGCAATGATTAATTGTGGTGATACAAATCGTTTCGTATGAGTATTACGACACTGTTGCTGTTGCTCTTTATTTACAAAGATAAGACTCAAACAGTGCTGCGCAAAATTTACGAGACAGACGGAAGAGTTGACATGTAATGACAATGTTTTGGCCTAGTTATTAACGAAGCTAATTACAAGTATTTGTAAGCACATGGAAGTGAATGGAACTAAGTGTAATCTATAATTAATACCGGTATCGACATCAAATAAATTATAGAATGTTTCTTAAAAAGAGCCGTGTTAACTTGACCGAAAATACTTTCAGTATCGCTAACTTCTTAAAGCTTTAAGCAGTGAGGTAAAAAGCTTTTCCATCACGGTCGATGACCCCTCCTCACTCTCTCTCTCTCTCTCTCACTCGTTGTTATATATTTGACAAATATTAACTCTGTGTGTGTGTGTGTGTGTGTGTGTGTGTGTTGTTGTCACTGAGTATCGAGCTACTTACATGTGTGTCCACTCGCTCTCTCTCTCTCTCTCTCTCTCTCTGCATTGTTTTCCTAATTTTGACTAATGCACGAAAATACTTTCAGTATCGCTAACTTCTGAAAGTTTCCAACGGCGGACAATGACTTACATCGACTTTCAAAACAAACACGCTAAGCTACCCCTACCCTACCGTTGTAAGATACATCAATATATATACGTGAAGAATGCAATTAGCCTTCATACCTCATTGTGAAATCGATAATTGCGTTCAAAAACATTTAAGAGGTGAGTAAACAGATTTGAATACGTTACGTAGCGAACATTGTTATTGAACTTACAGCACTTCTAATCAACATAGTTGTTGGAAATATTTAAACATTATCAAGTACATTATTTATTGAAGTTAATACATGGCTTGTTCAAATAAGTAAAAACGTTGCTAAGTGTGCGCGTCGTAAGCAATTATACGGTATTTTAAATTAATAAAACAGCAATATTTATATCATTAATACTGAAACATAATTTTATTGTATGTACAGATTTTATTTAAACGTAAAATTGTTCATGTGTGTGTGTGTGTACGGATTTATTCTCAGTTGTATGGACCGGTACAGTTATTTTTTTTTACATAATTAGAGCACGGTACAAATTGGTTGAAATGACAAACACGTTGAAAGCCTTTTGTATATATAGCACATAATGTATATGACTACTTTTACAACTGCTATGTAGAGAGAAAATTAATTCAGACACATGTTTCGTTCAGCCACAACAGATTTTCTCAACGAATATATATATATATATATATATATATATATATATATATATATATATGTTTCCTTTAATTGAAACAATTACAGCAAAATGTTTACTAGTGTAAGAAAATTAATTATTGTTTGTAGCTGTTTAAACACAAACAACTTTTGTTGTTGATGACGTGATTTTCTTCACCAAAAGTATGACTTTGTACTGTTTTGAGCTCTGGTAAATTTATCTGTAGGAGGACGTTGTTCTCTGGTAATGTTTATTTGATCACATAATTGTTTTCTGCCAACAAACCGACTAGGTGATTGTAGATTTTTATTCTGTACTCAGTTTCCAAAATGTATCAATGTGTGTGTGTGTGTGTGTGTGTGTGCGTGCGTATGCTTTGTTTTAGGTTTTACCATTAAACAGAAGTATTGTACCACAAATTATTGGTGGTAGTGATCTTTATGTTTATGAAAACCCCATAAAAGTGAAGTCCAAGGACTGTCTTAATGTAGTACCAAATGAAGAAGAAGAAGATTGCTTCACAAACTAAAAAATTCATAATATGTAATATATATTTTATTTGTAATATACATTTCATATATTCTGTATTTTTTTGTTTTATATATTTTTATTTTGAAACATTTGAACCCTTTGAAGTTCACATAAAGTCATGTGATTTGTACATTTTACTAACAAAGACACGTCTGTTCATACTAAATGTGTGTGTGTGTGTGTGTGTGTGTGTGTGTGTGTGTGTGTGTGTGTGTGTGTGTGTGTGTGTGTGAGAGGGGGGAGAGAGAGCTGATCCTTGTCTCATTCTTGTTATAGTCTTAAAAACAAAAGGTTGTCGAACCAACATCATTTTTATTTGAAAATAGTTTCATTGTAAATATCACTTATTTGAAGCTGAATAATTTGCAGATTGTATCTTACAATCATGACAATTATTATTTAAACTGATAATTGTTTTATTAAAAATATTATTATTATTTCATTGTTTACGATATATATATATTTAATTAATGCAAAAATGAATTTTTAAAATTACAATGGTCCGTAAGACATACTTAAATTTGTGACACCGTAATCGCTTTGAATAAGGGAATTCTTGTCAACGTTTGCAGCGAGAGAGAGAGACATACACAATGTGTGTGTGTGTGTGTGAGCAGCACGTACATCGTCCGATAGCGATTTGTATGTGTACACAAAACTTTTGAAAATACCTTATTTCAAGGAGATTTTTTTATGTGAAAGAGAGACATACACGCATAGGTAATTACATTATAAACTAGGAATTGCTTCCGACGTCTGCGAGAGAGAGAGGGCGTTAATATTTGTCGAATAAAGAGAGACATACACGCACAGGTAATTACATTATAAACTAGGAATTGCTTCCGACGTCTGCGAGCGAGAGAGAGAGAGAGAGGAGAAACGGTATGAAACCTTCCACAGTTGAAACCTGCTCTACAAAACGCTTCACACGAAGCGTTATGTTAAGAGAGAGAGAGAACGCGCATGTAAGTAGTTGACAACACACACGCACACATAGTTAATATTTGTTAATTATTTAATACAATGAAAAATGAAGTCAACGTTTTGACGATGAGTGAGAGAGAGAGAGAGAGAGAGAGAGAGAGAGAGAGAGAGAGAGAGAGAGAGAGAGAGAGAGAGAGAGAGAGAGAGAGAGAGAGAGAGAGAGAGAGAGAGAGAGCGGGCGTTGTAAGTACGTACACAGTTAATATTTGTCGAATATATATAAACTTTCTAAAATCATATACATGCGCGGTAATGACCACAGAGAGGAGAAACGGTTTGAACATAACGTTTGACAACGAGAGAGAGAGAGAGAGAGAGAGAGAGACAGACAGACAGACAGACAGATATAGACAGTCGGACGGATGGACGGACGGACGGACGGACAGAGAGATAAATAGAGAGAGAGAGAGAGCGGGCGTTGTAAGTACGTACACAGTTAATATTTGTCGAATATATATAAACTTTCTAAAATCATATACATGCGCGGTAATGACCGCAGAGAGGAGAAACGGTTTGAACATAACGTTTGACAACGAGAAAAAGAGAGAGAGAGAGAGAGAGAGAGAGAGAGAGAGAGAGAGAGAGAGAGAGAGAGAGAGAGAGAGAGACAGACAGACAGACAGACAGACAGACAGAGACAGGCAGACAGACAGATATAGACAGTCGGACGGATGGACGGACGGACAGAGAGATAAATAGATAGAGAGAGAGAGTAACAACAGTGTTGTAAATATATATATTTATATATTTAATTATTTAAAACAAATTATGGTTTATTTTAATTTATTTCGTTATAAACCTCCGAATATGCATGCAATTATTTGTATAGTAATCAGAAATGTGTGTGAGAGAGACATTTTAATAATTTGTAGGTTGTATCTTACAATCATGAAAATTATTATTTAAACTGATAATTGTTTTATTAAAATCTTACAATGACGAAATATTATTATTTCATTGTTTACGATATATATATATATATTTAATGCAAAAATGAATTTTTAAAATTACAATCGTCTGTATTTAAGTTCGTGTACACATACAAATCGTTTGAATAAGGGAATTCTTGTCAACGTTTGCAGCGAGAGAGAGAGAGACATATACAATGTGTGAATGTGTACACAAAACTTTTGAAAATACCTTATTTCAAGGAGATTTTTTTATGCGTAACACTTTACCACACACACACAGACTTGGCAGTATATTAATTTCTAAATCGTGGTCAATGACTGCCATGTGTCAAAAAAAAAAATTATAAGTAGGACGCAACGAGGTAGGTGATAAATATATATATTTCCTGGTGATTACATTTTAGTGTAAAACTGATGACATAAAGAGAGAGAGTTTATATCGTGATCGACAACTGTGTCTAGAGACAAAGAGAGAGGAGGGGAGAGAGAGTTGATATCGAAGTCGTCGTCAACAATTTACTATAATATAGTTTGAACTTCCCACCGAAGAAAAATGTTGGCAGATCTGTTCTATACACACACAATAATGCAGGATTGGTAACCCTGATCATATATTTTAATATACACTATAATACACACACATATCAAGTTTGAACCCATACATAGGTTGGTAAACCTGATCATATAGATTTAATATACATTATAACACACAACAAATTTGAACTCGTGCAAGGTTGGTAACCCTGATCATATATTTAATATATACACTATAATGCATCAAGTCGGAACCCCCCACCATAAGTTGGTAAACCTGATCATATAGATTTAATATACATTATAACACACAACAAATTTGAACTCGTGCAAGGTTGGTAACCCTGATCATATATTTAATATATACACTATAATGCATCAAGTGATAGAAAGTGAAAGTGATCTAAGCTCGCGAAAGGCGGCATATAAAAAAATAACGCGGATGCTGTGGTCCAGATACGCGAAAAAGTCGCGGATCTTGACACAGATCAGCGAAAAAGTCGCGGATGCTGTGGTCCAGTAGAAAGTGAAAGTGATCTAGGCTCGCGAAAGGCTGCATATAAAAAATTATATTCGCGGAAATTAGAAAGTGAAAGTGATTTAGGCTCGCGAAAGGCGGCATATATTCGCGGATATGCAAATCAATTTAATTAAAAATATAAAAATATCAAATAAAAAAAAAATAAAAAAATTTATTCGAGGAAATTCGCGGTCCTTTGGGATGCTGTGGTCCAGCGGTGGTGGGGAGAGCGTGGGAAAAAATCTTGGACCGTGGGAACGGCGGCATCTCTTTGATCTAGACCGTGGGAAAGGCGGCATTCCTTTGTGAGTCAGGAACCCCATTTTCCCTCTACTTATAGTACATGTTTTTAGACCACATTCGTTTAATAAATGTTTACTGTTTAATTTTACTTACATTCATTTTTTATTTTGTTTTTATATAGTATCCAAGTCACTATTTCACAATAATTTAATTACCTTGTATCCGTCAGTGACTTCGTTCTAGCGTTTTTTATATAGACGCGTTTCGTGACATGTGTCACATCATCAGTAATCCTCGTCAAATGTTAAAATTCACATAAAACACATAAAAACACATTTGCACATATTTACTAAATCACAATAACGACACACACATAACACGATGTAACTTCGGCTCCGTTGGACCGGTCCGACCGCGCGTATAGTTGCCGAGCCACTAATTAAACTAAGTCAGTAGGGGGAAAATGGGGTTCCTGACTCACAAAGGAATGCCGCCTTTCTTAAAAAACATAAAAAACGATAAAAAACAAGATCAAAGAGATGCCGCCGTTCCCGCGGTCCAAGATTTTTTCCCACGCTCTCCCCACCACCCTGGACCCGCAGTATCCGCGAATTTTCGCGAATATAATTTTTTATATGCAGCCTTTCGCGAGCCTAAATCACTTTCACTTTCTAATTTCCGCGAATATAATTTTTTATATGCCGCCTTTCGCGAGCCTAGATCACTTTCACTTTCTACTGGACCACAGCATCCGCGACTTTTTCGTTGATCTGTGTCAAGATCCGCGACTTTTTCGCGTATCTGGACCACAGCATCCGCGAATATAATTTTTTATTTTTTTATATGCCGCCTTTCGCGAGCTTAGATCACTTTCACTTTCTA
This sequence comes from Magicicada septendecula, assembly GCA_034769895.1. Lineage (NCBI taxonomy): Eukaryota > Metazoa > Arthropoda > Insecta > Hemiptera > Cicadidae > Magicicada > Magicicada septendecula. The sequence continues at coordinate 451,818,337 of CM068374.1, forward strand.
TCACTTGATGCAATATTAAATATATGATCGGGGAGTACCAACCTTGCATGAGTTCAAATTTGTTATAATGTATATTAAATCTATATGATCAGGTTTACCAACCTATGGTGGGGGGGTTCCGACTTGATGAATTATAGTGTATATATTAAATATATGATTAGGGTTACCAACCTTGCATGAGTTCAAATTTGTTGTGTGTTATAATGTATATTAAATCTATATGATCAGGTTTACCAACCTATTTATGGGTTCAAACTTGATATGTGTGTGTATTATAGTGTATATTAAAATATATGATCAGGGTTACCAATCCTGCATTATTGTGTGTGTGTATAGAACAGATCTGCCAACATTTTTCTTCGGTGGGAAATTCAAACTATATTATAGTAAATTGTTGACGACGACTTCGATATCAACTCTCTCTCCCCTCCTCTCTCTTTGTCTCTAGACACAGTTGTCATCAGTTTTACATAAGCGTCGTGCTACTTATGGATTATTGTAATTAGCGATACTAAAATGTAATCACCAGGAAATATATATTTATCACCTATCTCGTGGCGTCCTTTTTTGACACATGACAGTCATTGACTACGATTTAGAAATTAATATACTACCAAGTCTGTGTGTGTGTGTGTGTGTGTGTGTGTGGTAAAGTGTTACGCATAAAAAAATCTCTTTGAAATAAGGTATTTTCAAAAGTTTTGTGTACACACACATTGTATAATAATTTTCTATTTGTAAGATACAACCTGCAAATTATTAAAATGTCTCTCTCACACATTTCTGATTACTATACAAATAATTGGATGCATATTCGAAGATTTCCCTTATTCAAACGATTTGTATGTGTGTACACGAACTTAAATACAGACGATTGTAATTTTAAAAATTCATTTTTTGCATTAAATATATATCGTAAACAATGAAATAATAATATTTCGTCATTGTAAGATTTTAGTAAAACAATTATCAGTTTAAATAATAATTTTCATGATTGTAAGATACAACCTACAAATTATTAAAATGTCTCTCTCACACACATTTCTGATTACTATACAAATAATTGCATGCATATTCGGAGGTTTATAACGAAATAAATTTAAAAAAACCATAATTTGTTTTAAATAATACGTTTTACGTCTTACGTCTTACGTTTTAGTTTCACATCTTGCGTCTTACGTCTTACGTCTTACGTTTTACGTTTTACGTCTTACGTCTTACGTCTTACGTTTACGTTTTACGTCTTACGTCTTACGTTTTAGTTTCACATCTTACGTCTTACGTCTTACGTCTTACGTTTTAGTTTCACATCTTACGTCTTCATTAAATATATATCGTAAACAATGAAACAATAATATTTCGTCATTGTAAGATTTTAATAAAACAATTATCAGTTTAAATAATAATTTTCATGATTGTAAGATACAACCTACAAATTATTAAAATGTCTCTCTCACACACATTTCTGATTACTATACAAATAATTGCATGCATATTCGGAGTACGTTGACAGCGAAATAAGTCTATGCATACACACACACACACACACACATACACACAACGATACTGAATTAGATATAGTTATTATTCGCTAAATTAAACCAGAGGTCATTAACCTTGTGTACGACGTCCTACATTCTAATTTCACACCTGCTAGTCATTAGCAGTGATTAGGATTATAAAGTATTTACTCTAAAAACGGACAACTCTACTTTCTAATTTGACACCTGTCAAGCATTAACACCGCTTACAGTAATTACTCTAAAAACGGACACACACACACACACACACGTGCTTTCCCCACTACAGAGTACACTATATATACGCTAAGTAAGTTAGCGGCAATTTCTTATTTGTCGACTTGTACTGCACGTATTACGTGTCTTCCAGTATACACATCTTCTTTTGAAAGACTGTTTGTACGTCTTCAGTGTAGACAACGCACATACTAGTTTGGCTGATACTGTCTTCCAGTATACACATCTTCTTTTGGTAAGTGTATAGATTTTATTTAAACGTAAAAATTATCAAGTGCATTATTTATTGAATTTAATACATGTGTGTGTGTGTACGCGTGTGTGTATGATCAAATTACAATTTCTGAAAATATATTCTTACTGTATTTTTATAGTGGCAATTTCTCAACAACGTGTGCTGATACATCGTGAAATCTCTACATCTTTTTTTAATAGTTGAAAGACTGTTTGTACGCCTTCAGTGTTGACAACGCACATGTACAGATTTTATTTAATTTTAATGTATGTGCAGATTTTTATTTAAACGTAAAAATTATTTGCATTATCAAGCGTGTTATTGAATTTAATACATGTGTGTGTGTGTGTGTGTGTGTATGATCAAATTATTATGTCTGTTACAAATTTTCTGAAAAATTGCTTTAAACAAACGTTTTTTATGTAAAAAATTTAGAAAGTAGGTCACAGCGTATGATGACATTTATATCTCTCTCTAATTCTGTTGTGGACATACATAGCTGTAAGCAGTGACTATCTCCTTATGAATGCGGAATGTAGACTTTCCTAAAATTATTTGCATTAAAACATTATCAAACGCATTATTGAATTTAATACATGTGTGTGTGCGCGTGTATGTGTATGATCAAATTATTATGGAGTGGGTTATACAAATAATAATAAAGTGTGTGTAATATATATATACATTTATTAAAATACATACACACAGCTCCAAGATTATATTAAGCAGTTTTACAATTAAAAATACATACACAGCTCCAAGATTATATTGTTACAAGTATGAAAATATATCTAAACTAATATTTACAATTTAAAAAAAAACATACACAGTTCCAAGATTATATTGTTACAAGTATTAAAATATATCTAAACTAGTTTTACAATTAAAAATACATACACACACACATAGCTCCAATATTATAATGTTACAAATATGATGAAAATATATATATATTTAAAACTAGTATTTACAAAATATGTATAAAATAAGACTTAAACACGTCTATGTACTGTGTTGGACAATGGTGTATATTCTACAAGCGAATCATGTAGTATCATACAGTAGGCGGTTGTCTGTCTAGGAAAATTCATTGACGATTCAAATTCTAAACGTACATCAACTGCTGAAGACTTAAGTGCTTCGTCTTGTCTGCTACAACCGAAAACAAACAGCGGGGCTTTTGATTTGAATAATTCCGGTGTCAGTACTGGGCTGCCGTCTAAACGGTGGTAATACGAACTTTGAAAACTGGCGTACATATTGTACAATAATGCAAAACGGTCTTTCCCAATATCCAAGTTTAAATTATCGTAAGTATAATACTTGTCGTTTAGAAACAGTCTCGCATTGATCACGTTACAGTGATCAAATTCATCAGCGTGTGCTGTCAGTACATTTTTTCTTGCTGTCTGAAACGCTAACACAACAAAGCGTGGTTTTTCTAGCTGACTCGAGGTCTTGACAATCCAATTCTGCCTTTTAGTCTGTGGTAAGGCAGGATACTCGTGCAACTCCTAGGTCCTAAAAGGCATAGTTATCGGGTGGTCTTTCTCTATGAGTCGTAACAGTGGTAATCTGTGTGTGTGTGTGTGTGTGTATGATCAAATTACAATTTCTGAAAATATATTCTTACCGTATTTTTATAGTGGCAATTTCTCACCAACGTGTGCTGATACATCGTGAAATCTCTACATCTTTTTTAACAGTTGAAAGACTGTTTGTACGTCTTCAGTGTAGACAACGCACATACTAGTTTGGCTGATACTGTACGTGTCTTCCAGTATACACATCTTCTTTTGGTAAGTGTATAGATTTTATTTAAACGTAAAAATTATCAAGTGCATTATTTATTGAATTTAATACATGTGTGTGTGTGTGTGTGTGTGTGTGTGTGTGTGTATGTGTGTGTGTACGTGTGTGTATGATCAAATTACAATTTCTGAAAATAAATATATATATATTTAAAACTAGTATTTACAAAATATGTATAAATAAGACTTAAACACGTCTATGTACTGTGTTGGTCAATGGTGTATATTCTACAAGCGAATCATGTAGTATCATACAGTAGGCGGTCGTCTGTGTAGGAAAATTCGTTGACGATTCAAATTCTAAACGTACATCAACTGCTGAAGACTTAAGTGCTTCGTCTTGTCTGCTACAACTGAAAACAAACAGCGGGGCTTTTTATTTGAATAATTCCGGTGTCAGTACTGGGCTGCCGTCTAAACGGTGGTAATACGAACTTTGAAAACTGGCGTACATATTGTACAATAATGCAAAACGGTCTTTCCCAATATCCAAGTTTAAATTATCGTAAGGATAATACTTGTCGTTTAGAAACAGTCTCGCATTGATCACGTTACAGTGATCGAATTCATCAGCGTGTGCTGTCAGTACATTTTTTCTTGCTGTCTGAAGATTATCTGTCATTAATAATTTAACGTTGCGGCCGTAATTGGCGACAGCATAACGATAATGAAAGTCGTACATTATCGTTTTGCTAACGTCAAGCACCGTGAAGCCGACACACACGGGACGGGAAAGAACAATGGATTTTTTACGGAGTGAGAGCCCCACCAGATCGTTCGTATAACGAATCATACGTTTTAGCCTAGGTGTGGAAACTAGTTTTTGAAGCCGTCGTTCATTCGAGACTCGCATTGATCACGTTACAGTGATCGAATTCATCAGCGTGTGCTGTCAGTACATTTTTTCTTGCTGTCTGAAGATTTTTATTTAAACGTAAAAATTATTTGTATTATCAAGCGTGTTATTGAATTTAATACATGTGTGTGTGTATGATCAAATTATTATGTCTGTTACAAATTTTCTGAAAAATTGCTTTAAACAAACTCTGTCTGTCTGTCTGTCTCTCTCTCTCTCTCTCTCTCTCTCTCTCTCTCTCTCTCTCTCTCTCTCTCTCTCTCTCTCTCTCTCTCTCTCTCTCTCTCTCTCTCTCTCTCTCTCGTTGTCAAAAGTTATGTTCAAACCGTTTCTCCTCTCCGTGCATGTATATGATTTTAGAAAGTTTATATATATTCGACAAATATTAACTGTGTACGTACTTACAACGCCCGCTCTCTCTCTCTCACTCATCGTCAAAACGTTGACTTCATTTTTCATTGTATTAAATAATTAACAAATATTAACTATGTGTGCGTGTGTGTTGTCAACTACTTACATGCGCGTTCTCTCTCTCGCTCGCAGACGTTGGAAGCAATTCCTAGTTTATAATGTAATTACCTGTGCGTGTATGTCTCTCTTTATTCGACAAGACTTAAACACGACTATGTACTGTGTTGGACAATGGCGTATATTCTACAAGCGAATCATGTAGTATCATACAGTAGGCGGTCGTCTGTGTAGGAAAATTCGTTGACGATTCAAATTAATTTCGAGTTTCATTATTTAATTTGCCGTCAGCAGGTAATTTGTAATATTCTTGAAATATAAGGAGGGCATTGGAAACATCTGAATCATTTACTAATTGCAATGACGTTTTATCTTTCGTATAAAGATATCCATATTCATATAAGTAACGTTTAACGTAATCCAATTGAAACTGTGTTGTGTTATCCGTTAAACATTTTGTCCATAATGTTAAAAAAATATTACAGATTTAAGTGGCGTTATGGTTTCCGATTGTACTTTACAATGACAAATACCAAACAACGTTGTTAATAATTATAAAAGAATATGTTATTATCCCTTCTCCTCAATACTTATAAAAAAGATTTTTAACAAAAATATGAATTAACAGGAATCGAACCTACATACTTACCTTCTTTACCTTCACATTTACCATTACTCGTCTAACCATTTAATCGATTAAGCTAATTCATATCTTATTAACGAACGATTACTCACGAAAGGAAAAACAGTTTACATGTCAACGAACTCTGAATGTTTACATTTTAAGTGTGAAATGTTTACGTGTCAACAAACACCGTCTGTTTATGTTTTCGATTTTCACATTTGAAACACCTATCATAAATTTACCACCTTCGTATCGAACACCATACATACGATCTATAATCCGTTTACAGTCAGCCGATTCGCACAAACGCATATATTTGTTTGCTAATGAATCGTCACTGAAATGTAAAGTGTTAGGGTTCCATGCGCTATTGTCACTGAAATGAGAAGCGTTATGACTCTGCGTGCCACTTTCGTTTTCAGTTATTACGTGTTGTGTAGGCTCTTCTTCTCCTCCTCCCCTCCTCCATTATATCACCACTTAACTTTCGTGAAATAGCTTCTAACGGTTCCAGAATCGGTCTGTAATTTTTTCTAAACGCCTCGTCGCTTTCCCTGATACCGTGTTGTAATGCATGATATTACAGCATTAAACTTTACAAAAAACGACATTATTAGAAGACACTAGTGAACACGTCTGTATCAAACAATGATAGAATATTCGTCACAAAAGGACAGTAGAATGTGATAGTGGTGGTGGTGGTGGTAACGTCGATCATACACACAGACTCTGGAGAGAGGCTAAAGTTTATCGAGATGAAAACGTCGTAGACACTTTCTTCTCGTGGTTGATGAAAGACGTCGAGGATATGATGAAGGTAGTACGACATAACGTACGCATTGCAACATCCAGTGAGCGTTACGTGTCGTTCTCTCTGGGTCCCTTGCGTTTCGTAGACTCTTTTCAATTTCTTAATCGCTCTCTGGACACACTCGTTACGTCCGTCCATCCATCCGTCCGACTGTCTATATCTGTCTGTCTGTCTGTCTGTCTGTCTGTCTCTCTCTCTCTCTCTCTCTCTCTCTCTCTCTCTCTCTCTCTCTCTCTCTCTCTCTCTCTCTCTCTCTCGTTGTCAAACGTTATGTTCAAACCGTTTCTCCTCTCTATGATCATTACCGTGCATGTATATGATTTTAGAAAGTTTATATATATTCGACAAATATTAACTGTGTACGTACTTACAACGCCCGCTCTCTCTCTCTCATCGTCAAAACGTTGACTTCATTTTTCATTGTATTAAATAATTAACAAATATTAACTATGTGTGCGTGTGTGTGTTGTCAACTACTTACATGCGCGTTCTCTCTCTTAACATAACGCTTCGTGTGAAGCGTTTTGTAGAGCAGGTTTCAACTGTGGAAGGTTTCATCGGACAAAAGGCTTGCCGCATGACAACTGGCACCAATCGTACACTCTAGTGTTTTTGGTGGTCCTAAAAAGGACCGAGTTGTGAGAACGGCGATGTTGGTAGTGCCGCGCTGAGATGTTCGGCGGCTGCGCCTGCTGTTCACGGCGTACTGCAGTCCTCCTCTTCTTCCGACACTGGTTGTAGAGTCAGCTGCCGACCCAGCGAAATCCATCGCTGACGCGGAACTTTCAAAATTTTCTGTCGGCTCAGGTTTTATTAACTAACTGGCATCGCTGATTGGCTAGCTCCGAACACGAAGTTGGTTACGTCTCGGTGGCTGCTGATGTCTGATTGGCTCGCTGTGTCCACCGCTGGTACCGGAGAGCAGATGTTCGCATACCGCTGCCATCACAATATATAACCGGTGAACTTCACAATCGTTCGTGTTGCTGAACACTACTGTGCTACAAATTGTATGTTACAAATTGATATTCTAATTTACTTTGTGAGATATAAAGCGTTTAAGATACACTAACATAATACCAGCGTTATAACAGTTTCTTTGTTTTTCAGTATTCACTCTCACGTCTGAATATTACCATGTCTGACCTTCAGCAGAATCCAGAACATCAGCAGGAACAGGGACATCCTCAACAAGGTAAAAATTTTTTTAAATACCAATTGTCTCTCTCTATAATTATGCAGCAAACCAAATTTGTTTGATATGAATTAACATGTATAAGATAGTCTCTTGACGTTGTTTAGAAATTGATATGACGGAGAAAATTTTTTATGTTCTGACATAGGTTTGTCACCTTCTCCCCAATATATTGTCTCTTGACATCGTTTAGAAATTGACATGACGGAGAAAATTTTTCATGTTCCACCATAGGTATGTCACCTTCTCTCCAATGAACTAATTCAATTCCGCAACAAAAGCATTTAACTCTATCGTCTATGAATGACATACTATGTCCACAAACATCATAATTTAGCGGATAGTAGTAAAACCCAGCAAACGCTAACTCGTCGGGACTGACAAACGTCACTTCCCAATACTTGAACGATTTTCTTCTTTCACTTTCAATGCTAAAATCATGAGTAGCTGCCATCTTCACAGTTTGCAATAAACTAACGTATTACTAACGTGTACTATCTATTTATTTACCATAAACATGAATGTGTGTTATTCATCATTCCTATTAGCTAATACATATGTTTCTATTGTTTCAGATATGACACGATTTTATATTGTGCGAAACAGTAGTATTAGAGGATGTCTTACAACTTTTAATTACCTGCCTGTGTACACAGAAGAAGAAGATCAAGATATAGTACCGATAATGACCGAGGTGCGACCTTTATTGTGCAAGGATATTCTGGCAGAACAAGCACGTTTACGCAGTATCAAATGGCATATTGCGTGCAGGATACGTTTCACTAAAACTGCGTTAGATGGTGACAGCGGCGAAGAAAAAGAGGTAACCAAAGACGCCGTCTTCCACGGACGTTGTCGTACGTTGCTCACGGACGACAACGACGAGTTGAACTGTCTACTCGATGAATCCTACGATAAAATCATGAATAGCATATCCAATTTTACCCGTGACGGGAGCGGATGGTCGGTGGATGCTGTACTGAAGCTGGAACTAGTTGTTGGACGGTACCGACCTCTAGCAGCATCCTCCTACCTTCCAACCCCGCGAAAACTTGCACTCACCAAGGCAGTAGTCAACATCAAGAACTCCCAAGGTGAAATGTGTTTTCTATGGTCCGTACTAGCTCACATACACCCTCAAGAACGTAATAAAGAACGTGTTTCAAAATACCTCTTATTCAAAAACACAATAAATATGACCGGTATCGAGTACCCTGTTTCTATAAACTCACTTTCTAAATTTGGAACACAGAATCCCAACATTTCTATAAACGTTTTCGGCTATGATATAGAAGACAATATCAGAAACGAATCAAAAAATGAGGTTTATCCGTTAAGAATTACCCCCAATAAGGACAGATTACATCACGTTAATCTTTTACTTCTGTCCGATACAAATAGCCGAAAACACTACTGTCTTATCAGTAGCATTAATAAATTGTTATCATCCCTTACAAAACACAAAGAAAAATCATTTTACTGTGACTACTGCCTGCATCGTTTCACCACAGAACATGGTCTGTCCGATCATCTCCCCTACTGCACACCTCACGGCGAGCAGAAAACCAAAATGCCCACAGAGGAGGAGAAGTTTATGTCATTCAAAAATTACGCGCACTGTCTTAAAGTACCCTTTACCGTCTACGCCGACTTCGAGTCCCTCATCACTCCGCTTCAATCGTGTTCACCTGGTAACAACGTCCCGACGACAGTGCACGAGTTAGGCGAATTCTACTCAGTTGATAGCAACGGTGCCCGTCAGAAAATAACTTCTCCTCCTGTATCGTCCACATCATACGAAGCGATGCATATTCCGTCAGGTTTCTCCTATGCTATCGTGGATCATACACACAGACTCTGGAGAGAGGCTAAAGTTTATCGAGGTGAAAACGTTGTAGACACTTTCTTCTCGTGGTTGATGAAAGACGCCGAGGATATGATGAAGGTAGTACGACATAACGTACAAATAATTATGTCCGATGATGACAATGTTGCGTTCACTAACGCCACCGTTTGTCATTTGTGTGAGCGCCCTTTGACAGACGATGACAAGGTACGCAATCATTGTCATCTTACGGGGAAATTCTTGGGAGCAGCCCACAATAGCTGTAATCTAAGCTACAAGATGCCTCGTCATATCCCCGTCTTCTTTCACAACCTTCGTGGCTACGACTGTCACCATTTAATGCAGGGTTTAGGAAAATATAAGGACCAACACGTATCCTGCATTGCAACATCCAGTGAGCGTTACGTGTCGTTCTCCCTGGGTCCCTTGCGTTTCGTAGACTCTTTTCAATTTCTTAATCGCTCTCTGGACACACTCGTTACCAATCTGTCCACGTCCGGGAGCCAATTTCCTTTGCTCAGAGAGGAAATGCTTAGACGGGGTTTCGACGAACAGACCAATCTGCTCGTACGCAAGGGAGTATACCCTTACGAGTACGTTGACAGCATTGATCGATTCAACGAAACAAGTCTACCCGCTCGTGAACACTTTGATAACCGGTTGTTGGAATCGGCTATTTCGGACGCAGATTACGAGCATGCACAAAACGTGTGGAGTGCATTCAATCTGCGTACGTTTGGCGATTACCACGATTTGTATTTGTTGACAGACGTAATGCTGCTGGCCGATGTCTTTGAAAGTTTCCGAGACATGGCCTTACGCGATTACTGCTTGGACCCGTGTCATTTTTACTCGCTTCCCGGACTCGCTTGGAACGCGATGCTAAAAATGACAGGGGTCGAATTAGAGCTGTTAACAGAGATAAATCTGCATCTGTTCCTTGAGTCTGGGGTCCGCGGAGGCTGCGCGATGATATCCAACCGTCACGCAGTCGCTAACAATCCTCTGATTCCAGATCAGTACGATGTATCGAAACCGACCTCCTTCATTTTGTATACAGACTGTAATAATTTATACGGTGCAGCCATGTCGCAACCACTCCCTTACGCAGACTTCCGATGGCTCGATCGTAACGAAATCGAGTCCTTGGACGTACGTAATGTGAGTGATGATTCCGACATCGGGTACATCCTCGAAGTCGACCTACACTATCCCGATACCTTACACGACCTACATTCCGACTACCCACTTGCACCTGTGCGCCAGCGCGTAACACCCGATATCCTTTCTCCCTTTTCCAAACGTTTACACGAGAGTATATACAGATCATCGTATAACGAATCAGGGTCATCCGTAGAGAAGTTGTTAACAACTTTGGAGGACAAACAAAATTACGTTCTCCATTATCGAAATTTGAAATTGTATTTAAGTCTTGGCTTAGAGCTGAAAGCGACTCATAGGGTGTTGTGTTTTAAGCAAAGCGCTTGGTTGAAACCGTTTATCGATTTCAACACCCGCAAGAGGCAAACAGCCGTCAACAGCTTTGAAAAAGACCTTTTCAAACTGATGAACAACGCCGTATACGGTAAGTCGCTGGAGAACGTACGGAAACATATAGACTTTGAACTAGTCTCGAATGAACGACGGCTTCAAAAACTAGTTTCCACACCTAGGCTAAAACGTATGATTCGTTATACGAACGATCTGGTGGGGCTCTCACTCCGTAAAAAATCCATTGTTCTTTCCCGTCCCGTGTATGTCGGCTTCACGGTGCTTGACGTTAGCAAAACGATAATGTACGACTTTCATTATCGTTATGCTGTCGCCAAGTACGGCCGCAACGTTAAATTATTAATGACAGATACAGACAGTCTGATGTATAGCATTCAAACATCAGACTTGTATGCAGACATGAAGAAGGACCTACACGTTTTTGACACATCGGATTACCCTACGTCTCATCCTTGTTATAGCCTTAAGAACAAAAAGGTTGTCGGACTGTTCAAGGATGAAACGTGTGGTCGTCCTATTAGAGAATTCGTGGGTCTCCGTGCGAAATGTTATTCGTTCCTTGTGGCCCACGAAGATCCCACCCAAGAGTGTCAAAAACGTGTATGTAAAGGTGTGCCTCGAGTTGCAATTAAGAGGAGTCTGCGACACGATATGTATCGCAAGTGTCTCACTGATCATTGTCAGTTTTCTACCAGTGCGCTTTGTTTACGTAGCGATCATCATACGCTGTACACGATGCGTGTAAATAAGCAAGCGTTGTCACCGTATGATGATAAGCGTTATATATTAGACAATGGTCATGATACGCTTGCATACGGTCATTATCGGATACGACAACGCATCAACATGGAGAACGACGACACCTCCCCACCTACTAAAAAAATTCGTCTCCATGTATAGTAACCCTCCTCAACACTTGTTTCTTTCGTCAGTTGATGTCTCTCGGTGCTTCAGTCCAGACGTCTGTAAACGTAAGTTCACATATTAATATCTCAACGATATTTGTATGTTTAAACATAATATATATAGAGTTTGTAATGTGTGTGGTTTCTTTGTCTTACAGTATTATGGATAACACTGCGGTTATAATTGACTTCCAGTGCTTTTTCGACGACAACGGAAAATATATTGTGAAGGAACTGTCAATCATGGACGTTCTGAGATTTGCTGGTAGACATTGGATTTTGACACCGCCTGCTACATCCGTTACGAATCCCAAATACGTTAGGACAAACCACTGGTTAACAACAAATTATCATAGACTTAGATGGAGCGAAGGAGAGACACCATACGACAATCTTGTTTCATTGTTAACATCACATACACGTATATATAAATATGTGTTTGTGAAGGGTTTTGAGAAAAAACGTTTTTTGCAATCAAAGATAATACACAATAATATCATCAATCTCGATGACTTTGGTTGTCCTAAAAACATACCGTATATAATTCATGGAACAGAATGTCTTAGACATTTCAATTCTTCTGACCGTTGTGCCAACTATAAGGTGCACGCTATTCGGGAATGGATGATTCATGATTTTTGCTTTAAACAAACATTTTTAATGTAACAAATTTAGAAAGTAGGTCACCGCGAATGATGACATTTATATCTCTCTCTCTCATTCTGTTGTGGACATGTACATACATGCATAGCTGTAAGCAGTGACTATTTTCTTATGAAAATGGACTTTCCTAATGACATTGTTATATTTTGGTGTCTCTAATTTCGTCTGTGGGACATGTTCATACATGCAAATGAAAGTGGGACACCGACGTTACCACCACCACCACTATCACATTGTACTGTCCTTTTGTGTCGAATATTCTGTCATTGTTTGGTTCTCTCTGGTTTGATACAGACGTGTTCACTAGTGTCTTCTAATAATGTCGTTTCTTGTAAAGTTTAATGCTGTAAGTGCTATCGAGTACAAACGATGTTCAGAATTGATAGTGAATAAAAAATATCCCATCATGGTCTTAACAAATGTGGACACAAAATATGGGAACTCTGTGCTTGCTACGTTGGAGGATGGCGACCGTCAGTATCGTGTCTATCTTCCCAAGAGGTATGCAGGTGTCTTCACGAATGAGGAGCTCAGACATATCAAACCTAAAGAACTACATTTAGTGTATCGAGGGACGAGAAATCAAACAACACAAGTAGAGATTGAGTCCTAACGTCGTAAGTAGCAATCGTGTTAACAAACAATTTATTGATGTGTGTGCGTGTGTGTAGATTCAACTCTCTGTACTTAACACTTTAATAATTGAATTTGTATGTACATGATAAATGTATCATTGATTCTACAAGTTTCGTTGAATAATAGTTGGTTCGATTAGAAATTATTTGAAAGTACATTAACTTATGCGATAAATGTATCATTGATTCTAAGTAGTATTTACAAATTTCCAGTGAATAATATTTGGTTTGGTTTGATTAGAAATTATTTGAAAGTACATTAACTTATGAAAAATGACATATACTTGAAAAAGTTTACTTACTTAACGCATTTGATTCTTTCCACTAACTGTGTGTGTGTGCATGTGATAATTGAATATTATCGTATCAGTGATTCTAATATCGACTGTATTGTTATGTTACAGATAAACTTCCTTGTGAACTGTATCTACAGCCGTGAAATTATTATTTTAAAATCTTACAATGTCAAAAAATTATTATTAATATTTATTTTATATAACAATGTTTGTTTGTGATATATGTATATTTAATCAATGTAAAATGTATTTTGAATAATTGTATTATAACGGTTTGTAAACTATATTTTATATATATAACAATGTTTGTGATATATATATTTAATCAATAATTGTATTATAGCGGTTTGTAAACTATATATTTTATGTTTGTGTACAGTGTTGTAAATATATTTAATTATTTAAAACAAATTATGGTTTATTTTAATTTATTTCGTTATAAACCTTCGAATATGCATGCAATTATTTGTATAGTAATCAGAAATGTGTGTGAGAGAGACATTTTAATAATTTGTAGGTTGTATCTTACAATCATGAAAATTATTATTTAAACTGATAATTGTTTTATTAAAATCTTACAATGACGAAATATTATTATTTCATTGTTTACGATATATATTTAATGCAAAAAATGAATTTTTAAAATTACAATCGTCTGTATTTAAGTTCGTGTACACACATACAAATCGTTTGAATAAGGGAAATCTTCGAATATGCATCCAATTATTTGTATAGTAATCAGAAATGTGTGAGAGAGACATTTTAATAATTTGCAGGTTGTATCTTACAATTACGAAAATTATTATACAATGTGTGTGTACACAAAACTTTTGAAAATACCTTATTTCAAGGAGATTTTTTTATGCGTAACACTTTACCACACACACACACACACACACAGACTTGGTAGTATATTAATTTCTAAATCGTAGTCAATGACTGTCATGTGTCAAAAAAGGACGCCACGAGATAGGTGATAAATATATATTTCCTGGTGATTACATTTTAGTATCGCTAATTACAATAATCCATAAGTAGCACGACGCTTATGTAAAACTGATGACAACTGTGTCTAGAGACAAAGAGAGAGGAGGGGAGAGAGAGTTGATATCGAAGTCGTCGTCAACAATTTACTATAATATAGTTTGAATTTCCCACCGAAGAAAAATGTTGGCAGATCTGTTCTATACACACACACAATAATGCAGGATTGGTAACCCTGATCATATATTTTAATATACACTATAATACACACACATATCAAGTTTGAACCCATACATAGGTTGGTAAACCTGATCATATAGATTTAATATACATTATAACACACAACAAATTTGAACTCATGCAAGGTTGGTAACCCTAATCATATATTTAATATATACACTATAATTCATCAAGTCGGAACCCCCCCACCATAGGTTGGTAAACCTGATCATATAGATTTAATATACATTATAACAAATTTGAACTCATGCAAGGTTGGTACTCCCCGATCATATATTTAATATTGCATCAAGTGATAGAAAGTGAAAGTGATCTAAGCTCGCGAAAGGCGGCATATAAAAAAATAAAAAATTATATTCGCGGATGCTGTGGTCCAGATACGCGAAAAAGTCGCGGATCTTGACACAGATCAACGAAAAAGTCGCGGATGCTGTGGTCCAGTAGAAAGTGAAAGTGATCTAGGCTCGCGAAAGGCGGCATATAAAAAATTATATTCGCGGAAATTAGAAAGTGAAAGTGATTTAGGCTCGCGAAAGGCTGCATATAAAAAATTATATTCGCGAAAATTCGCGGATACTGCGGGTCCAGGGTGGTGGGGAGAGCGTGGGAAAAAATCTTGGACCGCGGGAACGGCGGCATCTCTTTGATCTTGTTTTTTATCGTTTTTTATGTTTTTTAAGAAAGGCGGCATTCCTTTGTGAGTCAGGAACCCCATTTTCCCCCTACTTAAGTCAATCCTTATCACCAGTCATTACCGTCATGCGCGATTATATTTAGGACTGTATCATATAGTGAGTGAGATTGAAACCTTAATTGTTCGTTTAATATACTGTTATTGTTGATATTCTTGTCTTTAAATGATTTATAAATCTCAAACTCCTCGAGAGCGTCCATTAACCTACCCTTACCGCATACATGGATTGCTTTGAAATTAGTATTGAAATCTGTGTAATTATGGTTATGCATCATTAGATGGCGCGCATAATTAGATTTGGTCTTGTCTAAATCATTCCTTGGTAGATGTTCTTTGTATCTTTTCAAGAAAGACCTGCCATTTTGACCCAGATAGAAACAATCACAATCATCACATGACATCCTGTAAACACCTGTTTTCTCTTCTAACGGGAATGGTTGTTTTATGCGTAACAAATTAGAAATATTATTATTTGTTTTAAACGCGACTTTTATGTTAAATTTAGAAAACACATTTGATATAATGTTAGGTAAAAGGCTACCGTACACTGTCGTTATATACCTTTTATTATTATTTTTATTTTTGTTAACTTTATTATCATCGATGGTATTATGGTGGGATCTAGTTTTATATAAGTATCGCTTAAGAAGTCTATCTATCATCGAACTCTTGTACCCATTCGCTATTGCTATGTGCCTTATTATATCCAATTCATCCTGAAAGTCCTTTTGGTTAAGTGGAATCGTTACCAACCTATGAACAAAACTGTTGTAAGCCGCCATTTTCTGGCTATATGGGTGATGAGAATCGGCGTGTATTGTAATATCTGTGGTGGTGGGTTTCCTATATATTTTATATTGAAATTTATTAAGATACTTTGTAACAGTCAGGTCCAAAAAATTGAGTTTATTGTCAACCTCTGTTTCGAGGGTAAATTGTATGTTCTTGCTAAGGCTGTTCAAATAATGTTTCAATTTCTCTATCTGTCGTAGCGTGCCATTAAAAACTATAAAGGTGTCGTCTACATATCGTGCATAGAATGGTGATACGTCACCACACCACATTCCTTGTTAAGCTGCAAAGGCGAACTGTTGATAGTACAGTAATAGAATGCTACAACAGAGTACAGTTATAAGTCTACAACGTGAACAAATGGAGCGTGGAGAAGGGGTGAACTGAAAACTGCGAACCAAATTACCTTTTACTATTGCTAGACTCTAGCCTGCCGTATTCTTTAAGTGACGTTGACAAGTCTGTCATGCACAATCTGACCATTTGCGTGTAGGTCTACAGTGTAGCATGTGACAAGTCTGTCATGCACAATCTGACCATTTGCGTGTAGGTCTACAGTGTAGCATGTGACAAGTCTGTCATGCACAATCTGACCATTTGCGTGTAGGTCTACAGTGTAGCATGTGACAAGTCTGTCATGCACAATCTGACCATTTACGTGCAGGTCTACAGTGTAGCATGTGACAAGTCTGTCATGCACAATCTGACCATTTGCGTGCAGGTCTACAGTGTAGCATGTGACAAGTCTGTCATGCACAATCTGACCATTTGTGTGCAGGTCTACAGTGTAGCATGTAAATTATATTATTCGTGTATAATGTGCACCCACGTTTTTGGGAAGAAAATCTGGGGAAAAGTGCACAAATACGGCTATGTTGTTAAGTGTTTTGTGACATTTTGTGAACTCCTTACTTCTCTTACCTATTATTCTCGTACATTTATTCCTAATAGAAAAAGTTTATTTCCTATTTTGTTCTACTTTGTCGGTACAATTCTTTCTAAGATGTTCTGAGATGTTTCGATTCAAAAAAACTTTCAGTCTACACTATGAAAGTAATGAAGACTAACAAGAATATGAATAAGAAGATAAAATCAAAATAGAGTAAATTAACTGATAAATCACTAGTTGGCTTAATGGTTTACCAGGTATCGTGAGGTGGTAAATACTGTATATAGGAAAATCGAGAAAAGAATTTGCAGATAATAGCAGAATTGGTAGGTAGCCTACTTATGGGTCTAACGTATGTGCTCTAAATGTAACCGCGGCCGTTAGAAATAGATCGCCTGAAAAGAAGTGCTTCTTCTTCTTTGTATCTGGCGTTACAGCCTTTGGTAAGCTTAGCCTCCTCAACAATACCCCTCCTTGCTTCCTTGTTCTCCGCCCTTCCTCTTCACCCTCTGTTCGCATGCTAACAAGATCTTCTGTTACGCCATCCAACCATCCTATCTGCCTCTACCTCTAGTACTATATAATCTTCCCTTCAGCATTCTTTCCTCAGACATTCTTTCCACATGTCTCAGCAACGCAGTCTCTCTGATTTGATGAATTTCACTGTCTTTTCCATGCATGAGAGCCTGTAGTTCATTGTTATTGCGTATTCTCCAGCTGCCTTCTTCTCTTACTAAGCCATACATTTTACGCGATATTTTGCGCTCAAATAATTGTAAAGCGGTTTTGTCATTCTCTGTTAAAGTCCAAACCTCATATCCATATGTAACAACTGGTTGCACCAGAGAATAATATACTTTAATTTTTATACCTCTTGTAACAAGATTGTTTTTAAAGTTGTTAATATTTACAAAGTAAGCTCTATTCCCTGCTTGTATCCTTTCTCTTATACTCATCATAATGTTATTATCATTTGATACCAAGGCACCTAGATAACTAAAGCAGGACACTCCTTTGAAACACTTCCCATTCACACTGAAATCTCTAGGAGCCCTTCTTGTCTCTGAGTTGAACATTACCATGTATTTTGAATTGTTTTCATTTACCACAAGGCCAATTTTCATTGCTTCTGCTTCCATTAATGCAGACATGTCTTTAAGGCTATCAACGTTTCTTGCCAATATTGCAATGTACAGAACCTTCTCCAGTATCCCATTTCCATGGATCATCATCTTTTTCTAAAATTTTCTGTAGTTTCCCGTACTTCAGCCCCGTATGTTACAATACTATCCACTATTGTCTTATATATTTTTATTTTTGTTTCGGGTTTTATTTGATCGCTTCGTAAAGCGATTGTTACTGTATCGTCACTTGTTTCTGTTATACTATATGAGTTTTTAATTTCTGGTAAAAATGTGCCGTCTTTTGTAACCGTGACAACACGGCAGCTGTACATATCTCCGAATGTAGACTATTTAACTGTACTTCTTTAATAAACTGATACTGCTTTAGTTATGAAAGAATTGCAAACACATACACTGCACCTTAAACATAGAAATTTTGTTAAATATGCAAAGTCACGTTCATGTTTTAAATATTATGTCCTGTGGGTGCCCAAACGTTTTGACGTTTACACTTGTACACGTTGACACGGAAATCTGTAATGGCACGCTTCAACGTCTCGATAGGAATGTTACTGAGTTGTGTACGCGTATTGTACAACCCCGAAGGGCCTTAAGACTATCGTGGCGGAAAGAGTGCCTAATGACGAGGTTCTGAAGAGAGTGGGTGAAAGAAGGACGACGATAATATTGGAATCGCTGCGGAATGAGAAGCAGTATGGTTGGTCACCTGCTATGCCATTCAAACTGGTACTGGAGACTCAAAACTCCGACGGAGAATAAGAACAGTTACAGATGCGAGAGAGAGAGAGAGAGAGAGAGAGAGAGAGAGCGAGAGAGAGAGGGGGGGAGTTAAATCAAACAGACGTACACCATGTCTGAGTCATTTCTGGGTTCGGAAAATGCCAGGAAATCAATAGCCAAAAAAGAAAATAATTAGTCCAGTACATTTTGAACTACGTTTACCCGCTGATAAGTGAGAAAACGTTTATGCTATAACGACGCTTGTGTTTACAGCACTGTTTTTACTTCGCAAAAAAATATTACGAAAATAGAAAATGAACTAACCATTATCGTATCGGAATTATAACGTACAATTCAATTAGAGTCTATAAAAATATCTACGGGACTGGAAAACGAGGACGCTGGCAATAAGTTCAGCACCGTTTACATAAACATTTGATGTGATTCGTTGTTTCGTACTAATATTTACGTCACAATTGTAAAAAAAAAATAGTATTAATAATAATTGGTCATAACGACAAAAACAAAACAATAATACTCAGCAGGAACTACGGGAGTGATGTGAATTGATTCCCCGTAATCCTTGTGATAACGGTTATCTCGAGTTCTGGCGTTTGTGTGTCACGCTCCCGAAATGTGTTTTATCTGTGTCACTCCGAATAGGTCAACGAGAATCTTCGGTCTGTCGAGCTTCAATGGAGCCGACTTCCTCGTGTCAATCAAAGCTCAGGCCGTACGTGATCCACGGAAAAAATGACGAGTTTCTTGTGATCAAGTAGGCCTACTCTTTCAGTTATGAAATAACCTACGCAACATCTGAATTTCTTGCGTTCTCTTATTTCAACATCCAATATGTTCAATAAAATCCAAATGATCAGTCTGTTTTAAATGTATTTCACTATTGCTATCTGAATTTGAAATGAGTTCCAAACAACGATGAATCACATGATTACGCAATTTTTATTTTTTTGATTGTTTACAATTATTAGCAATTAGAATGCATACACCCGGAACAAGTTAGCAATTTTGAATACGTGGGCTACAGTGTGTCTTATAATGCAAGCAACAACGTTGTGAATAAGTTGCATAAGTTCAACCTTATGTGCGGACCATTAGGCGAACCCTTAACTCAGCAAGCAAAGGAACACGCCTAAAATTCTACAAGGTGATGGCTCTTCCCACACGTCTTTATGGGTCTGAGAATTAGACTTTACCGAAAGGCTAGGCCAGTCGCATCCAAGCGGGCGAAATGAGATTTCTCAGGCACGTGGCAGGGTATACTCTCCATGATCATAGAAGAAACACATATATACGGCAGTAACTGAATATTATGAGTATACTCGACAGAATCGCCCAGTATCGGCTGAATTGGTGGGAACATCTTTGTCGAATGGATGACTGCCGCATCCCCCAAACAACTCTGGAACTATAAGCCAATGGGACGGAGATGTGTGGGACGTCCGAGGAAGCGCTGGAGTGACCAGCTCTAATCTTTGCCTATATGAGACCGGAACAAATCATCCTTGGTTTAATCCTTGAAGAAGATGATGATGATGATGATGATATATTTAAGTCTGTATATAATTTTATTTTATACCTTTCTAAGCCTTCTCTAATTCTTACAAACATCAACGCTATCGGCATCTGCAGATAATTTTTCTCCGCACAGATTTAGTTTTCTTATGCCGTACCTGTTTTAAACCTATGTAGCCGCCCCGAACATGCAGTGAAATTAGTTTCCCCCAATATCTCAGCTAGTAACTTGGCCTTTTCTTGTCTGACAGCGGCATTCCTTTGTCTCGTTGCTGTGTGAACCAGAAAAAAGAGCTTCATTGACCTTTTCATATTCCTCTAATTTAATTGTTTTTCAGTTCAGAACTTTAGTAGAATAGTTTTCCAAAAGTTTTAAGCCGAGTTCGGTTAAACAGGGTTTTACTGTACTTATAATATCTTTGCTCCACCTTAGTAGTATTTTCTAATTATTCTCTATCAACGTAGTAAAGATCATCTGCGCATCGTGCATTACACCTAACTGTAGAAATCCACTTCGGAGGGAGGACAATGAAAGTGGAAGAAACAAATATAATGGTCATCCATTTTCTAACAACATTTCTGAGGTACACAGAATAAATTATTATTACTTATTGTAAATAATAGTTATTCGTATCTTTAAAAAACAATAAAATGACACACCAGAAAAATATCTGGACCAGTGCAGGATGATGGGAAATACAGAAAAAGAACAAATCATGAACTTGAAAATCTCATACAAGAGGCAAATATAGTCAGGTTTGTTAAAAGTCAAAGAATGAGATGGTTGGATTACTTGTGTAGAATGGACGCTGGTAGGAACGACAGGAGAATAGTGGAGTGGAGACCCGATGGGAAAAGAGGTAGAGGAAGACCAAAAAAGAGACGGTTGGAGGATGACTTGAGAACTGTGGGTGTGGGCGTTATATGGAATTGTCTGCTAGAGCAGGCCTAAAGAAGAAGCCTGAAGAAGGAGGAGGAGGAGGAGGAGAAGAAGAAGAAGGAGGAGAAGAAGGAGGAGGAGAAGAAGGAGGAGAAGAAGGAGGAGAAGGAGAAGGAGAAGAAGAAGAAGAAGAAGAAGAAGAAGAAGAAGAAGAAGAAGAAGAAGAAGAAGAAGAAGAAGAAGAAGAAGAAGAAGAAGACAGGCAAATTTACCCCTCTCTGTTTACACCTATAATTATATTATCATGTCTGTTGAGTGGATTTTGACATTGTATACATTCTGGAGCAGAGTTGGACAGGACAACATAGTGTTAGTTTCGAAATTCACGTACGCGACTAAGCGATCCACACCAACATACGGTATAGGCAATGCGACTAGACTAAGAGAAAGAAGGAAACCAAAACATTTTACAATTCTTGCAAGAGTGACGACAGAATGATAACTTTCTGTAACATTTGCAATTACATCTTACCAGTTGTCACCGATGAATAAAAAGTGACATCCTCGCAAAAGATCTGAAAAAGCGCCGGAAGTATTTGAAATGATATATGAAGAATTATGAAAAATATATAACCCAGTCATGAAATATGGTTTGTGAAGAATTCGATCTAATTGTTAAAGAGACAGTTGTATAAGGACCTCGACACTGTGAAGTTTGTACAGATTCGGAGAGACGCCAGTGGACCTTTGGAAAGTATGACAGAAGAAGGGATCCTAAAGAATAATGTAAAACCAACTGCCGAAAGCAGAGTACATCGTGAACATGATGGTAGGATAATGTACAGTATAAAAACGCATGCACTTGCAGCATGGTCGAGGCGAGAAATTGGCAAAAAGTTGTCAAGGACGGGGGCTCCTGGATGTTAAATCTCGATCAAGGCTACAAAACCTCCGAAAAAAGAAATTACTGTGCAGATTACACGTAAGTCATTACAAATCCACAAAATATGTAATTAAAATAAATATTGTATGATAATTACGGAGGAGATTAAGGCCTTAAAAGCTACAATACCGTTTGATAGCAAAAACAATGGAGGTCGCAGGTGTGTCGCTCAGACATTACAGCTTGGGTTTACTACTAATGCTGTGTATATTGTAAACAATATCGTCTGTCGTTGCATGGCTTCAATGCGATTCCGTCACAAAGGTAAATTCAGCTGTAGAATTTTTATTTTAAATTTTATTAAATTAATATTACAGTATTTCGTATTTTTATACTGCTGATAATATAATATAGCACAGTTGTATTTCTTACGTATTTTGCGTTTAAACATTGACTGCAAACTTGTGTACAGCTGAGATTACATGTAAATTCATATTAGATTGATCAGTAAATAATAAATAAGTAGTACTAGACGGAAGGAATAGTGAAAAACCTATACTGAAAGAATATTATAACATAATAAAAATACGTTTTTGTTAACTGTATGATACTGACTTGAAGATTGCTGGGGTCGTAATCTTACAATAATGGGATAAATTATTTAACGTCAAAGAAATTTATAGTCACAATTTTCCGAACCTCCCCCCAGAGGGTCGAAAGTTGACGAGAAATTTTGTTATTTTCTTAATCTTTAATCTGTTTTATTAATTTCTTATTTGTGTAGGCAATACAGTAGTAACCCTTTTCTAGTATACGTCTACGAACAAGTTTATTGCACAGCATTTGTGATAGTCTTAACTTGATTTTTCTTTTGTACGAAGCCGACTCGAACGGGCCTTCTCCCCCAGAAGATTGGCTTGTCGGGTTGTAAGGCCGTGTTGAGAGCTGTTAATCGATTAAAGCTGACGCCGGCCGCGAAAACATCAGGCATAATTAGACTTAGTTTTAGTTTTAAACCTTACTTATTTTCCAGTTTAGATCTAGGTCTTTGTTATAATCGAATGAGATATTGCAACCAGCCTGTCATGTCACTGGCGGGGGGGATACTGGGAATTAAAATCACCCCCCCCCCCCTTCACAGCACATAGTAGGTCGCCAATGGAGTGTTGTGCGTAAAATCTACACATGCTAGAGGCCCGTAGTATAACATACTAGGCAAATGGTTCTCAACTTTCGTGAGACCGCGCTCCGGTAAGTTCTTTTTTTTTTTATATATAAGACGTGCGCCCGGTCTCAACATTTGTCCACATGAAACTGGCGCGCGAAGCAAAGGTGTTTGTTCCTCTGTCTATTAGCCCCACACCGTGTTAGTACAGTCACTTGTGTGCGTTAGTATAATTTCAGGAACTTCTTCTTCTTCTTCTTCTTCTTCTTCTTCTTCTTCTTCTTCTTCTTCTTCTTCTTCTTCTTCTTCTTCGTCTTCTTCTTCTTCTTCTTCTGCACCTCACGGAGTAGGCACTTTGCCTGTTTCGTCTTCACAGAGTATCTCTCAATTTCCTTCTCGGTCTTCCCACGTCTCTTGTACCAAAGGGTCTATATCGAAACGCAACCTTAGGTAGTCGTCCATCCTCCATTCTGTTCAGATGCTGTAACCATTTCTTGCGGTATGTCCGGAGTTTACCATTTATGGACAGGGGCGGATTTAACATTTTGCCGCCCGTAGGCAGTATAAATTTGCCCCCTCCCACAAATCTCTGTTGGGGGGGGGGCATCATTATATTCCCTCTTTGGTTTTACAGTCCGCACTAGTGTTCTGTTTAAATCCAAACTTTGCTACATAATCGCGTGTGCTCTCGTTCATTTGCCAATTAATAGGATCAGAATCTAAGACCTTCCCTACCTGATTTGATGACATTTCATCATGATTTTTGACGTGAACTGGCTCTTCGTTCTTCAAAAATGAAGGTTCCTCCACAACGGACCTCTCTGGCTGAACTGTGTGAACAGTATCTTCACCTTCACTGCTATCACAGTTATTGTCGGTATCACTAGAATGTCTCGATTCCTTAAATATTAGCTTGCCTCGGTTTCTGGAACCAACCTACAATTCGGTATTACATTGACAGATCTACATTTCTCACTTTGATCTGGACTGCCAACATCTAAAATCTCTCGGATGATCACCGCCAAATATTTCAATGGTTGAAAACGTAAACATTCGCCCGTATTACTTTTGGGTGAAAAACGATAACTGCGTTATAGTTACAAATTAAGTGAAGATAATTTTTATATTCGTGTGTGCTTAATTCAACTGGCTTTTATACTTGTAAATTTGTTTGAATCTAAAAATATCATTTCTTAACTCAAATTTTGCCGCTCCCCAAAATTTGCCGCCCCTGTTTATGGAGAATACCTGTAGCTCTTCTCTAATATCCTCATTGCGCAAACGATCCTGTCTCGTGCAACACTTTGGTCGTCTCAGAAACTTCACTTCCGAAGTTTGAATCTGATTTTTAATCTTCTTTGTAGGGACCCGTGTTTCACATCCATATAGCAAAACAGGCACTGCCATTGTTTTATCAAATTTAAGCTTTGTCTCTTTCCTTTTATTTTTGCTCAACGTTCTATTTATGACGCCGCACGTCATCTGAAACCTAGACATTTTTGTAGTGATATCTCGTCCTGTGTTGTTCCCAATAAATTCCAGGAACTAAGCCACAGTGTTGTAGTTATAGCAAGACTTATTTTTGTCTAAATATAATCCAAACACTCTTACAGATTTTTATCGATAATTATCGTTATTGGTACACAGTTTAGTCAGTTATATAAGTGTGTATCATTAGTAGCCGATTCTGATTTTTAATTTCCGAGCTTACTCGTCTAATTTTACCACCTTATTTTTTAACTGACTTCAGGGTGTGGATAGTGCGTTACACTATTACGTACACTATGCTCAGTAAATATTAACTATCTTTTTCCGCGGTCCTCATTTCGTGAAATGGCTTGCAGCAGATGTCCAGGCGTCACATGGTCTTCTCCAAGCCTCACGGTCACGGTCATTTACTCGTAAATAACTTGCAAATTTTATTAAGTTCCTACATTAAACTAAAATAAGTATTAATAATAAAACGTGACATGATCGTAAAGCATATCAGTATACTATAAGTGCATTATAAAAACCCTTTTGTAATGTATAAAATAATTTAATGAAACACTAAAATGTGTATGACATCGTCAGGCTAATAAAAAATTAACTCCACTTGTAACTGGATACAATAGGTTCAGAGTGATTTATAGGCGTTTTGAGTCTGGGCTTATCGAAAGATTAACGAATGTTATTCTTCTCAGGATATTTCCAAAATAAAATATTTATTCATGAAAAATGTTTCGAAAACTGAAGCGACAAATTCATGGAAAACCTCTTTTGGCCCAGTATCGTGTCGTCCTCTTATCATCAATAACCCCAATTGGAAAATCCTGACTACTCCACAGTGCAACCCAATTAAATTTTAAGCGACGATCAATGGTTAATATAGCCTGCAATTAACTGGAAAAGAGTTCGTCCAGAGAAGAGAAAATGGAAGAGGACTGGAGCGAGGAAATACTCTTCTTCCAGAAGTGATGTTAAGGAAAATGATCTGGATATCTTCCTACGATGTATTTCTCTTGTCGTCAAACTTCTGACGAAGAAATCACAGCGGACGGCAAAACGTAGATGAAGAAATACGAAGAGAAAGAGCCGGACAGTCGACTATACCGAAAATACACGGGCTGCGAGAATATACCACACACTCACACACACACAAAATAATGATTATATGTGTGAATAGCGTAGTAGTCATTAACAATTTGTAGCAGTCCATCAGTATTTACTTACTTTTTTCAATCCATCGTATGTTTTGAACTTTAGTCACGTTTTATTTTGTGTCACGGAAAGCGAAGGCGACGAACAAAACGCATACACATGAAAACTGTCCGAAACATGTATGGAAACTAAAAAAAAGAAAAAAGTAAAAGAATTTGACAAATTTAATAAAAACTTAATATACCTCAAGAAACTAATTTACATGTGGGCGTCTTCAGTCATTAATTGTTTACTCCAGAGAGGAGTGAGCAAAAACGCTGGCCTATTTTCATTGTGTGTGTGCATTCGCCGCATACACGTGACGTCACAGCTTCCTAAACAGGAAAAGGAAACGGTCGCGGATCCAAGTGTCACTCGTAACGGTACACTTTTATTAGACTGACAACCTGAGCGAAAGTTCACACTTACTGACTTGTAAAACGTTCGAGTTTTTATCTTTACAGCACTTTTGTTGACAGAACCCACCGAAACAAATGTACGAGACAGCCTGCGCTAACTAATGTGATTATTTCTTTTTTCCAGTCTTCTTCATTAGTACGTATTTAGTCGTCCTTGGGGCATACACCGTCGCGATCCTGTACATAGCCTTAGCTGCTTGTGACGCTATGCTTTCGTCGACTCTTAGGTCTTACCCTAGATCATATTTCATCTGGTGTTGACAGTCATCCGGGATATGACCCAACTACTTCAATGTTTAGATTTTAAATTCTTGGATTTCGTTGTCCATGACGTGTCCGTTACTTAACTAAATATCACTATAGTATTGACGACTCGGAACACTAAGTTTTGGAGGAGACACTATCACCTATCTATCGTCTAACAGCATTTTTGTTGATACACAGATATAATTATTTACTGTAGATATATTACAATTAATTAATTATTTAATTGTTTATTATGAATAAAATTTAGACCTACAAAAAGAAGCAATATCATAGGCCAGACAGGACGTAGCTTCAAACAGAGATACATTGAACACACAAAAGCACTCCACACCACTACAGAATCTACCTTTGCAAACCACCTCATTGAAGCAAACCACACATATAAAAACATCGACAATAACATGAACATTCTACACGTACACACAAAAGGCCGAAAACTAGACACTCTAGAACAATTAGAAATATACAAACACACAAAAACAAATAAAAACGACATCCTAAACGAACAGACACAATTCAAATCGCACGCATTATTCGAACACATCTCACCACACACACACACACACACACACAGCTTCAATCTTTCGAATAACTATCCCGTCGCCAACAACAAGACGGACAACGCTACCTATGGCAGCCTCTGATGAAGCCTTCTAAAGGTGAAAGCCGGTTTAGGCTGTAAGGTAAAACTTTACGGTTTTACTTATAAAAAACTTAGTGTTCCGAGTCGTCAATACTATAGTGATATTTAGTTTAGATTTTAATATGAAAGGAGTGTGGTTGAGATAATATCACCTATCGTCTAACAGCATTTTTGTTGATACACAGAAGTAATTATTTACTGTAGATATATTACAATTAATTAATTATTTAATTGTTTATTATGAATAAAATTTAGACCTACAAAAAGAAGCAATATCATAGCAAGCCATCCTAGTGAAACAGCGCACCAGCTGAAGGGGATCCTCGCTATCGGAAACTAAGGAAAAAGTCAACAAAAGACTTACACGCAAACTGTAAAGAGGTGATAGCAATGCGTGTCTTCCTCCCCAGTCGTGCTGAATGCATATTATACGATTAGTTCATAGAATATTTGTAATAATCTGACTGCTAGTAAAATAGAAAATTAGTGAAATACCATAGTAAAACACTGTCTGTTGGTTATCGTGTAGATCAGTCTGTATTATATATAATTCATATGCTATACGTGAGTGTTATAAGTACGTCGCAAAACCAAATCTCATATACAAATATCGTTATCTTTGAAGGATATTAACATCTACTTTCTTATTACATAACATTACAGTCATGTCTTGCCTTTGCGTTACAAAAGCTTCGCATTACCAGAACGTGAACATTTCATTTTCTCAATTATGTGTCAACCGCAGTATACAACAGTGTCACTGTTTAAAAATAGCGGTTTTGATTTAAAATTCAGGCAAGTAGCCAATAGATGCAGTTTAAGGAGCCACCACGGTTGTTCAAAAGGCCGTGGGTTTGATACGTAAGAAGGAAGCAGTCACGATGGGTGGAGGGATAGAGCGGTCAAATATAGTTACCTGCGCATGCGCAACGCCTTTACGTAAACAATGTAGCAAAACAAACTGAACCAGTTGAACGAGTTGAACTTGACGTTTAGTTCATCGTCAGTTGGGTGGAAACTGTTATGAGTTGTTGAGAAAGTTCACAGTTCCGTTGGTTACTTGAAAAACTTGGAATAACAAGGTATATAGTTTATATTTATTACAATAAAGGGTTACACAAGCCAGTATAGTTTTTTTGTTTCATATAATATTTATTAAATGATGTGTAGGCCTATACACGATTTCTTCGACTCTGTAGAACAACAGAATCTCACCAGAGAAAAAGTAAACATTTCAGTGTTGTTTTATTTTTTGAACTCGTAAAATTGTACAATACAACGTATAGCTGACTTCTTGCAGTCTGTTTAAAAGTGTCAGTTGCAGGTCATTCACCTACTTAATAATGCACCTGTCAGAAAGTTATGTAATTGTGAACCTTATATAATGCATCTTAAACTTTTATTATGAGTACACCATTAGTTTTAAATAAACTATAATATCTATATTTGTAAGACCAAGTGTGTACATTTTATTAAGTTAAATAATTGAACTATAGAATAATTTAATGGAATGTTCTTCATCATTAAAATGATAAAAACTTTCAGTTAAGTCAGTCCCTTTTGATGGTAATACTGTATTGATTCTATGAAATTAATATCAGGCTATACAAAATTTAATACTTGCATGAGAAATTAATTTTCAAATTGTTCAACATAGTGAAGAAAAAAATTGTACAAGACTGATAAAACTGGTTCCACCTATCAAAATGTCAGTTTGTCAGTGAAAGTTTTCAATATTTATGATATGTTTTGCCTTTGAAATAATTTTCTTGTTGCCTATTTTAATTTGATTCAACGGGCATTTTAAAATGGTACCAAAGCCAACTGCATCATTAAATTTGAACATTTAAAGTGGTATAGCAATTGGCAGGTTTTTGTTAAATGTTATAAGTGACTAAATATAATTAAATCACTACCAACTCGGAACACAAAGTTTTTTATGGGTAAAAACATAAAAATTTTACCTTATACCTTTACCCATAGAAAACTTTGTGTTCTGAGTCGGTAGTGATTTAATTATATTTAGTTAATCAACGGACACGTCATTGACAATGAAATCCAAGAGGTTATAAGTGACTACTAACAGTGAATGTAAGTGTATTAAAAATGAAATAAAAACAGAAAACTAATCTGTTTCTGTGTTCCTAAGTTTCATATTTTCAGTATTTTAATTCTTTAATCACTGTAAAACAAAAATTTCATGAACAAACAGAAAAATCATAAAAGGACAAGAAAGATTAATTTTATACAAATTTATATATCTGTTTTGACATTTGAATGAGGCCCATGAGTGTTGAATAAAGACCAGAAAACAAAATACAGATATGGAGATGAAGTATCAGATAAGCAAAACAGCTACAAAAGAGGACAGAATGAGACATATGATTATTAGAAGAGACTTGTTTATACTGGAATTTGTAGAATGAAGAAGGTTAAGTTGGTGGGCACATTGACAGGACAAGGGCCCATGAGACAAAATTGGGAATTAAAAATTGAAAAGAATAAGAAAAGATGAGACGTAGACAGACCTGGGATCAAGTAATTACAACAGTTTTTTAAAAAGAAAAGGGTTACCATGTGATGAACCAAAGAGACAGTTAAAAGAGAAAAAAGAGTGAAAGTTTTACTACATAATACAGGTTTTAATATACATTGTAAGGTAACATGTATAGAAAAAAATATATACATATGATGAATAGGTTTCAATATGAATGGAAATTTAATTTATAAATTTTAATTTAATATATATTTTCACAAGTAATAATTTATACCTCACTGATGAAGGAGCAAACTACTCCGAAACGTGCATATGAGGATATAACAAAAAGTAAGTTTTTTCACAAGTGAAAGTGCATTAATTATTAATTGTTAAAGTGCTGTGAAAGAAGTGATGATCATTCAAAATAATATATTTTCAATTCAACTTAATCATCTTCAAACATGATAACGTTTAAAAATACTGTCAAAACAGTGCAAAACAAAGTGTGTACAAAATATGTTCTTGTGAAAAATGAAAAATATTATTTATTATTAACAATGACTTACATGTACCGGTATTTATTTAAATTTTGAATGATTGTACTTAGAGTGTAGTTTAAAATAAAAATATTAGTGTTGTTTTCAGGGAATTAAAATGCTATACTAATACTAAACACTAATGTTGTGCAAAATATATCATAAACATAGTGATTTGAAACAGATTTAATAAAAATATTTGATTCCAATTGAGTCACAGCACTATTGGAAAGATGACCTTCATTCTCTGTATCAATGATGTCAGTGGAACACATGACACATGATATGACTCATGCCTTACATATGTGTGTGTGTGTGTGTGTGTGTGCAGTACCAGGAATATAGATGAATGTCAGTAAACAGGATAATTTATTGTTACATAACTCCAATTTACTTATTCAGTGTATAACTAAATTGCATGGGTATAGGCACTGGTGGGGGGTTTTGTAGATTCAGCCACCTCAAAAATATTTCCCAAGATAGACAGCGTCCTTTGATAACTCTGTTCTAATGACTTTATTATTTTTTTTCATGGCAGTCTGCTTCAAGAGCAAGCCTTTGTACCATTTAACTGTTTATAAAAAAAAAGCATAAAAAACATATCTGTCTTACCTGTAAGGTGTGTGTGTGTTCGCGCCCATGTATGCGCAAATTAGAGGCCACGTATGGATAGATTAAACATTCTGCCACTATAATGACAAGCTATGCTTATAAGCTCTTTCACATCAATTCTTATTTCAAACACATCATGATACCAAGACATTTGTAAAATGTTTATAAATTCACGTTTTTCAGCAGTTAAAGAATTGTTGAAGTATATCAGCATTGGGTCTTATATTCTTATTAATAATAAGATGACAATGTGACGACACGATCCAAAAATAAATGTGTGTATGCTGAATGTGGAAATCCAGTGATATCTTCATTCTGATTATTATTTCTACTTTTGTATAACTAGATTGCATGGGTATAGGCAGAGGGCGGTTTTGTAGATTCAGCCACCTCAAAAAATTTCGTAAGATAGACAGCATCCTTTGATAACTCGATCTGATGACTATTTTTTTTTTTTTCATGACAGTCTGCTTCAAGAGCAAACCTTTGTACCATTTAACTGCATATAAAAAAAAGCATAAAACATATCAGTTTACCTGTAAGGTAAATTGTGTGTGTGTGTGTGTGTGTGTGTGTGTGTGTGTGTGTGTGTGTGTGTGTGTGTGTGTGTGTGTGTGTGTGTGCGTGTGCGTGCTCACACCAAATTAGAGACCACTTTCACGAATAGATTAAACATTCTGCCACTATAATGACAAGCTATGCTTATAAACTCTTTCACATAAATTTTTATTTCAAACCCACTGTGATACCAAGATGTCTGTGAAATGGTTCTAAATTCATGTTTTTCATATGGTGTTAGAGAATTGTTGAAGAATATCAGAATTATGTCTATTTTTTATTAATAATAAGATGGCAATGTGATGACTGGATCCAAAATAAATGTGTATGCTGAGTGTGGAAATCCAGTGATATCTTCATTCTGCTTATTGTTTCTACTTTGTGTATATAAAAGTGGCCATAACAGCAGACTAGTTTTGGAAATTATATCTGTTTTCTTTGTGCTTGGTGAAAGTGTTGACATTTCATCATTCCAGTTTTAATCTGGCCTGATAACATTTTCACCCTGAAAGTCTGTTGATTGTGTGAGCCAAAATGTTCCTTCCACAATCATCAACCTTTACTACATCACGCTATAACCAGCTGCTACATCTGAAAACAAAAATAGCACACCAGCTCATTGTAACATTCATAAACAAATCAGATAAGTGTATGTGTGTTTACATTAAGTAAGAATAATAATAAGAATGGTGTAACGATATTATGTAGGAATTTTAAGTATAAGCTTATATCTTTACTTTGTTTCCTTTTAAGGGGAGATCCGCACTTTTTTTGCATTTTAAATGGGCGAATACGAGTTTAGTTAGGTACCATTCATTAATGATCTGTTGAAACTATGTACTTGAAATTTCTTCCATACCTTAACACGTATATTTTTAACATGATGTACTAGTTTGAAACAATTTAAGAAAAAAATACCAATATATAAAAATACAGTGAAACTTCACTAATTCGGACTAATGCGGACCAAGCTCAGTCCAAATTATAGAACATTACGAACTGATCGCGAGTTTTTGTGTGTCTATCGGTTACCGATAGCAGACAATATAAAAGAAATCATTCTGAAACCCAATTTGAATCTACAAGAGGTCTACTCCATGTTCTTCTTAAAAATACTGTATTTAATACTCTATTAATTAGTAGTAGAAGAGGTATAAAATAAGAAATAACGTACAGTACCTGTTTATGTGATGTTTACTAAAAAAATTTGATTCAGTTTTATACTGTAGTACATAACTTACATACAAAACAAAACTTAAATACAGTACTTAAATACAAAACACTCTATTTTCACTGCACAGCACGCATTCTAACAAGCCTACAGTTTCTTAAAAAAATCATTAACTTTTTTCTGCGTGTATTTTGTTTTTAGCTGTTTCCTCACAAAATCCTGTTTCATTTCACTTAAAACAAAAAAATATTTGCTTAAGTCAGAGTTTGCAGGCATTTCTACGAACTTCAACAAAGATTGTACGTTTTTTTATTGCATCACTTATTTTAACATTCTCACTTTCTTCGTGATCGTTTTCTTCCTCATCGTCATCATCATCGCCATTTTGATCGTCTGTCATCAGTCCCTTAGTTTGGCGACCTTCTATAGTAGCAGCTATTTCTTCTTCTGACTGCACAATGTACCCTACCTCACCAGCATCTTCATCTAGCCACTCTCGAATATTTTCCATGTTTGTCTCATGTTCTCCTGCATTTTCTAAAATATTTCTGTAATCATCTTCTTCAATTCCATTAAAATCCTCTTCTTCGTTATCTTCAGGGTTAATAAGTTTTTTCCAAGAATTAGCAATCGTCGTGGCTTTCACCTCCTTCCAACTTGAAGCCCAGTTAAATAAAGCATTTTTTATGTTGTAATTTTTCATATTGATTAAAGTCTGTTCACCTAAACAGGTATTGCAACCCTCTTCATCTTCAAAAAATACGAGACAGTCTTGTAGCTGTTTCTTTCTGTACAGCCGTTTGCAACTATAGATTACTCCTTGGTCCATTGGTTGTATTAGTGCCGATGTATTAGGAGGGATGAATAGACATTTTATTTTTCCATTATCACTTTGTAAAATGTCCTCTGCAGGATGCACTGGAGCATTGTCCAGTAACAACACTGCTTTAACTTCTTCCCTAGCAACATTTTTTCTTCCATCTGAAGTGTTGTGACTGATGAAACCAAGAACTGAAAATTTCACAGCTGAACCACGTGTTTCTGTTAGCTTTATAAATCACAGGAAGATCAGTCTCGTTTATGTTCTTCATTACTCTTGGGTTTTTAGAATTTCCTACAACGACAGATTTTAATTTATGCGTACCATCGGAATTGGCACACAGTAATGCAGACAGCCTCATTTTATTTATTTTATGTCCAGGTGTATGGGTTTCTTTTTTACTCGATTGTGTATTTTTTGGCATTGCCTTCCAAAACAATCCAGTCTCATCAGCATTGTAGATTTGCCACGGTTCAAGTTCACTATTATTAATAATCTTTTGTAATTTATCCTTATATGGTTGAACAGCTTCATGATCTGCACTTAAAAGTTCTCCACAAATCAATCGGTTTGCTATGCCATGTCTATTTCTAAATCTAAACAACCATCCTGTACTTGCCTTAAAATCTTGGTTTTGAAATCGAGTAGCAAAACGTTCAGCAGCAGTCTGCAATTCTATCCCACGGATTGGTACACCAGCAGCTCATTGTTGTTTATACCATGTCCAAACAGCTTCGTCAATGTCAGACGTTTTGGCAGGAGTCATCCATTTTCGCTTAATTTCACTGGTACTATCAAAGTCTCTATTCAAAGAAAAATTTGTAATTGCTGATCTGCTTTTTTTTAATATCATAAAATGTCGATTTACTGATACCAAAATCGCGTAAAACACTCTGAACTGAATCACCTTTGTCAATAAACTTTAAAACTTCTATCTTTTGTTCTATCGTGAGAGATTTATACAAACCACGTTTACTCATTTTTGAACACAGTAAAAGGTACGAACACTACGGAGTCAAAACGTAAAGTGACTAGCTATGGGACGAACGTTCACAATAATGACAAATGTGAAAGTCTATATGAGTCATATCCGTTGTTATGAATTGTACATTACTGTTCAGAATTTCCAGGAAATGTATAAGACACCGCTTTTTGTTATCGCTGACCTACCAATTAATAATCCCAGTTCATGGAAATACACTATGTACAGTATTTCCGGCCTTTCTCTTCTCAAGTAGGCTAAATCTACGCTTGATTTTAAATGTTTACATATGTACGTATAAATTACAGTACTGAGAACCCCAGGCTGAATTATAGAAATTCCGTATTAGTGAAGTCCGAATTAGCGAAGTTTCACTGTAATTACTTTTTATAAATTTATTAAAAATTTTATTTACAGAAGTAGTCTCGTTTATCCGACCTTCGCTTATCCGATATTCCGTATTATCCGACGTCCCACCGCAAAAAAAAAAAAACAACAAAAACGCATAATCGGCAACAAGAACTGCAAGTTGCGAGCGTGAGCGTAGTCTGTTTTTTGTTGCTCCCGACTTTACCGCAGCTAATTAGTTACCCCGACTGTACAGTCTACACTATGACTCATGTGTCTGTCATTCGCCCCACCCTCACTCACTCACTGTCACAACTCACTACTCAGTGCAGTGCAGTTTATCATTGCATGCGGATTGGTTTATCGTCTGTTACATGCGTATGTGTCTATGTGTGTTAATTTGACAAACGTTGTGTTGTTTAAAAGTTGAAATTTACGCAAGTATGGCGACGAAAAGAAAGAAAGTTGTTGTATCGATGGAACAAAAACTTGAGGCAATCAAGAGACTGGACAAGGGAGAGACAATGCAGAAGGTAGCTGACGACTTTGGCGTTGGACGGGTAACAGTAGGAGACTGGAAAAAAAACGAATAGAAATAGAAAAATGGTGTGCATCAAGAGTTACGGAGGGTGCATTAAAAGAAAGAAAAACTATGAAAAAGTTAGTAAAGCTTTGTATGTTTGGTTTACACAGTTCAGGGACAAAGGTGTGCCTATTTTACAGCAAAAGGCGTTGCATTTTCGTAATGAATTCAATGAAGGGGGCCCAGATTTCACAGCAAGTGTCGATTGGCTCGACCGATGGAAGAAACGCTACGGTATCCGTCAGTTAAATGTTTGTGGTGAAAAACTGTCATCGAATTTTGAAGAAATGGAAGCATTCAAGAAAAGATTTCAGGAATTTATTGAAACTGAAAGCCTAACGGGTGATCAGATATTTAACTGTGATGAGTCAGGCCTTAATTACAAAATGTTTAGTAAGAGTCTTGCAGCCAGAACTGAAGTGGCAGCCCCTGGCTACAAGTGTAGTAAGGAAAGGAAAGGCTGACAATTTTAGCATGCAGCAATGCTACAGCAAACCTCAAAATGGACCTTGCAATGATTGGAAAGTCCAGAAATCCTAGAGTCTTTAAAACAGTTTCAAAACACGCTCTTCCTGTAAAATACTACAGTCAGAAAAGCGCATGGATGAGCAGTGACGTTTTCAAAGACTGGTTTTTTAAGGAATTCATTCCTTCAACAGAGAAGTTTTTGAAAGAAAATAATTTATCCAGAAAAGCAGTTTTGTTGGTAGATAATGCTCCAACACACCCTGATGCAGAGAAGCTTCAAGATGGTGACATTAAGGCAATGTTTCTGCCCCCCAATGTAACCGCCATATGCCAACCTATGGATAGGGCGTTTTGGAAACAATAAAAAGGAACTATCGCAGGAAGCTACTGTCCACAGTGATAGAAGAAATTGAAGAAGGACAAGACATGATTGAAAAATTGAAACGCATCAATGTAAAGGATGTTGCTCATTGGGTTGCAAGGGCCTGGGCTGACGTAAGGGCTCCAACAATTGCCAAATCATGGAAGAAGCTGCTAGGCGATGATGAAAGTATGGAAATGGAAAGCACAGATGAAACTGAAGAAACCATTCTACCTTTAGTGCAACGTATCCCTGGATGTGAGGATGCATCTTTGCAAGAAATCGAAAGTTTGATGAAGGATGATGATCAGTATGTAACTGATGGAGAAATTGTCGCTCTTGTCAATTGCAATGACAATGAAATTGAAGATCAAGATCAAGCACCAACTGTTGAGCCTCTCACAATTTCACATAACGACGGAGTTAAGGCTCTAGAAACTGCAATTAAATACATTGAGCAACAAGAAGAAGCTACAGGAATCGACATAATGATGCTGCAAAGATGGCGAGACTTGGCAGCGAAGAAACGGCACTCGTCAGGAAAGCAGACTACGATCAAAAATTTCTTTAAATCATCACAGGACTGAACTTTTTAAGTGTATTTAACTTAAGACAATTCTGTAAATGTAAGTTCATTTTTTCTGTTGTTTTGTTGTAAAACATGATTATTAGGTTCGTAATGTGTAAAATTATAACATAGTTTGACGTTTAATAGGCTTTTTCTTAACACCTCCCTATTATCCAACATTTTCGCTTATCCGACGTTCTGCCAGCCCGTTTATGTCAGATAAGCGAGACTCTACTGTATTTAAAAATGTTTTACAAAATTAATTTCTTAAATGAAAATATTAAATCTAGTACACTTTGATTGGTACATTTTACTATTCAACCACAAAAAATTATAACTCAATAGCACTTATAGTTTTTGAGAAAAGTGTACCTACCAGTAATTGTTGAAATCCATGGTTACGGTAAAACGCGCGTAAAGCTGGGAGCCGAAAAACAACGTGTAATACGTTTTATTTTTTTATGCTCACGTAATGTAGATAACCTCACAAAAGTTAATCAGGAAGTTAATCAGTTCCTCATTTCTTAATCAGGAAGAAAAATGAGATTTTTTTGGGACAATAAAAAAAATTTGATTTCTTGACCGAAAAACTGCTGATCTCCCCTTAAGATATCACCGGCTTAGCAAAACCTAAATGCTAGGCCTATTCCTTCGATTCAAAATTTAATTTATTATAAATTTTGCTAAATTATATTTCTGTGTAATTATTTATCGACACAATATTTTATAACATCCGTATTTATAAACATATGTAGTCTTGAATGTAATCATGTTAAGACTAAATTAATTGTCGTTTAAGATAAT
Organism: Magicicada septendecula; assembly: GCA_034769895.1. Lineage (NCBI taxonomy): Eukaryota > Metazoa > Arthropoda > Insecta > Hemiptera > Cicadidae > Magicicada > Magicicada septendecula. The sequence continues at coordinate 451,856,175 of CM068374.1, forward strand.
GCTTATAAATTTAACTAAAACTAATGCAGTAATTTGGAATTTTTAGTGTTTATTGCGTGATTATTTTACAGTTATTTTACTAAAAATAAATTGGATAATTGGGGTTACTAAAAAGTGAGTAATCGCAGTTTTCATAATTTTTCTGGTAACTGACAAATTATCCAGTATTGAAATTTACTTAATAATAAATATAGTTCATTGACAATAGTCCAGCTCAAGGAGCTTACTAGTGTATCTATGAACCTTAGATGTGAGAAGTTAATGAACTGCTTGGAGGCCTGTTTCTACTAGATTAGGATTTAATAAGCTGTTTGTATAGCCGTCTTTTCACCAGGGAGGTTGCTTATTACTGAGTCATTTAAATTTTATCGCCAAGACATGTTAACTAATGAATCTGGCCCTGAGCACTATAACTATATTTTATGTTATAATTAATTACCATCTTAAGCCCCCTGATTGGAGCGCCAAATATAACATTTTAATTACTCGTTACCATTAATTATATTGTGTTAATTAGTGCTATCGATCGATCAAAATATTTAATCAGTTAATCAAGAAGGTTTAATCGATTAATCGGTCGATTAATCGAGTTTGGGTACTAAAAAATTATCATACTAATGGCTTACAAATTTAATTTTAATATATGTATCTAATTGTTACTTTTTTTTTTTTTTTTTTTAAGTAACTTATAAAATCAGTATATTAGCATGGATTACATTCAAATAATAATAATATTATAATTGTAATATGTATGAACAGATTTAATAATATGAACTGTTATCAGGAGAATAAGTGACAAATATGAATTTGAAGGTAAGGATATGGTATAACATTAGACTCACCTAGTCAGTACTGCTTCAACCAGGATTTTAAGCATGTGAGTGTGTTCACATGGTCCGGATCAAGGGCTGCTCTATGTTTAGTAACAATATTGCCTGCGTTACTAAACACTTGTTCGCACAGAACCGATGTAGCTGGAACGCAGAGCAATTTTTTTGCTACAGATGAAAGAAGTGGAAGCTGAATGGAATGTGTTTTTCACCACAGTAAGGGGTCTGCAAAGTCATCATCCAGTTCTGCCAAAGATCTGTAGACAACCTCTGTTGCGAGCGGTGTTAATGGAGCTGTTTCTTCCCTCTTGTCATCATCGTCTTCTTCAAAAACAAGTTTTTTTTTCTTCACATTTTGTTTTATTTCTGTTTGTGCAGTGGTCACAACTTTATTGGAAATTCTGTTCCACACTAATTCTCTTGCTTCTCTTGGAAGACATTTCATATATTTAAATCTTGGATCAAGAGCCGTAGCTTCTTGATACATTTCTATTTTAGGCCAGGCATTTACTCTTTCTATTAAATCATCTAACAGAGCTGTTTTGAATCGAGTAACATAACCAGGATCCGTGTCGGTAACTTTTAGACTTACTCTTAAATGAGTTATGGTGGGTAGTACAACACTTGCTGTCACGTATTTACTTCCTCCAAGAAAATCGCATATTTCCAAACATGGTTTAAGACATTTATACATTTCTTGTGTCATTTCCCATTCCACTTCAGTTAATGGAATGATGTTTGATGGATTGGTGGACATTATAGCTACAATTCCTTCCTTGGCTTCCAGAAGAGACTCGAACATAAGGCATGTACTATTCCATCGGGTGACTATATCTTGTTTCAGTTTGCACTGCGGAATATTAAGTTCTTTCAGTTTTTGGCATAGCTGATTTTCTAAATAAGGACTGTGCTTGAAATGACCCACTATTTTTCTACATTTGGAAAGCAGTTTATCTATAGACTGTGACGGAAGCGGTATGCGAACATCTGCTCTCCGGTACCAGCGGTGGACACAGCGAGCCAATCCGGCATCAGCAGCCGCCGAGACGTGACCAACTACGTGTTCGGAGCTAGCCAATCAGCGATCCCGGTTAGTTAATAAAACCCGGGCCGGCAGAAAATTTTGACGCACTCTTCATTGCCACGCCATCGGACGCACTTCATCTCCTCTCCTCTCTCGGACGACATCAGCGCGGGGTCAGCCGGAAGGAACAGCCAAAGAATAGAACCGTCGCCGTTCTTGCGTCTTCGCACTCCCGTTCCGCGCCTGCGATGGATTTCGCTGGGCCGGCAGCCGACTCTACAACCGGTGCCGGAAGAAGAGGAGGACTGCAGTACGCCACGAACAGCGGGCGCAGCCGCCGAACATCTCAGCGTGGCACTACCAACATCACCGTTCTCACCACTCGGTCCTTTTTAGGGCCACCAATATAACTAGAGTGTACGATTGGCGCATTTGTCATGCGCCAAGCCTTTTTGTCCGGTGACAAGACGCATTCTCAATTGCTGTATTCAGACTTAAGTGCAGGGTATGAGCAGTGCACCTAACATTATCGTATTTCAAATTTTCGACACCAAAAACAATATTCCTGGCATTGTCTGTACATATTGCAACTACTTTACTTTGAAGATTCCAGTCAGACACAACTTGTTCGAATTCTTCCGTACAATTTGCTGCACTATGTTTCTCCACCACATGTTTCACTTCTAATGCAGCGCTGCAGAACGCCCAGTTAGAATCAGTCCAATGAGCACTAACACCCAAATAACCTTGATTTGCTATCGATGTCCAGAAATCACCTGTTAGGCCAACAAATTCAGTTTCTTTTAGTTTGTCTAGCAGCTTGGATCGTTCGACATCATAAAGTTTCTCAATCATCTATTTACAACATCTCTAGATGGAAGATTATAAGAACTACTACCTACAGCTTCCCTTAAAACTTCTTAAAGATTTTTAAATCCAGTGACGAGATTGGTTTCACTATGAAATAATTCAAGTTCGACTGAGATGAACTTGCATTAACAACAGATGATTCAGCAACACTTTGTAAGGGATGGACGTGTGTTAAATGGTATTGCAAACTGCTAGTGCTACCGCTGTAGCTAAATGATTTCCCACAAAGCTTACAGAAAACGGTTTTCCTGTCCGTCACTTTACCACTGTCGTTCAATTTGTATCCAAAACTTCCACCGAGTCTTCCTCGTAAGTCTTCGTACACAATAACATAGATTTCACACACGGTATCAGGAAACACACACACAAAAAGTAGCCTCTTTGAAAAACACAAGTTTTCCTCACCTGAATATTGTTACGATACAATTAAGCCAAATCCCGTACCAGTGATAAAAAAGATAATTCTTGATATAAAAATACTTCATATAAAATAAAATGTTTAAAAAAATGATTAAAATGTAAATATTTTGACAAGACGTACAACGATATTACCCAACCCAAGTGATTGAGCCAACAACATAAACATAAAGAAGGGAACCACGTAACATACTCAAGAAAAAATATGATAGACAAAACAATGATGAACACAGAACTAAAGAAGAACCAGAGGAAGAGAACAGATCCCTACAATTAAACAGAATTTAAACCAGAAGAGAAGAAGAGGAGAACCGAACCAAGATGAAGACTATTGAAGATGAAGAAGAGGAAGAATGAAGAGGAGACAGGTTAAACCCAAGGGGAAACTAACACACATATAAAGGGGAAGGATAGTATACTCAAGGATAGAATACGGTCAATAAACCTCGAATAATTATGTATTGATGAAACCAATATTATTGTTATCATCAAATTAACGTATGTACCCATTTTAAAGACAATACAAATGTAAAGTAATGTAATATAGAAAAAGTACACTAACACAGTCAGAAAGGTTAGATTTAATAAAAAACAACTAACCTCATATTATTAATAGTAAATATCATACTAGAAAGAAATAGTGAGAAATGGTAGGAGAAAGTATAGGGATTACCCATTAAATAACACTCAATACAAAACAGTGAACCAAAGTGAAGTGCTTTAGTGAAGTGTAAGTACCCTAAAAATAGTGAAAGTGTATGTGAAACATTAAAAATATAATGATAGGTAAGGAGACACTTTATAAAACATTGATGAACAATAAATGATTGGAGTGACATTGTACACATCAATATAACTAGAAATAATTAGCAATAGTATTCCAAATTAATATAAAGGAAGCTTGTGATGTTATTCAGGGAGAAAGCCCAGACAAAGTAACTTGTGTTAACATGGTATGGTAGAATAGAATTAAAGTTTTGTTGTTAAAATTAAGACTACAAAGAATAAAACACCCCATGTTGAAAGGGGAATTAACTTTCATAATTTTATGAGAAGTGACAATATTTATCACTCTAGATTGTAACAAAAGAAAGAAATCAATATTAGAACTAATAATAACTAATGACTTGTAAAGAATAGTTGGTTCAATGTTAAAAGAGGAATATGGCTGAAGGGAACCTACAGTCCATAAACCTAATTATTATATTTTAAAAGAAGAGTAGTGAAAATGTATGTTGAATAGTAGTTAAAACACAAACAAATAAGTGAAGCCCATCAGGCTGAATTCAAAATGTAATTTAAGAGGAAATACACCAAAAAACAATCATGGCTAATCTTGACTATGAAAACATCTAACTGCCAAAGACATTCAAATGTAAATTGTATCAATTTCACAAGAAATCTTACTAATCTAAGACCAGTGAAGGGCCAGTAATTATATGTCAATTATTTTAAAACAGAAATGTTATTGTGATAGTTTAATATAAGAAAGATATATTATTTATTAAATGTCAAATAATTAGACTATAGTTAATGTATAACAGAATATGACCTTATGAGGGATCGTTGTAAACTTTGAAAGGAAAGAAAGATAATAGTGATGTCATTTATTACCCCAAAGGAATTATAAAGGAATAAAACCATTAGGAAAATACTTAATAAATTTGAATAAAAATTCAAATATTTTAACAATGTCTTTAAAGGAGTAATTAACCAATCACAGAATTACGGTTACTATGACAACGAGACGTTGAGGGCTTATTTTCCGTTAAATATTATAGACTCTAAAAAACGACGCGTGGGTAAGCGGCACGCAAAATTGGAATGATTGAAATTTTAATTTAAATAGTTACAAAAAGTCGCAAAAGTGAACCAAGATGACCAAAGACGAATAGATGTCGATCTACAAAGAATTAACGATGTCCAGGAACCAAATTAAATAAATTAATTAGAGAAAAACCCAAGACCAGATTGAAAAAGATGTTAGAAGTTTAAAATCAGCCCAAATTTGAAGAATATCCAACTACCCTGATGACTACACTTCAACGTGATATGAACTGATAAGTATCGAATAAATTCCTTAATCCCACAAACCCAAATTACTTAAAATACTTTTCAAATGATAAAATTTCTCACTATTTAACAAGTAGTATTTTCTTTCAAAGGTGTAAATGCATAATTTACTTACTTAAAAACAGTTTATTAATCAAAATATAACCTTGTTTGAGAGCACAATTTTTGTAACAGAAATACGACACTACCGAACGAATTGTAAAAACACATTATAATTTCTAATTACGTATAAGGTATGGTAGTGTACTTTTTTAATGTAACCAACGTTTATGTCTTATTTCATGATCCAAAGAACTCCAGATTATAAACATAGTAATTTATTGTACGCAACTGACGCCATTTCGGCAAACGAAGTGTTTTAAAAATCAATTTTGCCAACTCTGAGATATTTTTGTGTTTCAAGCTCTAAGTCGGAGCAATCTGTTATTAAATTATTTATAATTTATTTGTCATATTTATTGATGACCAAATTTGTATTAAAAACACAGTACCGAGTATTACTATCTTGTTATTTCATAGGATTTTGTAGAGTATATGTGTGTTAGCGAGTTTTATTCAACAGCCAACTAGCGCTCATCACGAGTGGACGAAACGGCAACTTATATAGCGGCGGGAACCATTCGAACGCCACAGCTGTCCATGCTAATACCACGTATTATCTTAGAAATTAACTATTTTAATTGTTTTAACAGAAACAATTTGGCGCCACCCGGGATTTGCAACCCCTATGAATTAACAGGTAGGTTGTACTGGTAACATTGACAACGCTACGGACTCCAGTAGTGACGTCGATTTATGTAACGACCGGTGTGAGGCAAACACACTACATTCACACTAATACACAAAATAAACAAGTGTGATACATTTTAACAGGTACGACCTCAAAATATAGTTACAATGTACACACTGTAACATGCCACCTGTCCAACTGTTACTATTATAGCAAAATTGAAATTTAAGGGCATGGAAATGCACGAAACGTTTACGGTCAGAGGGGAAAGGCTATGTGGAGGGAGTCGCTGTGAGATGTGAGAATTTACATTCTTTTACATATCAGAATGTTTTATAAACATATCTGAGTGTTGTTTGGTCTGTCATTGTGTACTGCTGAGACGTAAAAAACTACAGCCTTTCTGACCATTCTTATCGCAACAGAATTTGCAAACTGTACACTTCCACTCCTTAATTACACGCGACTATCTTTACACTTTCTCGTTACATAAAAGAATGCATTCTTCGTATTAATTTAATTGCAAGAATCTTTTAATCCTGGACAACAAAAAACTGTGTATTTATAACTTCTCGTGCTTGACTATGAATAACTTTCCTGTCTTTGCTAGTTGAAGGAAAGTATCCATTTTAACAAATCTCGTTACTGGATGATAACACAAATAATTATAATAATACGTAATTGTAATTACAGAATAAAAACTACCAATAGAAATTAACTAAAAAATTAAATAACTAATAAAAATGAGTGACTGTAAAACAACGATATAATTAAAAATAAATTGAAATAATAATAACAAATGCACGACTGAGATAGTACGTTACACAATAACTAAGAATGTATGGGTAACTAAAACATCACACGCAAAGTTGGCGACACCTTCACTTGCATACCAGCTGATTCTCCGGTACCCTCCGCCATTCACAATTTCAAAATGGACTCGTCCACCCATAAATTCTTAAATTGGTTTCTGCGTATGTGCCCTTAACTTTCAATTTTACTATACTATAGGTCGCCCATTGTTAGTATGAGAGTACAGGCTCTTGTGGGACTCTTATTTTTAGCATACTCACCCCCTCTCAGACAATTAGTAGTAGGCACCTGACTCAGCCTTCTATTGTAGATCTTATCGTACACGGACTAAATCTGACATGCCGCTACTTGGCTTTTGAAAACCACTGCAACTACACCACCCTTTCTCTTTCACTGTTTTTCTGGGAACTTCCAGCAGTACTAAATGATTTAAAATAACGGGACTCTCGTTCAAGAGACAAGACATAACTCAGGTATTTGGTGGACAAGCTTCAACTTCTCATAAAAGAAGATTTCAACAACCGATTAATTTTAATCGACTCTATTATTCGATTAAGTAGTTTTGATTGATTAATCGAAGTTCAAATTTTAATCGGTTAATCGGTTCGATTAACCGATTAAATCCGCAACACTAATGTTAATTAATAGATTATGTTCTTTCGATCTAGCAATGGTAATTAAAGTTATAATGAAGTCTACTGATGTTAGTTGTAATTGTATTAAGTTAACTTATGCGTGATGAATACAAATAATCTTTTATGTTCAAGCATACCAATTGTTGTATTATCCCTCAGGTAGTTATTAAATAATGAAACGCATACACATTTATCAGTATAATTGTTGCATTTATTATTATTACGTTACTTGTCATTCATATTAATTCCATATGATTTTAACATTTTATGATCATTTGTTAATTTAAAATATGATCTATCTCAACAGACATTCATTCTAAGATCTCTATCTCAAGGTTCGAGTTAATTTTTAACACATCTTTATTAAATATCATATTACACATATTTTATTGAGAAATGGATTCATGTTTAATATATGAAGTTTATCTTTAATAAGACATACGTGAGTTTTTTAAGTAAGCCATATTTTATACGTAGGTTCTTTGAGTAGGACAGACAGGTGTTTTAACAAAATATTAACTAATGCATAAAAGTTACTGTTGGTACGTTATCCAATCTGTGGCATGTGGCTCTGCGCTGATATCATCCCCACTCTTTAGATCTGCCATGAAAGTGTAGATGCACTAATCATATCGTGGTTTACTCTCGTATTGCATGATAGTTGAACACTTTTTGATCAATCCACTTTGACTAATCCACTCCAGCATCTTCCGATTTTCAATAGAATAATTACCGGTTACTAGTTATAATGTTTATTCTTGTTACACGAGTTATAGTTTTCACACAACTGTTTTTGAACACATGTTGCGATCCTAATTGTTTTACAAGTTATATATTATGACAACCTTAGTTCGCACTCTTCAGTATTATTTGTATTATACACATTGTTTGTTAACTTTGGTACTACGAAATATAATATAAGTTACAAATCTTCACAATTATTTACACATGTTAAATCTTCGCACGTTTTAAGTCAACTCGCGGTACTTTCACTACCAACTAATTCTGAATTTCCGTAAAGACTCTGAACTGTTAAGTGAAAACTCCACGAAACTTATAACATACTCTCGTCAACACTTATGGCCGACTTCCCCGAAAGCTTATTATTAGACTCCCGATCGTGCTCTCGGCTTAATTTTATATACTGAATACACCTAATTCCCCCTTGAGACTCTCCTAGTCCACCACCTTCGTTACCATTGGTTATCGTTCTTCTTTTCTACGAAAATTTCCTCCTATTTCTTTTACACGTTACACCGCTACGTTTCCATTGGTTTTTCGTTCTAGTTTTTCTAAGAACTACTCCTGGAACCTGCCTACATTGAACTCTGGTTTCTGATAGGATATCTTACTTCCCTACTCTATTTTCCTTGCTTTTGTTTCCACCCTCAGTCTGTGACGATAGTTCGATTTCACACACATCAATCATCCTGTCATTTTTTCTTATGTCCCTTTCAGACAAATTCTCTTAACTGTCTTCTAACGCACAGCTGCATCTGGTTAATGAGTGTACTCCACTTTGCTGTAGATTTCTCAGTATCTCCTTGTCTTGCCCCCGCTGACTTTTTCTATACCCAAGCGAGACCAATTCCTTCATTGTCTTACAATGTCCAGCTGCATCCTCTGTTAGAGTTCACACACTTGGTGTGGCCTTCTTGGTATTGTATTCCGTCATTCCTTTACTGCTATTTTTCTATGTTTTAGCCAGAACAACCCTTAGTTCGCTACACTTTCAGCTGTCCTGTTAATTGTTTCAACCGCCTTAGTCGTATATTTATGGGTATGTCTCTTTCATACTTACGTCTGGTAAGTTTCCATTCCTTTCAGTGAGAACACATCCAGCTGCCTCGTTGATGAATTTTTTCTGTTGTTTTCTTGGTAACACGTTCTGCCACCCTTCACTATATCTTTCTTAGTAATACACCCGTGATTCTTCTTCTGTCGTTTTCTTAGCATTTAGATCGACACCCTTAATTTCTCTAAGTGACCAGCTGCTATGTCGGATTTATGGTCTGTCCCTTACCATGCCTGTCGCCACTAAAGGATTTTACGCTCCTTTGTCCTAACTTCCTCTGGTAATGTCCCCTTATCCATCAATGTCAATCCAACAGCTGCCACCTGCTTCATCTTTCCCTTTTTTTTCCGCGTTTTGGCGTTACAGCACATTACCTACTTTTAATTGATGCGAGTATTTACAGGCAAACCAAATTGCACATCCCTTGTGACATGTTGGCCGATCATGACAGTCATTCCTTAAAAGTCATTTGTTCGCCATTTCTTCTTGGACTTCAATGTTTTAAGACCTTCTCAGGTATACTCTCTTCCTTCTTCCTTTGGGTGCTTGTTCCTATCACCCGTGGACCTCCATTCACTGGAAGTGGCGATATTAAAAATGTTCTGGGACTACACCATCCTAATATACATTCTCTTGACCTGCACAAATTTCTAATTGTTGAGTTTGTTTGCAGCTATTCTTAAAATACCATTTGGTTTTCTTCTTTTTTTTTCTTTTATAATCTCACAGGTTTCAAGATTTAGGAATAAATGGTATCATCTAATGGTATTTGTATATGATGGGTTTGTTTATTAATTTCATGGAACTGAATTTAAGTTATATATTACTCATGTTTAAAAGGAATAAATCCCAAATTGTAGTACCAAGCCACGTGTTGTTCAATCAAATATATTGCTTGAATATATTACTCTTTTGGGGATATTTTTGTTTTATGTATATTTGTCTCTAAAAAAATTATTTTTTTAAGAAATTAGTTTGTACATGAAATTGTACATTCTTTTTAAAATGAAACATTAAACACAATAATTTGATAAAGATTAATAATTTTGATTAAAATAACTATTATCTACAAAGTCTGTCATATGTTTTGATGAAAGGTACAAAATATATTTGGACTGGTTATCAGTTTTATCACTAAAAAATTACATACAACTACCCATACTAAAAATCAAAATACATGGAATATTGTGTTTTATACACATCATAATATGTGAAGAAATTCTTAAATTGTGTAGAATTTAAGAAATTCTTGAATTGTGTATATTTAAATTTATTGTACTTGCAACTGTATTGGGCTATTAATATAACTATATAAACAGTAGCACTACAACTGAACGATAGACCATAGTCTCTGATAATGTCAAATAGACATGCATAAATACGACTAAATGACAGTTACTTACTTACACTGACTGAACGTGAGTGTTGGCACTCTAAACATAAAACTCAGTATTTTCACAAAATTCCTCATTCTGTCCCACATTTGTACGGATCTATACAGTAAGTGACTGTGTTTTGTTGATACAAGCAAGTGCATACCAAGTGGCAATCAAACCATGCTGAATCATCCATTCAAGTACAAATACGAGGGCTGTCCAGAAAGTAAATTATGTTTTAAAATAAATAAATAAAAAAACGAGAGAAAAATTTTGTATTTACACAGTTGAAAACTACATTCTTAAACTATTCGTAAACTAGTCTCCATTCAAGTTCAAACACTTATTGTAACGATTTACGGGTTTTTGAAAGCCCTTATCATAAAAATCTGCCGCCTGCGATTTCAGCCATTCATTAACACCTGCCTTCAGCTCTCCGTCATCTTCAAAGCGCTGTGTTGCCAGCCACTTTTTCATATGCATGAACAGATGATAATCGCTCAGTGTCAGATCAGGGCTGTATGGGGGATGATTGAAAATCTCCCACCCAAACTTTCCCAAAAGTTCTTGCATTCGTGTTGCTGTATGCGGTCAGGCATTGTCGTAGAAGAACAATACCCCGGAGCACAACTTACCAGGCTGCTTGTTTTGGATTGCTCTCCGCAGCTTTTTTAAGGTTTCACAGTAAACCTCGGAGTTGATTGTGGTACCAGTTCCATAAACTCTACCAGGAGAACCCTTTTTCTGTGCCAAAAAACTGTCACCATCATTATCCTTGCTGACAAGGTCTGCTGAGTGCACTTCACAGCTCGCGGGATCTTCAATAATTTTTTAAAAATTATTAGTGAAGCAGAGAAACACAACACAGACCTATACCAGCTCCAGCTGGATGTGTACTGAGTCACGCCACCCAGTGTCACCAAGATTGCGGCGCTAGCCCCACCCCATTGCTGCCCACACTGAAACGTAAGTTACTTTCTGGACAGCCCTTGTACATTTCTGTTCTTTCCAGTACAGTTCCTTATTATTGTTTTATTGCCCTACAGATTTATTTTGTTTTTTGTGAGTGAAGGGTGAGTCATCTGTGAAGTAAGGGTGTTTGCAGTTTTGCAGTGTTCTTGTAACAGTTTAATGCTTGAAAATTTGAATAGATTAATATTTTTAACTATCCCTCTGATTATTGTTTCTATTAAAACTGAGTTATATAAGCATTGGGGACAAATCAAACTGCCATAATACAACAACTTCTAAGACTGTGCCCACAACACATCTCCACCCCAACCCTATCGTCACCTGTAAATGCATCGACTGTACATATGCTTGCACTGAATTTTGAAACAATCTGTTTAGTCATTGCCATCTATTTAATGACTAATCATTCTTTTTCAATAGTAGTTATATCAAGAATTAGATAACACTTTAATGAATGTTCTAGACAAAAAACAAAACAAAAGATTATTACTCTCAGTGGACTGGAGGTCAGAAATGTAGTCGTCAGTCACCTTTGGTCACTCTTGTATAGCCATGTTTCTCTAATTAACAATGATCACAAAAAGAGTGATTTCTTATCAGAGCAGCTGTGTATATTTGGATACTCATATTCCATGTTGTTAGGCCATATTGTTGTGGATATTGTTATCAGGATCATGTGACTAGTTTTATCAGTATTTATGTGTTCATGGCTGAATGTCAAATTGCCATTCAACAATGAATGTACAAGATACATGAAACAAAATGTATGAATACATGTACAAAACGCATGAAAGTACAAAAATTACAACGATGAGATGACATTTTAGTAAGTTAGTTCCATAGACCATTCGGTCTTGGAGAGTATTCGGTACAAATTTATACATTTTATTCGTTTTTAGAACAAATGATTTTCTCCTTAATTTATACGATGGATATTTTTCTCAGTTTAATTGTATAAAATGTCTACATTTGTGTACCACTTAGCTAAATACAGGATGTTTAGGTCATCTTTTAGAAGTGTAAGGAAAGAAAGACCTCATATATAGAATTCATAGATTAGAAAAGCTTTGTTTTGTCTTCCAAACATTAGACCAAAACATTAATATAAAATTATAATGTTGAATACAGTTTTGCATATTTATACCAATTTCATAACAGAATTTGTTATTTTAGATATTAAACATCAGAAAATGTCATCTGATATAACATCAGAAAATTTAGACAAAATGGTCCAAACACTTAAAATTTAATAATTTCTATTTAAAAAAAAATTAACAAAGATTTAAAAGTGAATCACTTTAAAGTTTAACATGCAATAACTGTAAAATAAGAGTTTAACTGAAAATTCAGTTTTTATTTAAAACAAAAAATAATAGTTGTTTTGATGGTTCATCCTCTTCATTCACGCACTTAATATTAGTGATAAACTGAACTTTCACTTGTGAACACTTACGTTTCTTAATGTCCTCGTACGTTTCAGTGTGGTGTACACCTTCTTCAGCAAGATTTAAATACAGAATGTCGTGAACAGTTGTAATGGATTTTTTCACAGGTTGGTGGAATGTGAGGGGGGGTTGTTGGTGGGAGGGGGTTGACGCTGGGATTCAAAGTATAGTTTGGTTTGTTTTGTGTATGATTGTGTCAAATAATATGTACATGAGAAACACAGCCCATAAGTCTTTAATAGGCCACATGAATATAGGACTTTTTAAATCTTTTTTTAAATATATTTTTTAAGTAAATTATTAAATTATTTGTATTGGCTGAATTTCCTACTGTTTAAAAATCTAAAAACCATTAATTTTTGTTATAAAGTTAGTATAAATATGCAAAATTCGAATTTCAAGTTCTTTTTTTATTTTTAAATTTGGGTAAATACTTTAGGACTATAGCTTGGAAAACTAAGCATTTTCAGAGCTGTTTTTATAAAATTTTCATTTATTTTATCATCATCATCATCTTCACAACACGGCATAGGCAAGGTGCTGCCTGTTCTGCCTTCAAAGGTCTCCAGCCATCTCTTCCTGGGTTTACCCACACACGTGTCCTATAGGTTTCTATTTCCAGACTTATTTGCAAGTGTAGAATCTGACATTCTTTCTCAGTGTTCTTTCCACCATTGTTTGCAATCTTTTAATTTTTCACCTAAGTTAGAAACTTATCATTCTTTATACAGTCAAGTTTAGAGCACCTTTTAGCTCCTCTTAAGAATGACGTTTCCGAGGCCTGTATTGTAATTTCCTGTTTCTGGGTTGTTGTCCATAATTCATCCCCATAGGACAGTATAGAAACCACCCTAACTTTTTTTTATTTTCACGTGTAACGTATGTTCTGAAAATACGTCTGTATTGTAATTTCCTGTTTCTGGGTTGTTGTCCATAATTCATCCCCATAGGACAGTATAGAAACCACCATAACTTTTTTTTTATTTTCACGTGTAACGTATGTTCTGAAAATACGTCTGTTACTGTATCAAATAGCCTATTTCTACTGTGAATGTAACACGTATGGTAAGTGTTTCATAAATGATGTCTAATCAACTGCATAAGGGTTTGTTGAAAAGTTTGGGGAGTGCTTAGATGTAGAACTAAAATTTTTACTATGTTGTGAGATTCATATTTCATGCCAACACCTGTTAATTTCAAAATCTATCTGTCAGTTTATTCACAGTTTCAAAATTGATGCGTCACATGTGTTTTGAAAAATGAACAAAACAAACACTGTACTATGATTGAAGTCTTTGTTAAAAACGATCTAGTACCAATGGAAGTTCACAATGGAATTGTAAATCATTAAAAACTGCACCTTGAAAACAATGGCCTGTAAATAGGAACTCTAGTTTCAATCAATTCCAGATATAATTTAGAAAATGTTATACATGGTGTCGTAAGACTAGCGATTGAGAGCGAATGATATTGCCAAGATCACAGGCATCTCACATTAGTATGTGAGTCATATATATGTTAACTCAAGAACTGGGTATGAAAAACTTTGTGCAAGCTGGATGCCACAGTTGGAGTTGTGCAACAACTTTTTGCACTTTTTGGGCATCCATTGTGGGGATTATCTTCAGTGCTTGTATGACCGCATTTAAACTCAAGTGCCCAGTTGCAAACCAGAGAATTCAATTACAACATGATGTTTGATTTTGTTCATTTTCACAACGCGTGCAACATATAAATTTCAAACAGCTGGTAAACAGTGAATGTATTATGGGGAAATAACAGATGAAATATGAATCTTAATATACACTAAACATTGTAGTTTCACCACAAAGCTATAGACGTAATTTCACAAAATTTTCAGCTAACCCTCATGAAATAATTTATATTAGTTAGTAGTAAATACACTGAAAAGACAGCATAAACATTGACAAGACAGTCAGTGGCAGATTATCCATAATGCTAGGGTACGCTGTAGCCAGTGGCAACTCAGGATTTGTTGAGATAATGGTTTCATATTTAAATAACAAGATTTGTGGGATTATTCTTGTTGACTAAACAGTAATGGATTCGCGTAGTAGACGAATTGCTCATTACTATTGCTTGGAGGTGCAAAACAGTTCTCAGCACCTCCTCGACTGTGTAGACAGCTTTGGAGGAGGAAATGAGTATACGCAGAATTACATTCAACACTCGCGAAAGCCGAATGTTAGCGATAGAGACGAATAGTTCCGACGAGGGCCGAACCGCACTGACCAGGAATTTTAACATTTTCATAATACTGCCTTTCACCATTATTATGATTTTTACCACATGAGTTGTCACTTTTGTGTCAGATTTCTCTGTTTCATTTAGAATGCGATGAAAATGTGTGCAGTAAAGTCTTAAAATCAAATAAAATAGTGAAGTAATTGTATTCCGAAAATAAACTGTGTTTCATTAAATAATTGTATTAACGTTAAACTCATCGAAGTGTGTATAAACTTCAAAGTGTTTGCTGGTATTTTTGTGTGTCAAGTGTTCAGGTATTTCATATTTTTGTGTTCGGTTCATTGATTTGATAAAATGAATAGTGTTCAGTCTATCTTAAAAACAAATGTCTCTCTCTTCTCTCTCTCTCTCTCTCTCTCTCTCTCTCTCTCTCTCTCTCTCTCTCTCTCTCTCTCTCTCTCTCTCTCTCTCTCTCTCTCTCTCTCTCTCTCTCTCTCTCTCTCTCTTTCTCTCTCTCTCTCTCAAAGATAAATGCAAAATCTGTAAGGAACTCTGTAGGCTGCTTCCCGTTTTAAATATTAAACAAATATATTTAACTGTCCTTTTATTTTAATTATATATTTTTAGAATAATTTACAAACAGCATAAACACAACTTAATATTATGCCTACTGAAAGTTGTCAGTAGTTATGTCTTCATGTTGAGACCCACCCCGTGTGTTATTTGGAATGGGATAATTGCTCTCATCTTAGTAGAAACATTCAGACATTGAACCCCCAACTGTCAGAACCATGAGCCGCCACTGGCTGTAGTACAGGGCATCAGCTGTCAGAGGGGGCACCATCTAGCCCTAAATCACAAAAATTTTGTGAAGATAATAAATATAATAAAACAAAAATAAACGTTCTCAATCCAATTGTCTTATCGTCTGCTTTTGACGATTCCAATAGCTAACTGCGAATCTGAAAGATCATTTTCTGTATTAATACACATTAAACATATGTTGAGTTCAGCTATGGGAGATGAGAGACCATCTTCGTTAGCAAGGTTTAATATTTAAAACGACATACTTGAATTGCTCGATTTAGAAGAAATTATACAAGACAAAACCAAGAAAAATGAATCGATTACTATTTACTAAGCTTAAGTACTACTGTGCTCATTGTAATCACTATTTAGCTAAATATTTGTTGTAATTTGAGAGTTTAATAAAATAATTGTTAACTTTCAAAATTGTGTATGCCACTTGTCAGTGTAAATAATGGATAAAAGGTTGAATTTTAATCAGGGAGAGGGCACCAGTCTGATGGCAACACAGGGCACCACATGCTTCTAATCTGCCCATGAAGACAGTAGGTGAAGATGTAGAGGAACTGTACTTGGCAGTTAAAATATTGAAGTACATAATAATTTTAAGTAACTTAGTGCAACGTTCTCCAAGTATGGAAGGAGCGGGAAAGTAACAAACAAATTTACCTAAAGAACAAGAGTTACGCTCAGTTAAAATTGGTATTGTAGAATGGTGAAATTCAGTTAGAAACAAAAAACTTCATGCACAAAGTCATTGTTGAAAGCATTGCTACCATGACTGTGAAACTTAACATAAAAGAAAAAAAAACAATTTGAAGGTCATTGAGAGATCTATTGGGAGAAACATCAAACAAATTGAAAAATTAGATACTGGTTCAGATGGACTGACCAAACAAGACTGGACATGAACAATAGAAGGAAGAAACAGAAAAGAGATAAACAAAATGGTCCTAGGAAGTACCGGCTATCGGCACACAGGTGCCTTCAGAAAAGGGTGGCATGGCCAGTCAACATGGTGCAGGGAAAGCTAGATACAGCTTGGGTGATAGACATATAACACAAAAAAAGAAAGAAGACACAATTTTTAAAAAATGCAAAAATATAAAAAATGAAAAAACCAAAGAACTGTACAACAATATTTGTTATTGTGTTCGTAATTTTAGTTTAGCAGATAGTAAACCTAGTTGTTTTTTGCATATGTCAATCTCTTATTCAGTTACATTCACAGTTGTAGATACTGAACACTATTTAATTTTTTAGCGGATTATAAATGTTAGCTAGACATTGTTTATTTTTTCACTTACTTGCTAATTACTCCAATGTTCTGTTCGGCCAAATTCAAAGCTTAGTAGTTCCAGTATCTATTAACGTTTTAAATTATTTGTTTAACACTTTGACTGTAAATTATTATTTGGTCATTTTACTTTCATATAGGCTATATGAAAGTGACAGTAAAATAAAAACTACCAAAACACAAAAATGATATCATTTAAATTAAAAAATATGTTCCAAGAAATTAAAAAATATGTTCTTGTTGAAATGGTTATTTATTATAATTAAATACAGTTAATGTGTAAATTGTATGTTTCTAAATTATGATTGTTTGTTAATCTTCTACAGTTAATGTGTAAATTGTATGTTTCTAAATTATGATTGTTTGTTAATCTTCTACAGTTAATGTGTAAATTGTATGTTTCTAAATTATGATTGTTTGTTAATACCAGTAGGGAGTGAAACATGTCAAAAATAACTTTTAATAATTATGTAGTGAACATCCCTTAATCTGTTTTAGTTATAGGTAATATATTTTACTTTGCTATATGTTGACTGCTGTAGGTATAAACAATTTATGTACCAGTCTAATATCCAATTGTTGATTACTGTTTGTATTAATTAAAATATCATTACATTTAGTAATTTAAATTGTAATACTGTATAAATTAAGTTCTCTCATACTATAATTTGCTCGTTTTCTTAAAGATAATTGGAAGATGTAAACAAACTATCATAAGTCTTCACATATATACGCACGCACACACTCACATACACTAACACGTTCACCCAAATATTTAATTGTTCCGTTGTGTTTGACATTTCTTTTGTATTTCATACACAGGTTCTGAAGATGACAATAAACATTGTCGAAACACCGACGCAAAATAGTTAAAATTTGTGTTATTTTTGACTGATCCTCACTAACCATCCACTAAAAAATTCATTGATTGACGGTCACTACATATTTAAGGATTATAATTAAAGCAATAATGAGTAATTTTTTAGTATGGTTTTTGTATGCATATTTATAAAACAATCATACTTGTATTATATTTATTCTACTATGTTACAGATATCCAAAACACTGTGTGTGTGTGTGTGTGTGTGTGTGTGTGTGTGTGTGTGTGTGTGTGTGTGTGTGTGTGTGTGTGTGTGTGTGTGTGTGTGTGTGTGTGTGTGTGTGTGTGTGTGTGTGTGTGTGGTGAAATACTTGTATGTAGGCCTATATGAAATGTATGAACTGCAAACTAAATGTATTTTTTTTGTCTGTTATTTATTTGTTATTTTAAAATTATATGACGTAATTGGTTCAAAATTAATTTATCCAATCTATGGCTCTCAATCCAAATACCTTTTTAATATTATATATATTGTAACGTCTCGCGGGTATTTCCGAGTCAATTTACGTATTTTTATAATCCTCGTTAAGCTTTCCTAATTAAGCCCCACATTTGTACGTTATCTTGTAACGTCTCGCGTGTATCCTCTCTGAGTATATAGTATTTTTACGTCTATTTGTACTCTTCGAAAATCTCGCTTTATTAAGAGTCACAGAATTTGTTATATTTTATGTTCGATGCTTTCAAAATCAAGTGTGTGTGATTATGCAAATATTTTCTTAGATTTTATTTATGTGAAATCAATACCGTTGTTTGACAGTAGTTAAGAGAGAGAGTGCAAAGAGATGATGATTATTTATGTATACTCTCTTAGTATACGATTAATTATTTCAAATTTTTCCGCTCGTGGTACCAGCTGACTGCTACGTTTACGAACACATTTGAGGTTAAATTAACTCCAAATGGTACGAAATAATTCTGGATGTCCTTTCTCTTCTCAGTCTTCTGACAATCTGTAACGAACTACCATCTTCTGAAAATAATACACATTTTTATTCAAACAACAAGGCATTCCTTGCATTTATTTAGCATTTTTTTATAGTCTCCCAAAACACAAAGGGATGATCGATTCTTACTTAAAACACAGAATTAGTTCGATCTTATTTTTCAAACATATAGCATATAACAAATATTTTTATTTCAATTCTAATACCAAGAAAGAAATAATGAATTAATTTCCCAGGGTTATTTTAGAGTTCTTTGTACTTTGAGAAAGTCAGAAATGAATATGGGTTAATACCAAGCTTTACATAAATAAATTTTTGAATTTTGTACTAATTATATTAAGCAGTTGATTTGTTGACCGCTAGAGCGCAGTTAGCTCTTCTTCACTGATGACAACAACCACTAATCATCATGGCGCCAGTAATGTTATTAACAAAACTACGTTTTGCTGTTTTTTGGGTTAACAAAAATAATAAAGTTTCTGTTCACCTCTTTTCCAGAATTATTTAAAGAGATTGTGCTGTTTCTCATGTTATAAGTTTATAGTTGAGGTGTAATTTAGTTAAATTTTAATTTGTAACGATCTCACCAACAAAGTCGAATTTCGTTAGGCTAGGCTTGGAAATCGAAGGTTGATTTTTCAAGTTTTCATCAAATTGCGGGCGTGAATTATTCTATTAGATGGAGGTCTAAGATGTGGTGGACATCACTCGTTAATTTTATTAATTTTACACTGATTATTTCGAATGGTATTTATTAATTTCTTAAATAATTTTAGACATTACACTTTTTTTTAAACTGCTCACTTCCAATATCTTTTAACAATTAATTCAATTCTTGTTAGTTAGTTACTCTTAGTAACCAAGAATTTTTATGGTTTTTTATTGGTTAATCTATATACCTTTTAGTATATAGGCTATTAATAATTATTATAATTTCATTTCTTCTTTTTTAGAAAAATAATCCTTTTTAGATTTTATTTATAATCAAATTTAATTTATTTAAGGTTTTTCTTTATATTTTTCCTTAAACTTGTACACTGGTATTTTATATTTTATTCCCTTTTATTTTGATTTATTTATGATTTATCATTCACTTAATGTATCCTTACTCTAAACTATTTTTTTACATGCCATCTTGCTAACATAGTATTATTTGATATATTATTATCATTTTATATATAACCCTGGGTTATCTTATATCTAAACAAAATCATTATATTAAACACAAATATTATTCCTAGGTACCAGACCTTTGTGGCCTACACAATACAAAATTACAAAAAATACAAAACTTGTCAGCAGCAATATAGTCCACTGCTACAATATTGATTGTTTTTTATCTCCAGCACAAATCTGTGAGATACTCTTTTTAAAGGTTTACACTTTCACCAAGTACACTATGTTCCACTTTGTACACTGCACTTTTATTATATTGTTTACAGTGTTTTTGGAGTACAAAGTTTTTCATAGCTTGGTACATAATCCCCATTTCTGACTTTTTAAAATTGGGTGATTACTGGTTTTAACTATGGTGATTATGTTATCATATTTGGGCAGGGGTTATGTAACGTTACAATATATATATTAAACTTTCGCTGTGAACACTTAGTTTTTGGTATTTGTTTCCCAGACGTTTCAACGTGGTGTTCGTCTTCCTCAGTTGGATTCAAAATACTGTATGTCTGTACAAAGTAACGGTTATGGGTTGTAGGTGTGTGTGTGTGGTGGGGGTTGCTGGTGGGAGGGAATTGGTGCTAGGATTCAAAGTGTGTGTTTGAATCAGTGTATCGAAAAGTATGTGTGATCTATAATGTAATTGTTCATTTAATATGTTGTTTGGTTGTAGTGTGTGATATCTGTATATTTCAAATTGTTCTGCTGTGTTTAGTTTTCTACTTTTAGGTAAGTAGTGTAGTATTTCCATGTTGTTCTCTATGTTTGTGTAACTGTGGTTTTCATTTTGTAAATGTGTGGCAAATGTGGAATGTATGTAGTTTGTGGTGAGGGCTTTTAAATGTTCAGAATACCTAGAGGAAAAAGATCTTCCCGTCTGGCCGATGTAGAACTGGTGACAGTCATTGCAGTTTAATTTATAAACCCCTGTTTTGCTGTATGTGTCTGTGTCTTTGTTAGTATTATTTATGTGTTTCCTGATGGTGTTGTTAATTCTGTAGGCTACTTTATAATTGTGTTTCCTAAATGTGTTAGCAATTTTGTGTGTGTTGGAATTGTAGTATGTGAGTGTGATGTATTTACTGGGTTGTGTGCTGTTGGTTTTATGTGTTTTTTTTGTGTGTTTAGGATGCGTTTGTGTAGTTTGTTTATTAAATCCCTCCCACCAGCAACCCCCACCACACACACCTACAACCCATAACCGTTACTTTGTACAGACATTCAGTATTTTAAATCCCATTGAGGAAGACGAACACCACGTCGAAACGTCTGGGAAACAAATTCCAAAAAGTAAGTGTTCACAGTGAAAGTTTAATATATATATATATATAGTGCTATTTAAAATTTTTTTTTATTACAGGTATTGTAATAAAGATCTGTACCTACTGTTATTATATTTTTTTATTTACCAGTACATGTAAAGAAACTCTTTTTCTCAGGGTTAATGATTATTAAGTTATTTTATCGTATTTACGATTATATCTATTAATTTCTTTTCTTTAAACCAACCCAGATTCAGTTAATGGGTAGTACTTTGGTAATTAACCATGTAAAAAATAACTAACGTATTAGTGTAACTTAACCATCTCTGAATTCTTCTAGCTGCCACGGGTTCACTTCTGGTTGTTGTTTACCTTTCTTCAACAGCAATATTCAGCTTGGCAATCTGTTTCTTCACACGAATCTCTTATTGCTCTTACCGCTCTCCAAGATTACTGCAACACCGATGTCTCCTTTGAACACTTAATTATTCGTTAGGGCCACTGAAACTCTTCTCCAGTCCAAGGTTTTCCTCTTCTGTCGTCGTTCTATTCAGGATATTGTTATATTTTTTTGTATTATTATTTATTTATTCAATATTATAATCAAACTCTAGAATCACTATTCAAACTCCTTTGCTTTATTTTCTTTTCCAAGGTCCATTACTTTTATGATGTACAACAGTTATTATAATTTAAGATTCTTAATGTGACTCTGATTGAATTAAAAATTAGACTCTATTTACATAATTCCTCTGTTTCATCTTTGTAGTATTCAATATAAAATTAGACTACTCATGTTACTCTCCTTAGATATAAATTTAGACTCATTTTACATAATTCCTCTCTTTCATCTTTATAGTATTTGGTATTAAATTAGACTCATACATTTTTTCTTCATCACTCACTAAAAAAACAATCTCTAACAATTTACAAATTTGCCACATTGATAATTCCCTACCTTCGTTACATCTTTTTATCATATACCTCTTAAAAACTTATATAACTTTTCTACTTCTTATTAAATATATTTATTTTATTTCTAATATTCTGAATTCTAGTTTGTATTTATAATATGATCATTCTCTTACTATTTCCTCTTATTATAATATTCATTTCAAATTTCATATATTCTTTTCATAACATATAGCTTTATACTGTTTTATCTCATATAGGCATCTACCTGTATGTTGATGGGTGAGTTGATACAATGTTTTTGTTTACATTTTAAAACATATGTTCCAATTCTAATAAATTTATATATTTTTTCTTTTAAAACTTATTATTTTCCTCTTATGTACTGTGTTGCATTTTAACAGCAGTACATAATACCTTCCCTTATTTCATAATCTCAGATACAACTTGATGTGAGATTTTGAAATAATTAATTTCTTATCACAAACATGGTCGAACATTAATATTGAAAACATATGATTAATTCGCTAATTGTATATCACAAAATTCATTTCATAAATTGGTTTTTTCTTTTATTAACATAACAAGTATGGTTCATCACTATCAAGAATCACCATATCTTACACACTCATTTATGGCTTAAAATAACATTAATCAAACCAACTGGTTTTACATCAAAAATAAGAAGTATAAAATAACAATTGTGCCTAGTTTCATGGCTAAAAAACTCAAAAACATGACTAAACATTCTTTTTCTTTCGGACCTCACCTTTCCAATCCTGGTCATAAATTTCATGTGTTTTTTATTTCAGAATTCTCTTCTCTTTTTTTTTTTTTTATTATTTTTTATTATAATATGGGTATCAGCTTTAATGATGTGATATGCTTTGTAAACCTAATAGCTGTCCATGATAATCAGTATACCTATATTTCCTACATCTCCTATCACTAGTTGATAATGGTCCACAAATGTCAATAAAACTTGCTCTAACGCTCTCCATGCTTGATGATTTATCCACCTTCCCTCATATCTGACATTGGCTACTTTGACTTTTTTTACAAATATCATATATTAACTTAGCACCTAAAACTTGATGTCGATTCTTTATACACTTTGGGTTATTCTATCATTTATTTGGTTACTTTTAATTATATTCCTGTTTTCATGTTGGAACACTTAATTTCTTCTTAATTTTCATACCTCGAGTCATGTTGTCATATTTATTTTTTTTTATCTCTTTACCTCGTTATTTGTATCATCCCTAAAATACCATAATTCCCTAACATTAAATACTATACATGGGTTCGGATTCGGAGGGGCACTATTGGCTTCCATTACTCCGCCGTTTTCCCTAAATATATCATCTGAAATCAGAGGAACTTCATCTCTGTCCAGGAAAAAATAAAAGTTGCACTATCACAACACAATACATATAATTATTACCTATAAGGTAGCTCCTTCACTACAAAATTATATTCAAGGGATTGTTACATGATTTCTTTGAGGTCTCTTCACATTTTTATTCCATTACTGTTTCACTTCTGGTGTTTTATCACTTCAATTAATATTCTATCATTCACAGGTAACTGGTTAACATTATTCGACATACATGTTGGATTATTCCCATCTTGGTGTTGTCAGTCTATGATATTTTAGATTCTATCTTCATCTTCATTTTTTATTTATTTATTCCCCTTTAATTATGCAGTTAAGTACTGAATTTCATCATTATCGTAAGTTGTATTTGTCTATTCTTTCTTCATCTAATTCATTTCTACCCTTCTTAAATAGTAACTAGTCTTAATTGTTCTTATCATTGTTATTATACTGATTAAAATGGTTATTCAAATAATTATTATGGTTATTAACTGTCTTTCTCTTCTTAATTGATTCAAAAATAATTTCTCTTAACTATCCGGTAAGATGTTCACACTTATTTTAGAATTTGGTGGGTTATTTCATCTTCATAAAGATAAAAAAAAATTTTTATTTGTAATAACCTTCATATATGTCGTTTGTAATAATAATCAATCTAATCTTTGTTCCATTGGTTTGCTTTGGTCCATACCCAGGAAATCAGTCCCTTCTTTCCATATTTTTCATATTTAGTTCATCCGTTGTCAAATACGTAAGTTATCCTTGTTGCACGGATTATTATTACAGTGTCCATAATGATTTCTGTTTTTATTAAATACCTCTCTGTCACCCTGTACTCCCATTCTTTTGATACTACATGTTCATCTCTACCTATGCCTACATCAGTCACTTTCCTATTTATTTCATTGAACAGGTATTTTAATGGTACTTGAATTATTGATGACATTACTGACAGTTTGCTACACATTTCTATTTCTGTGATATTTAATTTACCTATAGACTTTCTGACGTTTTTTCTCACTATTTTATTGTGATTCCCTTTGAAATATACTATTGTGTTCCTTTTATTATCTTTAAAATTACTTATTCTTCTGTAGTTAGTACTTAGGATGTTAAGTACATTAATCAGTCCATTATTCATCATCTCCAATTCTTCTCGTATATTTTTAATTTTCTTAGGATGTGTTATTCTTCTTTCTTCTGTTTTCTTAATTATTTGCTTCTTTATTCCATTATCTTCTATTTTATGACTTACTTGCTCCCTATTTTGATCGCTTGGTATTATTTCTATCTCCGTTTTGTTATCATTTATTACTTCTTCCGTTATCTTATTCAATGTTTCCACACTTTGCTTGTCATCTTCTATCGTTGTTTCTGTTGACTGGTTTTCATCACTCATTATTTCTTTCATTGTTTCTATATTCAATTTCATTTTTGCGGATTGCCTAATGTTCCTTTCCTCACAATTTTGTAATATTAACTTGATTTCAGCCTTTTGCTGGTCTAATTTATTCTTCACCCCATTTATTTGTTGTTGAATGGTCTCCTTTAATTCCTCATTATTTTGTTTTAATAAATTTTCATTATCTAGTCTCATTTGTTTAAAATTTTCGTTGGTTTTGTTATTCCCTTCCATTATAATTCTCATCGTCTCCTGGAAATTTGCATCCATTGGTTGGTTTGGTTTCTTTGGTTGGTCCCCTTGGGCATCCTCTACTATTATTTCCATTTCAGTTTCTTTCTCTTCAACACTATTACTCCTTAAGTCATATCGTTGCTCTAGTTTGTTAGCCATTTTACAATATTGAACTTAATTTAATTACAAGGAGATTTTTATACTAATTAAATTTAACAAAATTGTGTTATTTGGTGCTGGTTTAAAGAAAATCTTTGCTTTCACGTATGGGCGCCATTTTGTGCTATTTTAAAATTTTTTTTATTACAGGTATTGTAATAAAGATCTGTACCTACTGTTATTATATTTTTTTATTTACCAGTACATGTAAAGAAACTCTTTTTCTCAGGGTTAATGATTATTAAGTTATTTTATCGTATTTACGATTATATCTATTAATTTCTTTTCTTTAAACCAACCCAGATTCAGTTAATGGGTAGTACTTTGGTAATTAACCATGTAAAAAATAACTAACGTATTAGTGTAACTTAACCATCTCTGAATTCTTCTAGCTGCCACGGGTTCACTTCTGGTTGTTGTTTACCTTTCTTCAACAGCAATATTCAGCTTGGCAATCTGTTTCTTCACACGAATCTCTTATTGCTCTTACCGCTCTCCAAGATTACTGCAACACCGATGTCTCCTTTGAACACTTAATTATTCGTTAGGGCCACTGAAACTCTTCTCCAGTCCAAGGTTTTCCTCTTCTGTCGTCGTTCTATTCAGGATATTGTTATATTTTTTTGTATTATTATTTATTTATTCAATATTATAATCAAACTCTAGAATCACTATTCAAACTCCTTTGCTTTATTTTCTTTTCCAAGGTCCATTACTTTTATGATGTACAACAGTTATTATAATTTAAGATTCTTAATGTGACTCTGATTGAATTAAAAATTAGACTCTATTTACATAATTCCTCTGTTTCATCTTTGTAGTATTCAATATAAAATTAGACTACTCATGTTACTCTCCTTAGATATAAATTTAGACTCATTTTACATAATTCCTCTCTTTCATCTTTATAGTATTTGGTATTAAATTAGACTCATACATTTTTTCTTCATCACTCACTAAAAAAACAATCTCTAACAATTTACAAATTTGCCACATTGATAATTCCCTACCTTCGTTACATCCTTTTATCATATACCTCTTAAAAACTTATATAACTTTTCTACTTCTTATTAAATATATTTATTTTATTTCTAATATTCTGAATTCTAGTTTGTATTTATAATATGATCATTCTCTTACTATTTCCTCTTATTATAATATTCATTTCAAATTTCATATATTCCCTTCATAACATATAGCTTTATACTGTTTTATCTCATATAGGCATCTACCTGTATGTTGATGGGTGAGTCGATACAATGTTTTTGTTTACATTTTAAAACATATGTTCCAATTCTAATAAATTTATATATTTTTTCTTTTAAAACTTATTATTTTCCTCTTATGTACTGTGTTGCATTTTAACAGCAGTACATAATACCTTCCCTTATTTCATAATCTCAGATACAACTTGATGTGAGATTTTGAAATAATTAATTTCTTATCACAAACATGGTCGAACATTAATATTGAAAACATATGATTAATTCGCTAATTGTATATCACAAAATTCATTTCATAAATTGGTTTTTTCTTTTATTAACATAACAAGTATGGTTCATCACTATCAAGAATCACCATATCTTACACACTCATTTATGGCTTAAAATAACATTAATCAAACCAACTGGTTTTACATCAAAAATAAGAAGTATAAAATAACAATTGTGCCTAGTTTCATGGCTAAAAAACTCAAAAACATGACTAAACATTCTTTTTCTTTCGGACCTCACCTTTCCAATCCTGGTCATAAATTTCATGTGTTTTTTATTTCAGAATTCTCTTCTCTTTTTTTTTTTTTTATTATTTTTTATTATAATATGGGTATCAGCTTTAATGATGTGATATGCTTTGTAAACCTAATAGCTGTCCATGATAATCAGTATACCTATATTTCCTACATCTCCTATCACTAGTTGATAATGGTCCACAAATGTCAATAAAACTTGCTCTAACGCTCTCCATGCTTGATGATTTATCCACCTTCCCTCATATCTGACATTGGCTACTTTGACTTTTTTTACAAATATCATATATTAACTTAGCACCTAAAACTTGATGTCGATTCTTTATACACTTTGGGTTATTCTATCATTTATTTGGTTACTTTTAATTATATTCCTGTTTTCATGTTGGAACACTTAATTTCTTCTTAATTTTCATACCTCGAGTCATGTTGTCATATTTATTTTTTTTTATCTCTTTACCTCGTTATTTGTATCATCCCTAAAATACCATAATTCCCTAACATTAAATACTATACATGGGTTCGGATTCGGAGGGGCACTATTGGCTTCCATTACTCCGCCGTTTTCCCTAAATATATCATCTGAAATCAGAGGAACTTCATCTCTGTCCAGGAAAAAATAAAAGTTGCACTATCACAACACAATACATATAATTATTACCTATAAGGTAGCTCCTTCACTACAAAATTATATTCAAGGGATTGTTACATGATTCCTTTGAGGTCTCTTCACATTTTTATTCCATTACTGTTTCACTTCTGGTGTTTTATCACTTCAATTAATATTCTATCATTCACAGGTAACTGGTTAACATTATTCGACATACATGTTGGATTATTCCCATCTTGGTGTTGTCAGTCTATGATATTTTAGATTCTATCTTCATCTTCATTTTTTATTTATTTATTCCCCTTTAATTATGCAGTTAAGTACTGAATTTCATCATTATCGTAAGTTGTATTTGTCTATTCTTTCTTCATCTAATTCATTTCTACCCTTCTTAAATAGTAACTAGTCTTAATTGTTCTTATCATTGTTATTATACTGATTAAAATGGTTATTCAAATAATTATTATGGTTATTAACTGTCTTTCTCTTCTTAATTGATTCAAAAATAATTTCTCTTAACTATCCGGTAAGATGTTCACACTTATTTTAGAATTTGGTGGGTTATTTCATCTTCATAAAGATAAAAAAAAATTTTTATTTGTAATAACCTTCATATATGTCGTTTGTATTAATAATCAATCTAATCTTTGTTCCATTGGTTTGCTTTGGTCCATACCCAGGAAATCAGTCCCTTCTTTCCATATTTTTCATATTTAGTTCATCCGTTGTCAAATACGTAAGTTATCCTTGTTGCACGGATTATTATTACAGTGTCCATAATGATTTCTGTTTTTATTAAATACCTCTCTGTCACCCTGTACTCCCATTCTTTTGATACTACATGTTCATCTCTACCTATGCCTACATCAGTCACTTTCCTATTTATTTCATTGAACAGGTATTTTAATGGTACTTGAATTATTGATGACATTACTGACAGTTTGCTACACATTTCTATTTCTGTGATATTTAATTTACCTATAGACTTTCTGACGTTTTTTCTCACTATTTTATTGTGATTCCCTTTGAAATATACTATTGTGTTCCTTTTATTATCTTTAAAATTACTTATTCTTCTGTAGTTAGTACTTAGGATGTTAAGTACATTAATCAGTCCATTATTCATCATCTCCAATTCTTCTCGTATATTTTTAATTTTCTTAGGATGTGTTATTCTTCTTTCTTCTGTTTTCTTAATTATTTGCTTCTTTATTCCATTATCTTCTATTTTATGACTTACTTGCTCCCTATTTTGATCGCTTGGTATTATTTCTACTCCGTTTTGTTATCATTTATTACTTCTTCCGTTATCTTATTCAATGTTTCCACACTTTGCTTGTCATCTTCTATCGTTGTTTCTGTTGACTGGTTTTCATCACTCATTATTTCTTTCATTGTTTCTATATTCAATTTCATTTTTTCGGATTGCCTAATGTTCCTTTCCTCACAATTTTGTAATATTAACTTGATTTCAGCCTTTTGCTGGTCTAATTTATTCTTCACCCCATTTATTTGTTGTTGAATGGTCTCCTTTAATTCCTCATTATTTTGTTTTAATAAATTTTCATTATCTAGTCTCATTTGTTTAAAATTTTCGTTGGTTTTGTTATTCCCTTCCATTATAATTCTCATCGTCTCCTGGAAATTTGCATCCATTGGTTGGTTTGGTTTCTTTGGTTGGTCCCCTTGGGCATCCTCTACTATTATTTCCATTTCAGTTTCTTTCTCTTCAACACTATTACTCCTTAATTCATATCGTTGCTCTAGTTTGTTAGCCATTTTACAATATTGAACTTAATTTAATTACAAGGAGATTTTTATACTAATTAAATTTAACAAAATTGTGTTATTTGGTGCTGGTTTAAAGAAAATCTTTGCTTTCACGTATGGGCGCCATTTTGTGCTATTTTAAAATTTTTTTTATTACAGGTATTGTAATAAAGATCTGTACCTACTGTTATTATATTTTTTTATTTACCAGTACATGTAAAGAAACTCTTTTTCTCAGGGTTAATGATTATTAAGTTATTTTATCGTATTTACGATTATATCTATTAATTTCTTTTCTTTAAACCAACCCAGATTCAGTTAATGGGTAGTACTTTGGTAATTAACCATGTAAAAAATAACTAACGTATTAGTGTAACTTAACCATCTCTGAATTCTTCTAGCTGCCACGGGTTCACTTCTGGTTGTTGTTTACCTTTCTTCAACAGCAATATTCAGCTTGGCAATCTGTTTCTTCACACGAATCTCTTATTGCTCTTACCGCTCTCCAAGATTACTGCAACACCGATGTCTCCTTTGAACACTTAATTATTCGTTAGGGCCACTGAAACTCTTCTCCAGTCCAAGGTTTTCCTCTTCTGTCGTCGTTCTATTCAGGATATTGTTATATTTTTTTGTATTATTATTTATTTATTCAATATTATAATCAAACTCTAGAATCACTATTCAAACTCCTTTGCTTTATTTTCTTTTCCAAGGTCCATTACTTTTATGATGTACAACAGTTATTATAATTTAAGATTCTTAATGTGACTCTGATTGAATTAAAAATTAGACTCTATTTACATAATTCCTCTGTTTCATCTTTGTAGTATTCAATATAAAATTAGACTACTCATGTTACTCTCCTTAGATATAAATTTAGACTCATTTTACATAATTCCTCTCTTTCATCTTTATAGTATTTGGTATTAAATTAGACTCATACATTTTTTCTTCATCACTCACTAAAAAAACAATCTCTAACAATTTACAAATTTGCCACATTGATAATTCCCTACCTTCGTTACATCCTTTTATCATATACCTCTTAAAAACTTATATAACTTTTCTACTTCTTATTAAATATATTTATTTTATTTCTAATATTCTGAATTCTAGTTTGTATTTATAATATGATCATTCTCTTACTATTTCCTCTTATTATAATATTCATTTCAAATTTCATATATTCTTTTCATAACATATAGCTTTATACTGTTTTATCTCATATAGGCATCTACCTGTATGTTGATGGGTGAGTCGATACAATGTTTTTGTTTACATTTTAAAACATATGTTCCAATTCTAATAAATTTATATATTTTTTCTTTTAAAACTTATTATTTTCCTCTTATGTACTGTGTTGCATTTTAACAGCAGTACATAATACCTTCCCTTATTTCATAATCTCAGATACAACTTGATGTGAGATTTTGAAATAATTAATTTCTTATCACAAACATGGTCGAACATTAATATTGAAAACATATGATTAATTCGCTAATTGTATATCACAAAATTCATTTCATAAATTGGTTTTTTCTTTTATTAACATAACAAGTATGGTTCATCACTATCAAGAATCACCATATCTTACACACTCATTTATGGCTTAAAATAACATTAATCAAACCAACTGGTTTTACATCAAAAATAAGAAGTATAAAATAACAATTGTGCCTAGTTTCATGGCTAAAAAACTCAAAAACATGACTAAACATTCTTTTT
The DNA here is from genome assembly GCA_034769895.1 of Magicicada septendecula. NCBI lineage: Eukaryota > Metazoa > Arthropoda > Insecta > Hemiptera > Cicadidae > Magicicada > Magicicada septendecula. The sequence continues at coordinate 451,887,669 of CM068374.1, forward strand.
CTTTCGGACCTCACCTTTCCAATCCTGGTCATAAATTTCATGTGTTTTTTATTTCAGAATTCTCTTCTCTTTTTTTTTTTTTATTATTTTTTATTATAATATGGGTATCAGCTTTAATGATGTGATATGCTTTGTAAACCTAATAGCTGTCCATGATAATCAGTATACCTATATTTCCTACATCTCCTATCACTAGTTGATAATGGTCCACAAATGTCAATAAAACTTGCTCTAACGCTCTCCATGCTTGATGATTTATCCACCTTCCCTCATATCTGACATTGGCTACTTTGACTTTTTTTACAAATATCATATATTAACTTAGCACCTAAAACTTGATGTCGATTCTTTATACACTTTGGGTTATTCTATCATTTATTTGGTTACTTTTAATTATATTCCTGTTTTCATGTTGGAACACTTAATTTCTTCTTAATTTTCATACCTCGAGTCATGTTGTCATATTTATTTTTTTTTATCTCTTTACCTCGTTATTTGTATCATCCCTAAAATACCATAATTCCCTAACATTAAATACTATACATGGGTTCGGATTCGGAGGGGCACTATTGGCTTCCATTACTCCGCCGTTTTCCCTAAATATATCATCTGAAATCAGAGGAACTTCATCTCTGTCCAGGAAAAAATAAAAGTTGCACTATCACAACACAATACATATAATTATTACCTATAAGGTAGCTCCTTCACTACAAAATTATATTCAAGGGATTGTTACATGATTTCTTTGAGGTCTCTTCACATTTTTATTCCATTACTGTTTCACTTCTGGTGTTTTATCACTTCAATTAATATTCTATCATTCACAGGTAACTGGTTAACATTATTCGACATACATGTTGGATTATTCCCATCTTGGTGTTGTCAGTCTATGATATTTTAGATTCTATCTTCATCTTCATTTTTTATTTATTTATTCCCCTTTAATTATGCAGTTAAGTACTGAATTTCATCATTATCGTAAGTTGTATTTGTCTATTCTTTCTTCATCTAATTCATTTCTACCCTTCTTAAATAGTAACTAGTCTTAATTGTTCTTATCATTGTTATTATACTGATTAAAATGGTTATTCAAATAATTATTATGGTTATTAACTGTCTTTCTCTTCTTAATTGATTCAAAAATAATTTCTCTTAACTATCCGGTAAGATGTTCACACTTATTTTAGAATTTGGTGGGTTATTTCATCTTCATAAAGATAAAAAAAAATTTTTATTTGTAATAACCTTCATATATGTCGTTTGTATTAATAATCAATCTAATCTTTGTTCCATTGGTTTGCTTTGGTCCATACCCAGGAAATCAGTCCCTTCTTTCCATATTTTTCATATTTAGTTCATCCGTTGTCAAATACGTAAGTTATCCTTGTTGCACGGATTATTATTACAGTGTCCATAATGATTTCTGTTTTTATTAAATACCTCTCTGTCACCCTGTACTCCCATTCTTTTGATACTACATGTTCATCTCTACCTATGCCTACATCAGTCACTTTCCTATTTATTTCATTGAACAGGTATTTTAATGGTACTTGAATTATTGATGACATTACTGACAGTTTGCTACACATTTCTATTTCTGTGATATTTAATTTACCTATAGACTTTCTGACGTTTTTTCTCACTATTTTATTGTGATTCCCTTTGAAATATACTATTGTGTTCCTTTTATTATCTTTAAAATTACTTATTCTTCTGTAGTTAGTACTTAGGATGTTAAGTACATTAATCAGTCCATTATTCATCATCTCCAATTCTTCTCGTATATTTTTAATTTTCTTAGGATGTGTTATTCTTCTTTCTTCTGTTTTCTTAATTATTTGCTTCTTTATTCCATTATCTTCTATTTTATGACTTACTTGCTCCCTATTTTGATCGCTTGGTATTATTTCTATCTCCGTTTTGTTATCATTTATTACTTCTTCCGTTATCTTATTCAATGTTTCCACACTTTGCTTGTCATCTTCTATCGTTGTTTCTGTTGACTGGTTTTCATCACTCATTATTTCTTTCATTGTTTCTATATTCAATTTCATTTTTTCGGATTGCCTAATGTTCCTTTCCTCACAATTTTGTAATATTAACTTGATTTCAGCCTTTTGCTGGTCTAATTTATTCTTCACCCCATTTATTTGTTGTTGAATGGTCTCCTTTAATTCCTCATTATTTTGTTTTAATAAATTTTCATTATCTAGTCTCATTTGTTTAAAATTTTCGTTGGTTTTGTTATTCCCTTCCATTATAATTCTCATCGTCTCCTGGAAATTTGCATCCATTGGTTGGTTTGGTTTCTTTGGTTGGTCCCCTTGGGCATCCTCTACTATTATTTCCATTTCAGTTTCTTTCTCTTCAACACTATTACTCCTTAATTCATATCGTTGCTCTAGTTTGTTAGCCATTTTACAATATTGAACTTAATTTAATTACAAGGAGATTTTTATACTAATTAAATTTAACAAAATTGTGTTATTTGGTGCTGGTTTAAAGAAAATCTTTGCTTTCACGTATGGGCGCCATTTTGTGCTATTTTAAAATTTTTTTTATTACAGGTATTGTAATAAAGATCTGTACCTACTGTTATTATATTTTTTTATTTACCAGTACATGTAAAGAAACTCTTTTTCTCAGGGTTAATGATTATTAAGTTATTTTATCGTATTTACGATTATATCTATTAATTTCTTTTCTTTAAACCAACCCAGATTCAGTTAATGGGTAGTACTTTGGTAATTAACCATGTAAAAAATAACTAACGTATTAGTGTAACTTAACCATCTCTGAATTCTTCTAGCTGCCACGGGTTCACTTCTGGTTGTTGTTTACCTTTCTTCAACAGCAATATTCAGCTTGGCAATCTGTTTCTTCACACGAATCTCTTATTGCTCTTACCGCTCTCCAAGATTACTGCAACACCGATGTCTCCTTTGAACACTTAATTATTCGTTAGGGCCACTGAAACTCTTCTCCAGTCCAAGGTTTTCCTCTTCTGTCGTCGTTCTATTCAGGATATTGTTATATTTTTTTGTATTATTATTTATTTATTCAATATTATAATCAAACTCTAGAATCACTATTCAAACTCCTTTGCTTTATTTTCTTTTCCAAGGTCCATTACTTTTATGATGTACAACAGTTATTATAATTTAAGATTCTTAATGTGACTCTGATTGAATTAAAAATTAGACTCTATTTACATAATTCCTCTGTTTCATCTTTGTAGTATTCAATATAAAATTAGACTACTCATGTTACTCTCCTTAGATATAAATTTAGACTCATTTTACATAATTCCTCTCTTTCATCTTTATAGTATTTGGTATTAAATTAGACTCATACATTTTTTCTTCATCACTCACTAAAAAAACAATCTCTAACAATTTACAAATTTGCCACATTGATAATTCCCTACCTTCGTTACATCCTTTTATCATATACCTCTTAAAAACTTATATAACTTTTCTACTTCTTATTAAATATATTTATTTTATTTCTAATATTCTGAATTCTAGTTTGTATTTATAATATGATCATTCTCTTACTATTTCCTCTTATTATAATATTCATTTCAAATTTCATATATTCTTTTCATAACATATAGCTTTATACTGTTTTATCTCATATAGGCATCTACCTGTATGTTGATGGGTGAGTCGATACAATGTTTTTGTTTACATTTTAAAACATATGTTCCAATTCTAATAAATTTATATATTTTTTCTTTTAAAACTTATTATTTTCCTCTTATGTACTGTGTTGCATTTTAACAGCAGTACATAATACCTTCCCTTATTTCATAATCTCAGATACAACTTGATGTGAGATTTTGAAATAATTAATTTCTTATCACAAACATGGTCGAACATTAATATTGAAAACATATGATTAATTCGCTAATTGTATATCACAAAATTCATTTCATAAATTGGTTTTTTCTTTTATTAACATAACAAGTATGGTTCATCACTATCAAGAATCACCATATCTTACACACTCATTTATGGCTTAAAATAACATTAATCAAACCAACTGGTTTTACATCAAAAATAAGAAGTATAAAATAACAATTGTGCCTAGTTTCATGGCTAAAAAACTCAAAAACATGACTAAACATTCTTTTTCTTTCGGACCTCACCTTTCCAATCCTGGTCATAAATTTCATGTGTTTTTTATTTCAGAATTCTCTTCTCTTTTTTTTTTTTTATTATTTTTTATTATAATATGGGTATCAGCTTTAATGATGTGATATGCTTTGTAAACCTAATAGCTGTCCATGATAATCAGTATACCTATATTTCCTACATCTCCTATCACTAGTTGATAATGGTCCACAAATGTCAATAAAACTTGCTCTAACGCTCTCCATGCTTGATGATTTATCCACCTTCCCTCATATCTGACATTGGCTACTTTGACTTTTTTTACAAATATCATATATTAACTTAGCACCTAAAACTTGATGTCGATTCTTTATACACTTTGGGTTATTCTATCATTTATTTGGTTACTTTTAATTATATTCCTGTTTTCATGTTGGAACACTTAATTTCTTCTTAATTTTCATACCTCGAGTCATGTTGTCATATTTATTTTTTTTTATCTCTTTACCTCGTTATTTGTATCATCCCTAAAATACCATAATTCCCTAACATTAAATACTATACATGGGTTCGGATTCGGAGGGGCACTATTGGCTTCCATTACTCCGCCGTTTTCCCTAAATATATCATCTGAAATCAGAGGAACTTCATCTCTGTCCAGGAAAAAATAAAAGTTGCACTATCACAACACAATACATATAATTATTACCTATAAGGTAGCTCCTTCACTACAAAATTATATTCAAGGGATTGTTACATGATTTCTTTGAGGTCTCTTCACATTTTTATTCCATTACTGTTTCACTTCTGGTGTTTTATCACTTCAATTAATATTCTATCATTCACAGGTAACTGGTTAACATTATTCGACATACATGTTGGATTATTCCCATCTTGGTGTTGTCAGTCTATGATATTTTAGATTCTATCTTCATCTTCATTTTTTATTTATTTATTCCCCTTTAATTATGCAGTTAAGTACTGAATTTCATCATTATCGTAAGTTGTATTTGTCTATTCTTTCTTCATCTAATTCATTTCTACCCTTCTTAAATAGTAACTAGTCTTAATTGTTCTTATCATTGTTATTATACTGATTAAAATGGTTATTCAAATAATTATTATGGTTATTAACTGTCTTTCTCTTCTTAATTGATTCAAAAATAATTTCTCTTAACTATCCGGTAAGATGTTCACACTTATTTTAGAATTTGGTGGGTTATTTCATCTTCATAAAGATAAAAAAAAATTTTTATTTGTAATAACCTTCATATATGTCGTTTGTATTAATAATCAATCTAATCTTTGTTCCATTGGTTTGCTTTGGTCCATACCCAGGAAATCAGTCCCTTCTTTCCATATTTTTCATATTTAGTTCATCCGTTGTCAAATACGTAAGTTATCCTTGTTGCACGGATTATTATTACAGTGTCCATAATGATTTCTGTTTTTATTAAATACCTCTCTGTCACCCTGTACTCCCATTCTTTTGATACTACATGTTCATCTCTACCTATGCCTACATCAGTCACTTTCCTATTTATTTCATTGAACAGGTATTTTAATGGTACTTGAATTATTGATGACATTACTGACAGTTTGCTACACATTTCTATTTCTGTGATATTTAATTTACCTATAGACTTTCTGACGTTTTTTCTCACTATTTTATTGTGATTCCCTTTGAAATATACTATTGTGTTCCTTTTATTATCTTTAAAATTACTTATTCTTCTGTAGTTAGTACTTAGGATGTTAAGTACATTAATCAGTCCATTATTCATCATCTCCAATTCTTCTCGTATATTTTTAATTTTCTTAGGATGTGTTATTCTTCTTTCTTCTGTTTTCTTAATTATTTGCTTCTTTATTCCATTATCTTCTATTTTATGACTTACTTGCTCCCTATTTTGATCGCTTGGTATTATTTCTATCTCCGTTTTGTTATCATTTATTACTTCTTCCGTTATCTTATTCAATGTTTCCACACTTTGCTTGTCATCTTCTATCGTTGTTTCTGTTGACTGGTTTTCATCACTCATTATTTCTTTCATTGTTTCTATATTCAATTTCATTTTTGCGGATTGCCTAATGTTCCTTTCCTCACAATTTTGTAATATTAACTTGATTTCAGCCTTTTGCTGGTCTAATTTATTCTTCACCCCATTTATTTGTTGTTGAATGGTCTCCTTTAATTCCTCATTATTTTGTTTTAATAAATTTTCATTATCTAGTCTCATTTGTTTAAAATTTTCGTTGGTTTTGTTATTCCCTTCCATTATAATTCTCATCGTCTCCTGGAAATTTGCATCCATTGGTTGGTTTGGTTTCTTTGGTTGGTCCCCTTGGGCATCCTCTACTATTATTTCCATTTCAGTTTCTTTCTCTTCAACACTATTACTCCTTAATTCATATCGTTGCTCTAGTTTGTTAGCCATTTTACAATATTGAACTTAATTTAATTACAAGGAGATTTTTATACTAATTAAATTTAACAAAATTGTGTTATTTGGTGCTGGTTTAAAGAAAATCTTTGCTTTCACGTATGGGCGCCATTTTGTGCTATTTTAAAATTTTTTTTATTACAGGTATTGTAATAAAGATCTGTACCTACTGTTATTATATTTTTTTATTTACCAGTACATGTAAAGAAACTCTTTTTCTCAGGGTTAATGATTATTAAGTTATTTTATCGTATTTACGATTATATCTATTAATTTCTTTTCTTTAAACCAACCCAGATTCAGTTAATGGGTAGTACTTTGGTAATTAACCATGTAAAAAATAACTAACGTATTAGTGTAACTTAACCATCTCTGAATTCTTCTAGCTGCCACGGGTTCACTTCTGGTTGTTGTTTACCTTTCTTCAACAGCAATATTCAGCTTGGCAATCTGTTTCTTCACACGAATCTCTTATTGCTCTTACCGCTCTCCAAGATTACTGCAACACCGATGTCTCCTTTGAACACTTAATTATTCGTTAGGGCCACTGAAACTCTTCTCCAGTCCAAGGTTTTCCTCTTCTGTCGTCGTTCTATTCAGGATATTGTTATATTTTTTTGTATTATTATTTATTTATTCAATATTATAATCAAACTCTAGAATCACTATTCAAACTCCTTTGCTTTATTTTCTTTTCCAAGGTCCATTACTTTTATGATGTACAACAGTTATTATAATTTAAGATTCTTAATGTGACTCTGATTGAATTAAAAATTAGACTCTATTTACATAATTCCTCTGTTTCATCTTTGTAGTATTCAATATAAAATTAGACTACTCATGTTACTCTCCTTAGATATAAATTTAGACTCATTTTACATAATTCCTCTCTTTCATCTTTATAGTATTTGGTATTAAATTAGACTCATACATTTTTTCTTCATCACTCACTAAAAAAACAATCTCTAACAATTTACAAATTTGCCACATTGATAATTCCCTACCTTCGTTACATCCTTTTATCATATACCTCTTAAAAACTTATATAACTTTTCTACTTCTTATTAAATATATTTATTTTATTTCTAATATTCTGAATTCTAGTTTGTATTTATAATATGATCATTCTCTTACTATTTCCTCTTATTATAATATTCATTTCAAATTTCATATATTCTTTTCATAACATATAGCTTTATACTGTTTTATCTCATATAGGCATCTACCTGTATGTTGATGGGTGAGTCGATACAATGTTTTTGTTTACATTTTAAAACATATGTTCCAATTCTAATAAATTTATATATTTTTTCTTTTAAAACTTATTATTTTCCTCTTATGTACTGTGTTGCATTTTAACAGCAGTACATAATACCTTCCCTTATTTCATAATCTCAGATACAACTTGATGTGAGATTTTGAAATAATTAATTTCTTATCACAAACATGGTCGAACATTAATATTGAAAACATATGATTAATTCGCTAATTGTATATCACAAAATTCATTTCATAAATTGGTTTTTTCTTTTATTAACATAACAAGTATGGTTCATCACTATCAAGAATCACCATATCTTACACACTCATTTATGGCTTAAAATAACATTAATCAAACCAACTGGTTTTACATCAAAAATAAGAAGTATAAAATAACAATTGTGCCTAGTTTCATGGCTAAAAAACTCAAAAACATGACTAAACATTCTTTTTCTTTCGGACCTCACCTTTCCAATCCTGGTCATAAATTTCATGTGTTTTTTATTTCAGAATTCTCTTCTCTTTTTTTTTTTTTATTATTTTTTATTATAATATGGGTATCAGCTTTAATGATGTGATATGCTTTGTAAACCTAATAGCTGTCCATGATAATCAGTATACCTATATTTCCTACATCTCCTATCACTAGTTGATAATGGTCCACAAATGTCAATAAAACTTGCTCTAACGCTCTCCATGCTTGATGATTTATCCACCTTCCCTCATATCTGACATTGGCTACTTTGACTTTTTTTACAAATATCATATATTAACTTAGCACCTAAAACTTGATGTCGATTCTTTATACACTTTGGGTTATTCTATCATTTATTTGGTTACTTTTAATTATATTCCTGTTTTCATGTTGGAACACTTAATTTCTTCTTAATTTTCATACCTCGAGTCATGTTGTCATATTTATTTTTTTTTATCTCTTTACCTCGTTATTTGTATCATCCCTAAAATACCATAATTCCCTAACATTAAATACTATACATGGGTTCGGATTCGGAGGGGCACTATTGGCTTCCATTACTCCGCCGTTTTCCCTAAATATATCATCTGAAATCAGAGGAACTTCATCTCTGTCCAGGAAAAAATAAAAGTTGCACTATCACAACACAATACATATAATTATTACCTATAAGGTAGCTCCTTCACTACAAAATTATATTCAAGGGATTGTTACATGATTTCTTTGAGGTCTCTTCACATTTTTATTCCATTACTGTTTCACTTCTGGTGTTTTATCACTTCAATTAATATTCTATCATTCACAGGTAACTGGTTAACATTATTCGACATACATGTTGGATTATTCCCATCTTGGTGTTGTCAGTCTATGATATTTTAGATTCTATCTTCATCTTCATTTTTTATTTATTTATTCCCCTTTAATTATGCAGTTAAGTACTGAATTTCATCATTATCGTAAGTTGTATTTGTCTATTCTTTCTTCATCTAATTCATTTCTACCCTTCTTAAATAGTAACTAGTCTTAATTGTTCTTATCATTGTTATTATACTGATTAAAATGGTTATTCAAATAATTATTATGGTTATTAACTGTCTTTCTCTTCTTAATTGATTCAAAAATAATTTCTCTTAACTATCCGGTAAGATGTTCACACTTATTTTAGAATTTGGTGGGTTATTTCATCTTCATAAAGATAAAAAAAAATTTTTATTTGTAATAACCTTCATATATGTCGTTTGTATTAATAATCAATCTAATCTTTGTTCCATTGGTTTGCTTTGGTCCATACCCAGGAAATCAGTCCCTTCTTTCCATATTTTTCATATTTAGTTCATCCGTTGTCAAATACGTAAGTTATCCTTGTTGCACGGATTATTATTACAGTGTCCATAATGATTTCTGTTTTTATTAAATACCTCTCTGTCACCCTGTACTCCCATTCTTTTGATACTACATGTTCATCTCTACCTATGCCTACATCAGTCACTTTCCTATTTATTTCATTGAACAGGTATTTTAATGGTACTTGAATTATTGATGACATTACTGACAGTTTGCTACACATTTCTATTTCTGTGATATTTAATTTACCTATAGACTTTCTGACGTTTTTTCTCACTATTTTATTGTGATTCCCTTTGAAATATACTATTGTGTTCCTTTTATTATCTTTAAAATTACTTATTCTTCTGTAGTTAGTACTTAGGATGTTAAGTACATTAATCAGTCCATTATTCATCATCTCCAATTCTTCTCGTATATTTTTAATTTTCTTAGGATGTGTTATTCTTCTTTCTTCTGTTTTCTTAATTATTTGCTTCTTTATTCCATTATCTTCTATTTTATGACTTACTTGCTCCCTATTTTGATCGCTTGGTATTATTTCTACTCCGTTTTGTTATCATTTATTACTTCTTCCGTTATCTTATTCAATGTTTCCACACTTTGCTTGTCATCTTCTATCGTTGTTTCTGTTGACTGGTTTTCATCACTCATTATTTCTTTCATTGTTTCTATATTCAATTTCATTTTTGCGGATTGCCTAATGTTCCTTTCCTCACAATTTTGTAATATTAACTTGATTTCAGCCTTTTGCTGGTCTAATTTATTCTTCACCCCATTTATTTGTTGTTGAATGGTCTCCTTTAATTCCTCATTATTTTGTTTTAATAAATTTTCATTATCTAGTCTCATTTGTTTAAAATTTTCGTTGGTTTTGTTATTCCCTTCCATTATAATTCTCATCGTCTCCTGGAAATTTGCATCCATTGGTTGGTTTGGTTTCTTTGGTTGGTCCCCTTGGGCATCCTCTACTATTATTTCCATTTCAGTTTCTTTCTCTTCAACACTATTACTCCTTAATTCATATCGTTGCTCTAGTTTGTTAGCCATTTTACAATATTGAACTTAATTTAATTACAAGGAGATTTTTATACTAATTAAATTTAACAAAATTGTGTTATTTGGTGCTGGTTTAAAGAAAATCTTTGCTTTCACGTATGGGCGCCATTTTGTGCTATTTTAAAATTTTTTTTATTACAGGTATTGTAATAAAGATCTGTACCTACTGTTATTATATTTTTTTATTTACCAGTACATGTAAAGAAACTCTTTTTCTCAGGGTTAATGATTATTAAGTTATTTTATCGTATTTACGATTATATCTATTAATTTCTTTTCTTTAAACCAACCCAGATTCAGTTAATGGGTAGTACTTTGGTAATTAACCATGTAAAAAATAACTAACGTATTAGTGTAACTTAACCATCTCTGAATTCTTCTAGCTGCCACGGGTTCACTTCTGGTTGTTGTTTACCTTTCTTCAACAGCAATATTCAGCTTGGCAATCTGTTTCTTCACACGAATCTCTTATTGCTCTTACCGCTCTCCAAGATTACTGCAACACCGATGTCTCCTTTGAACACTTAATTATTCGTTAGGGCCACTGAAACTCTTCTCCAGTCCAAGGTTTTCCTCTTCTGTCGTCGTTCTATTCAGGATATTGTTATATTTTTTTGTATTATTATTTATTTATTCAATATTATAATCAAACTCTAGAATCACTATTCAAACTCCTTTGCTTTATTTTCTTTTCCAAGGTCCATTACTTTTATGATGTACAACAGTTATTATAATTTAAGATTCTTAATGTGACTCTGATTGAATTAAAAATTAGACTCTATTTACATAATTCCTCTGTTTCATCTTTGTAGTATTCAATATAAAATTAGACTACTCATGTTACTCTCCTTAGATATAAATTTAGACTCATTTTACATAATTCCTCTCTTTCATCTTTATAGTATTTGGTATTAAATTAGACTCATACATTTTTTCTTCATCACTCACTAAAAAAACAATCTCTAACAATTTACAAATTTGCCACATTGATAATTCCCTACCTTCGTTACATCCTTTTATCATATACCTCTTAAAAACTTATATAACTTTTCTACTTCTTATTAAATATATTTATTTTATTTCTAATATTCTGAATTCTAGTTTGTATTTATAATATGATCATTCTCTTACTATTTCCTCTTATTATAATATTCATTTCAAATTTCATATATTCTTTTCATAACATATAGCTTTATACTGTTTTATCTCATATAGGCATCTACCTGTATGTTGATGGGTGAGTCGATACAATGTTTTTGTTTACATTTTAAAACATATGTTCCAATTCTAATAAATTTATATATTTTTTCTTTTAAAACTTATTATTTTCCTCTTATGTACTGTGTTGCATTTTAACAGCAGTACATAATACCTTCCCTTATTTCATAATCTCAGATACAACTTGATGTGAGATTTTGAAATAATTAATTTCTTATCACAAACATGGTCGAACATTAATATTGAAAACATATGATTAATTCGCTAATTGTATATCACAAAATTCATTTCATAAATTGGTTTTTTCTTTTATTAACATAACAAGTATGGTTCATCACTATCAAGAATCACCATATCTTACACACTCATTTATGGCTTAAAATAACATTAATCAAACCAACTGGTTTTACATCAAAAATAAGAAGTATAAAATAACAATTGTGCCTAGTTTCATGGCTAAAAAACTCAAAAACATGACTAAACATTCTTTTTCTTTCGGACCTCACCTTTCCAATCCTGGTCATAAATTTCATGTGTTTTTTATTTCAGAATTCTCTTCTCTTTTTTTTTTTTTATTATTTTTTATTATAATATGGGTATCAGCTTTAATGATGTGATATGCTTTGTAAACCTAATAGCTGTCCATGATAATCAGTATACCTATATTTCCTACATCTCCTATCACTAGTTGATAATGGTCCACAAATGTCAATAAAACTTGCTCTAACGCTCTCCATGCTTGATGATTTATCCACCTTCCCTCATATCTGACATTGGCTACTTTGACTTTTTTTACAAATATCATATATTAACTTAGCACCTAAAACTTGATGTCGATTCTTTATACACTTTGGGTTATTCTATCATTTATTTGGTTACTTTTAATTATATTCCTGTTTTCATGTTGGAACACTTAATTTCTTCTTAATTTTCATACCTCGAGTCATGTTGTCATATTTATTTTTTTTTATCTCTTTACCTCGTTATTTGTATCATCCCTAAAATACCATAATTCCCTAACATTAAATACTATACATGGGTTCGGATTCGGAGGGGCACTATTGGCTTCCATTACTCCGCCGTTTTCCCTAAATATATCATCTGAAATCAGAGGAACTTCATCTCTGTCCAGGAAAAAATAAAAGTTGCACTATCACAACACAATACATATAATTATTACCTATAAGGTAGCTCCTTCACTACAAAATTATATTCAAGGGATTGTTACATGATTTCTTTGAGGTCTCTTCACATTTTTATTCCATTACTGTTTCACTTCTGGTGTTTTATCACTTCAATTAATATTCTATCATTCACAGGTAACTGGTTAACATTATTCGACATACATGTTGGATTATTCCCATCTTGGTGTTGTCAGTCTATGATATTTTAGATTCTATCTTCATCTTCATTTTTTATTTATTTATTCCCCTTTAATTATGCAGTTAAGTACTGAATTTCATCATTATCGTAAGTTGTATTTGTCTATTCTTTCTTCATCTAATTCATTTCTACCCTTCTTAAATAGTAACTAGTCTTAATTGTTCTTATCATTGTTATTATACTGATTAAAATGGTTATTCAAATAATTATTATGGTTATTAACTGTCTTTCTCTTCTTAATTGATTCAAAAATAATTTCTCTTAACTATCCGGTAAGATGTTCACACTTATTTTAGAATTTGGTGGGTTATTTCATCTTCATAAAGATAAAAAAAAATTTTTATTTGTAATAACCTTCATATATGTCGTTTGTATTAATAATCAATCTAATCTTTGTTCCATTGGTTTGCTTTGGTCCATACCCAGGAAATCAGTCCCTTCTTTCCATATTTTTCATATTTAGTTCATCCGTTGTCAAATACGTAAGTTATCCTTGTTGCACGGATTATTATTACAGTGTCCATAATGATTTCTGTTTTTATTAAATACCTCTCTGTCACCCTGTACTCCCATTCTTTTGATACTACATGTTCATCTCTACCTATGCCTACATCAGTCACTTTCCTATTTATTTCATTGAACAGGTATTTTAATGGTACTTGAATTATTGATGACATTACTGACAGTTTGCTACACATTTCTATTTCTGTGATATTTAATTTACCTATAGACTTTCTGACGTTTTTTCTCACTATTTTATTGTGATTCCCTTTGAAATATACTATTGTGTTCCTTTTATTATCTTTAAAATTACTTATTCTTCTGTAGTTAGTACTTAGGATGTTAAGTACATTAATCAGTCCATTATTCATCATCTCCAATTCTTCTCGTATATTTTTAATTTTCTTAGGATGTGTTATTCTTCTTTCTTCTGTTTTCTTAATTATTTGCTTCTTTATTCCATTATCTTCTATTTTATGACTTACTTGCTCCCTATTTTGATCGCTTGGTATTATTTCTATCTCCGTTTTGTTATCATTTATTACTTCTTCCGTTATCTTATTCAATGTTTCCACACTTTGCTTGTCATCTTCTATCGTTGTTTCTGTTGACTGGTTTTCATCACTCATTATTTCTTTCATTGTTTCTATATTCAATTTCATTTTTGCGGATTGCCTAATGTTCCTTTCCTCACAATTTTGTAATATTAACTTGATTTCAGCCTTTTGCTGGTCTAATTTATTCTTCACCCCATTTATTTGTTGTTGAATGGTCTCCTTTAATTCCTCATTATTTTGTTTTAATAAATTTTCATTATCTAGTCTCATTTGTTTAAAATTTTCGTTGGTTTTGTTATTCCCTTCCATTATAATTCTCATCGTCTCCTGGAAATTTGCATCCATTGGTTGGTTTGGTTTCTTTGGTTGGTCCCCTTGGGCATCCTCTACTATTATTTCCATTTCAGTTTCTTTCTCTTCAACACTATTACTCCTTAAGTCATATCGTTGCTCTAGTTTGTTAGCCATTTTACAATATTGAACTTAATTTAATTACAAGGAGATTTTTATACTAATTAAATTTAACAAAATTGTGTTATTTGGTGCTGGTTTAAAGAAAATCTTTGCTTTCACGTATGGGCGCCATTTTGTGCTATTTTAAAATTTTTTTTATTACAGGTATTGTAATAAAGATCTGTACCTACTGTTATTATATTTTTTTATTTACCAGTACATGTAAAGAAACTCTTTTTCTCAGGGTTAATGATTATTAAGTTATTTTATCGTATTTACGATTATATCTATTAATTTCTTTTCTTTAAACCAACCCAGATTCAGTTAATGGGTAGTACTTTGGTAATTAACCATGTAAAAAATAACTAACGTATTAGTGTAACTTAACCATCTCTGAATTCTTCTAGCTGCCACGGGTTCACTTCTGGTTGTTGTTTACCTTTCTTCAACAGCAATATTCAGCTTGGCAATCTGTTTCTTCACACGAATCTCTTATTGCTCTTACCGCTCTCCAAGATTACTGCAACACCGATGTCTCCTTTGAACACTTAATTATTCGTTAGGGCCACTGAAACTCTTCTCCAGTCCAAGGTTTTCCTCTTCTGTCGTCGTTCTATTCAGGATATTGTTATATTTTTTTGTATTATTATTTATTTATTCAATATTATAATCAAACTCTAGAATCACTATTCAAACTCCTTTGCTTTATTTTCTTTTCCAAGGTCCATTACTTTTATGATGTACAACAGTTATTATAATTTAAGATTCTTAATGTGACTCTGATTGAATTAAAAATTAGACTCTATTTACATAATTCCTCTGTTTCATCTTTGTAGTATTCAATATAAAATTAGACTACTCATGTTACTCTCCTTAGATATAAATTTAGACTCATTTTACATAATTCCTCTCTTTCATCTTTATAGTATTTGGTATTAAATTAGACTCATACATTTTTTCTTCATCACTCACTAAAAAAACAATCTCTAACAATTTACAAATTTGCCACATTGATAATTCCCTACCTTCGTTACATCCTTTTATCATATACCTCTTAAAAACTTATATAACTTTTCTACTTCTTATTAAATATATTTATTTTATTTCTAATATTCTGAATTCTAGTTTGTATTTATAATATGATCATTCTCTTACTATTTCCTCTTATTATAATATTCATTTCAAATTTCATATATTCTTTTCATAACATATAGCTTTATACTGTTTTATCTCATATAGGCATCTACCTGTATGTTGATGGGTGAGTCGATACAATGTTTTTGTTTACATTTTAAAACATATGTTCCAATTCTAATAAATTTATATATTTTTTCTTTTAAAACTTATTATTTTCCTCTTATGTACTGTGTTGCATTTTAACAGCAGTACATAATACCTTCCCTTATTTCATAATCTCAGATACAACTTGATGTGAGATTTTGAAATAATTAATTTCTTATCACAAACATGGTCGAACATTAATATTGAAAACATATGATTAATTCGCTAATTGTATATCACAAAATTCATTTCATAAATTGGTTTTTTCTTTTATTAACATAACAAGTATGGTTCATCACTATCAAGAATCACCATATCTTACACACTCATTTATGGCTTAAAATAACATTAATCAAACCAACTGGTTTTACATCAAAAATAAGAAGTATAAAATAACAATTGTGCCTAGTTTCATGGCTAAAAAACTCAAAAACATGACTAAACATTCTTTTTCTTTCGGACCTCACCTTTCCAATCCTGGTCATAAATTTCATGTGTTTTTTATTTCAGAATTCTCTTCTCTTTTTTTTTTTTTATTATTTTTTATTATAATATGGGTATCAGCTTTAATGATGTGATATGCTTTGTAAACCTAATAGCTGTCCATGATAATCAGTATACCTATATTTCCTACATCTCCTATCACTAGTTGATAATGGTCCACAAATGTCAATAAAACTTGCTCTAACGCTCTCCATGCTTGATGATTTATCCACCTTCCCTCATATCTGACATTGGCTACTTTGACTTTTTTTACAAATATCATATATTAACTTAGCACCTAAAACTTGATGTCGATTCTTTATACACTTTGGGTTATTCTATCATTTATTTGGTTACTTTTAATTATATTCCTGTTTTCATGTTGGAACACTTAATTTCTTCTTAATTTTCATACCTCGAGTCATGTTGTCATATTTATTTTTTTTTATCTCTTTACCTCGTTATTTGTATCATCCCTAAAATACCATAATTCCCTAACATTAAATACTATACATGGGTTCGGATTCGGAGGGGCACTATTGGCTTCCATTACTCCGCCGTTTTCCCTAAATATATCATCTGAAATCAGAGGAACTTCATCTCTGTCCAGGAAAAAATAAAAGTTGCACTATCACAACACAATACATATAATTATTACCTATAAGGTAGCTCCTTCACTACAAAATTATATTCAAGGGATTGTTACATGATTTCTTTGAGGTCTCTTCACATTTTTATTCCATTACTGTTTCACTTCTGGTGTTTTATCACTTCAATTAATATTCTATCATTCACAGGTAACTGGTTAACATTATTCGACATACATGTTGGATTATTCCCATCTTGGTGTTGTCAGTCTATGATATTTTAGATTCTATCTTCATCTTCATTTTTTATTTATTTATTCCCCTTTAATTATGCAGTTAAGTACTGAATTTCATCATTATCGTAAGTTGTATTTGTCTATTCTTTCTTCATCTAATTCATTTCTACCCTTCTTAAATAGTAACTAGTCTTAATTGTTCTTATCATTGTTATTATACTGATTAAAATGGTTATTCAAATAATTATTATGGTTATTAACTGTCTTTCTCTTCTTAATTGATTCAAAAATAATTTCTCTTAACTATCCGGTAAGATGTTCACACTTATTTTAGAATTTGGTGGGTTATTTCATCTTCATAAAGATAAAAAAAAATTTTTATTTGTAATAACCTTCATATATGTCGTTTGTATTAATAATCAATCTAATCTTTGTTCCATTGGTTTGCTTTGGTCCATACCCAGGAAATCAGTCCCTTCTTTCCATATTTTTCATATTTAGTTCATCCGTTGTCAAATACGTAAGTTATCCTTGTTGCACGGATTATTATTACAGTGTCCATAATGATTTCTGTTTTTATTAAATACCTCTCTGTCACCCTGTACTCCCATTCTTTTGATACTACATGTTCATCTCTACCTATGCCTACATCAGTCACTTTCCTATTTATTTCATTGAACAGGTATTTTAATGGTACTTGAATTATTGATGACATTACTGACAGTTTGCTACACATTTCTATTTCTGTGATATTTAATTTACCTATAGACTTTCTGACGTTTTTTCTCACTATTTTATTGTGATTCCCTTTGAAATATACTATTGTGTTCCTTTTATTATCTTTAAAATTACTTATTCTTCTGTAGTTAGTACTTAGGATGTTAAGTACATTAATCAGTCCATTATTCATCATCTCCAATTCTTCTCGTATATTTTTAATTTTCTTAGGATGTGTTATTCTTCTTTCTTCTGTTTTCTTAATTATTTGCTTCTTTATTCCATTATCTTCTATTTTATGACTTACTTGCTCCCTATTTTGATCGCTTGGTATTATTTCTACTCCGTTTTGTTATCATTTATTACTTCTTCCGTTATCTTATTCAATGTTTCCACACTTTGCTTGTCATCTTCTATCGTTGTTTCTGTTGACTGGTTTTCATCACTCATTATTTCTTTCATTGTTTCTATATTCAATTTCATTTTTGCGGATTGCCTAATGTTCCTTTCCTCACAATTTTGTAATATTAACTTGATTTCAGCCTTTTGCTGGTCTAATTTATTCTTCACCCCATTTATTTGTTGTTGAATGGTCTCCTTTAATTCCTCATTATTTTGTTTTAATAAATTTTCATTATCTAGTCTCATTTGTTTAAAATTTTCGTTGGTTTTGTTATTCCCTTCCATTATAATTCTCATCGTCTCCTGGAAATTTGCATCCATTGGTTGGTTTGGTTTCTTTGGTTGGTCCCCTTGGGCATCCTCTACTATTATTTCCATTTCAGTTTCTTTCTCTTCAACACTATTACTCCTTAATTCATATCGTTGCTCTAGTTTGTTAGCCATTTTACAATATTGAACTTAATTTAATTACAAGGAGATTTTTATACTAATTAAATTTAACAAAATTGTGTTATTTGGTGCTGGTTTAAAGAAAATCTTTGCTTTCACGTATGGGCGCCATTTTGTGCTATTTTAAAATTTTTTTTATTACAGGTATTGTAATAAAGATCTGTACCTACTGTTATTATATTTTTTTATTTACCAGTACATGTAAAGAAACTCTTTTTCTCAGGGTTAATGATTATTAAGTTATTTTATCGTATTTACGATTATATCTATTAATTTCTTTTCTTTAAACCAACCCAGATTCAGTTAATGGGTAGTACTTTGGTAATTAACCATGTAAAAAATAACTAACGTATTAGTGTAACTTAACCATCTCTGAATTCTTCTAGCTGCCACGGGTTCACTTCTGGTTGTTGTTTACCTTTCTTCAACAGCAATATTCAGCTTGGCAATCTGTTTCTTCACACGAATCTCTTATTGCTCTTACCGCTCTCCAAGATTACTGCAACACCGATGTCTCCTTTGAACACTTAATTATTCGTTAGGGCCACTGAAACTCTTCTCCAGTCCAAGGTTTTCCTCTTCTGTCGTCGTTCTATTCAGGATATTGTTATATTTTTTTGTATTATTATTTATTTATTCAATATTATAATCAAACTCTAGAATCACTATTCAAACTCCTTTGCTTTATTTTCTTTTCCAAGGTCCATTACTTTTATGATGTACAACAGTTATTATAATTTAAGATTCTTAATGTGACTCTGATTGAATTAAAAATTAGACTCTATTTACATAATTCCTCTGTTTCATCTTTGTAGTATTCAATATAAAATTAGACTACTCATGTTACTCTCCTTAGATATAAATTTAGACTCATTTTACATAATTCCTCTCTTTCATCTTTATAGTATTTGGTATTAAATTAGACTCATACATTTTTTCTTCATCACTCACTAAAAAAACAATCTCTAACAATTTACAAATTTGCCACATTGATAATTCCCTACCTTCGTTACATCCTTTTATCATATACCTCTTAAAAACTTATATAACTTTTCTACTTCTTATTAAATATATTTATTTTATTTCTAATATTCTGAATTCTAGTTTGTATTTATAATATGATCATTCTCTTACTATTTCCTCTTATTATAATATTCATTTCAAATTTCATATATTCTTTTCATAACATATAGCTTTATACTGTTTTATCTCATATAGGCATCTACCTGTATGTTGATGGGTGAGTCGATACAATGTTTTTGTTTACATTTTAAAACATATGTTCCAATTCTAATAAATTTATATATTTTTTCTTTTAAAACTTATTATTTTCCTCTTATGTACTGTGTTGCATTTTAACAGCAGTACATAATACCTTCCCTTATTTCATAATCTCAGATACAACTTGATGTGAGATTTTGAAATAATTAATTTCTTATCACAAACATGGTCGAACATTAATATTGAAAACATATGATTAATTCGCTAATTGTATATCACAAAATTCATTTCATAAATTGGTTTTTTCTTTTATTAACATAACAAGTATGGTTCATCACTATCAAGAATCACCATATCTTACACACTCATTTATGGCTTAAAATAACATTAATCAAACCAACTGGTTTTACATCAAAAATAAGAAGTATAAAATAACAATTGTGCCTAGTTTCATGGCTAAAAAACTCAAAAACATGACTAAACATTCTTTTTCTTTCGGACCTCACCTTTCCAATCCTGGTCATAAATTTCATGTGTTTTTTATTTCAGAATTCTCTTCTCTTTTTTTTTTTTAATTATTTTTTATTATAATATGGGTATCAGCTTTAATGATGTGATATGCTTTGTAAACCTAATAGCTGTCCATGATAATCAGTATACCTATATTTCCTACATCTCCTATCACTAGTTGATAATGGTCCACAAATGTCAATAAAACTTGCTCTAACGCTCTCCATGCTTGATGATTTATCCACCTTCCCTCATATCTGACATTGGCTACTTTGACTTTTTTTACAAATATCATATATTAACTTAGCACCTAAAACTTGATGTCGATTCTTTATACACTTTGGGTTATTCTATCATTTATTTGGTTACTTTTAATTATATTCCTGTTTTCATGTTGGAACACTTAATTTCTTCTTAATTTTCATACCTCGAGTCATGTTGTCATATTTATTTTTTTTTATCTCTTTACCTCGTTATTTGTATCATCCCTAAAATACCATAATTCCCTAACATTAAATACTATACATGGGTTCGGATTCGGAGGGGCACTATTGGCTTCCATTACTCCGCCGTTTTCCCTAAATATATCATCTGAAATCAGAGGAACTTCATCTCTGTCCAGGAAAAAATAAAAGTTGCACTATCACAACACAATACATATAATTATTACCTATAAGGTAGCTCCTTCACTACAAAATTATATTCAAGGGATTGTTACATGATTTCTTTGAGGTCTCTTCACATTTTTATTCCATTACTGTTTCACTTCTGGTGTTTTATCACTTCAATTAATATTCTATCATTCACAGGTAACTGGTTAACATTATTCGACATACATGTTGGATTATTCCCATCTTGGTGTTGTCAGTCTATGATATTTTAGATTCTATCTTCATCTTCATTTTTTATTTATTTATTCCCCTTTAATTATGCAGTTAAGTACTGAATTTCATCATTATCGTAAGTTGTATTTGTCTATTCTTTCTTCATCTAATTCATTTCTACCCTTCTTAAATAGTAACTAGTCTTAATTGTTCTTATCATTGTTATTATACTGATTAAAATGGTTATTCAAATAATTATTATGGTTATTAACTGTCTTTCTCTTCTTAATTGATTCAAAAATAATTTCTCTTAACTATCCGGTAAGATGTTCACACTTATTTTAGAATTTGGTGGGTTATTTCATCTTCATAAAGATAAAAAAAAATTTTTATTTGTAATAACCTTCATATATGTCGTTTGTATTAATAATCAATCTAATCTTTGTTCCATTGGTTTGCTTTGGTCCATACCCAGGAAATCAGTCCCTTCTTTCCATATTTTTCATATTTAGTTCATCCGTTGTCAAATACGTAAGTTATCCTTGTTGCACGGATTATTATTACAGTGTCCATAATGATTTCTGTTTTTATTAAATACCTCTCTGTCACCCTGTACTCCCATTCTTTTGATACTACATGTTCATCTCTACCTATGCCTACATCAGTCACTTTCCTATTTATTTCATTGAACAGGTATTTTAATGGTACTTGAATTATTGATGACATTACTGACAGTTTGCTACACATTTCTATTTCTGTGATATTTAATTTACCTATAGACTTTCTGACGTTTTTTCTCACTATTTTATTGTGATTCCCTTTGAAATATACTATTGTGTTCCTTTTATTATCTTTAAAATTACTTATTCTTCTGTAGTTAGTACTTAGGATGTTAAGTACATTAATCAGTCCATTATTCATCATCTCCAATTCTTCTCGTATATTTTTAATTTTCTTAGGATGTGTTATTCTTCTTTCTTCTGTTTTCTTAATTATTTGCTTCTTTATTCCATTATCTTCTATTTTATGACTTACTTGCTCCCTATTTTGATCGCTTGGTATTATTTCTACTCCGTTTTGTTATCATTTATTACTTCTTCCGTTATCTTATTCAATGTTTCCACACTTTGCTTGTCATCTTCTATCGTTGTTTCTGTTGACTGGTTTTCATCACTCATTATTTCTTTCATTGTTTCTATATTCAATTTCATTTTTTCGGATTGCCTAATGTTCCTTTCCTCACAATTTTGTAATATTAACTTGATTTCAGCCTTTTGCTGGTCTAATTTATTCTTCACCCCATTTATTTGTTGTTGAATGGTCTCCTTTAATTCCTCATTATTTTGTTTTAATAAATTTTCATTATCTAGTCTCATTTGTTTAAAATTTTCGTTGGTTTTGTTATTCCCTTCCATTATAATTCTCATCGTCTCCTGGAAATTTGCATCCATTGGTTGGTTTGGTTTCTTTGGTTGGTCCCCTTGGGCATCCTCTACTATTATTTCCATTTCAGTTTCTTTCTCTTCAACACTATTACTCCTTAATTCATATCGTTGCTCTAGTTTGTTAGCCATTTTACAATATTGAACTTAATTTAATTACAAGGAGATTTTTATACTAATTAAATTTAACAAAATTGTGTTATTTGGTGCTGGTTTAAAGAAAATCTTTGCTTTCACGTATGGGCGCCATTTTGTGCTATTTTAAAATTTTTTTTATTACAGGTATTGTAATAAAGATCTGTACCTACTGTTATTATATTTTTTTATTTACCAGTACATGTAAAGAAACTCTTTTTCTCAGGGTTAATGATTATTAAGTTATTTTATCGTATTTACGATTATATCTATTAATTTCTTTTCTTTAAACCAACCCAGATTCAGTTAATGGGTAGTACTTTGGTAATTAACCATGTAAAAAATAACTAACGTATTAGTGTAACTTAACCGTCTCTGAATTCTTCTAGCTGCCACGGGTTCACTTCTGGTTGTTGTTTACCTTTCTTCAACAGCAATATTCAGCTTGGCAATCTGTTTCTTCACACGAATCTCTTATTGCTCTTACCGCTCTCCAAGATTACTGCAACACCGATGTCTCCTTTGAACACTTAATTATTCGTTAGGGCCACTGAAACTCTTCTCCAGTCCAAGGTTTTCCTCTTCTGTCGTCGTTCTATTCAGGATATTGTTATATTTTTTTGTATTATTATTTATTTATTCAATATTATAATCAAACTCTAGAATCACTATTCAAACTCCTTTGCTTTATTTTCTTTTCCAAGGTCCATTACTTTTATGATGTACAACAGTTATTATAATTTAAGATTCTTAATGTGACTCTGATTGAATTAAAAATTAGACTCTATTTACATAATTCCTCTGTTTCATCTTTGTAGTATTCAATATAAAATTAGACTACTCATGTTACTCTCCTTAGATATAAATTTAGACTCATTTTACATAATTCCTCTCTTTCATCTTTATAGTATTTGGTATTAAATTAGACTCATACATTTTTTCTTCATCACTCACTAAAAAAACAATCTCTAACAATTTACAAATTTGCCACATTGATAATTCCCTACCTTCGTTACATCCTTTTATCATATACCTCTTAAAAACTTATATAACTTTTCTACTTCTTATTAAATATATTTATTTTATTTCTAATATTCTGAATTCTAGTTTGTATTTATAATATGATCATTCTCTTACTATTTCCTCTTATTATAATATTCATTTCAAATTTCATATATTCTTTTCATAACATATAGCTTTATACTGTTTTATCTCATATAGGCATCTACCTGTATGTTGATGGGTGAGTCGATACAATGTTTTTGTTTACATTTTAAAACATATGTTCCAATTCTAATAAATTTATATATTTTTTCTTTTAAAACTTATTATTTTCCTCTTATGTACTGTGTTGCATTTTAACAGCAGTACATAATACCTTCCCTTATTTCATAATCTCAGATACAACTTGATGTGAGATTTTGAAATAATTAATTTCTTATCACAAACATGGTCGAACATTAATATTGAAAACATATGATTAATTCGCTAATTGTATATCACAAAATTCATTTCATAAATTGGTTTTTTCTTTTATTAACATAACAAGTATGGTTCATCACTATCAAGAATCACCATATCTTACACACTCATTTATGGCTTAAAATAACATTAATCAAACCAACTGGTTTTACATCAAAAATAAGAAGTATAAAATAACAATTGTGCCTAGTTTCATGGCTAAAAAACTCAAAAACATGACTAAACATTCTTTTTCTTTCGGACCTCACCTTTCCAATCCTGGTCATAAATTTCATGTGTTTTTTATTTCAGAATTCTCTTCTCTTTTTTTTTTTTAATTATTTTTTATTATAATATGGGTATCAGCTTTAATGATGTGATATGCTTTGTAAACCTAATAGCTGTCCATGATAATCAGTATACCTATATTTCCTACATCTCCTATCACTAGTTGATAATGGTCCACAAATGTCAATAAAACTTGCTCTAACGCTCTCCATGCTTGATGATTTATCCACCTTCCCTCATATCTGACATTGGCTACTTTGACTTTTTTTACAAATATCATATATTAACTTAGCACCTAAAACTTGATGTCGATTCTTTATACACTTTGGGTTATTCTATCATTTATTTGGTTACTTTTAATTATATTCCTGTTTTCATGTTGGAACACTTAATTTCTTCTTAATTTTCATACCTCGAGTCATGTTGTCATATTTATTTTTTTTTATCTCTTTACCTCGTTATTTGTATCATCCCTAAAATACCATAATTCCCTAACATTAAATACTATACATGGGTTCGGATTCGGAGGGGCACTATTGGCTTCCATTACTCCGCCGTTTTCCCTAAATATATCATCTGAAATCAGAGGAACTTCATCTCTGTCCAGGAAAAAATAAAAGTTGCACTATCACAACACAATACATATAATTATTACCTATAAGGTAGCTCCTTCACTACAAAATTATATTCAAGGGATTGTTACATGATTTCTTTGAGGTCTCTTCACATTTTTATTCCATTACTGTTTCACTTCTGGTGTTTTATCACTTCAATTAATATTCTATCATTCACAGGTAACTGGTTAACATTATTCGACATACATGTTGGATTATTCCCATCTTGGTGTTGTCAGTCTATGATATTTTAGATTCTATCTTCATCTTCATTTTTTATTTATTTATTCCCCTTTAATTATGCAGTTAAGTACTGAATTTCATCATTATCGTAAGTTGTATTTGTCTATTCTTTCTTCATCTAATTCATTTCTACCCTTCTTAAATAGTAACTAGTCTTAATTGTTCTTATCATTGTTATTATACTGATTAAAATGGTTATTCAAATAATTATTATGGTTATTAACTGTCTTTCTCTTCTTAATTGATTCAAAAATAATTTCTCTTAACTATCCGGTAAGATGTTCACACTTATTTTAGAATTTGGTGGGTTATTTCATCTTCATAAAGATAAAAAAAAATTTTTATTTGTAATAACCTTCATATATGTCGTTTGTATTAATAATCAATCTAATCTTTGTTCCATTGGTTTGCTTTGGTCCATACCCAGGAAATCAGTCCCTTCTTTCCATATTTTTCATATTTAGTTCATCCGTTGTCAAATACGTAAGTTATCCTTGTTGCACGGATTATTATTACAGTGTCCATAATGATTTCTGTTTTTATTAAATACCTCTCTGTCACCCTGTACTCCCATTCTTTTGATACTACATGTTCATCTCTACCTATGCCTACATCAGTCACTTTCCTATTTATTTCATTGAACAGGTATTTTAATGGTACTTGAATTATTGATGACATTACTGACAGTTTGCTACACATTTCTATTTCTGTGATATTTAATTTACCTATAGACTTTCTGACGTTTTTTCTCACTATTTTATTGTGATTCCCTTTGAAATATACTATTGTGTTCCTTTTATTATCTTTAAAATTACTTATTCTTCTGTAGTTAGTACTTAGGATGTTAAGTACATTAATCAGTCCATTATTCATCATCTCCAATTCTTCTCGTATATTTTTAATTTTCTTAGGATGTGTTATTCTTCTTTCTTCTGTTTTCTTAATTATTTGCTTCTTTATTCCATTATCTTCTATTTTATGACTTACTTGCTCCCTATTTTGATCGCTTGGTATTATTTCTACTCCGTTTTGTTATCATTTATTACTTCTTCCGTTATCTTATTCAATGTTTCCACACTTTGCTTGTCATCTTCTATCGTTGTTTCTGTTGACTGGTTTTCATCACTCATTATTTCTTTCATTGTTTCTATATTCAATTTCATTTTTTCGGATTGCCTAATGTTCCTTTCCTCACAATTTTGTAATATTAACTTGATTTCAGCCTTTTGCTGGTCTAATTTATTCTTCACCCCATTTATTTGTTGTTGAATGGTCTCCTTTAATTCCTCATTATTTTGTTTTAATAAATTTTCATTATCTAGTCTCATTTGTTTAAAATTTTCGTTGGTTTTGTTATTCCCTTCCATTATAATTCTCATCGTCTCCTGGAAATTTGCATCCATTGGTTGGTTTGGTTTCTTTGGTTGGTCCCCTTGGGCATCCTCTACTATTATTTCCATTTCAGTTTCTTTCTCTTCAACACTATTACTCCTTAATTCATATCGTTGCTCTAGTTTGTTAGCCATTTTACAATATTGAACTTAATTTAATTACAAGGAGATTTTTATACTAATTAAATTTAACAAAATTGTGTTATTTGGTGCTGGTTTAAAGAAAATCTTTGCTTTCACGTATGGGCACCATTTTGTGCTATTTTAAAATTTTTTTTATTACAGGTATTGTAATAAAGATCTGTACCTACTGTTATTATATTTTTTTATTTACCAGTACATGTAAAGAAACTCTTTTTCTCAGGGTTAATGATTATTAAGTTATTTTATCGTATTTACGATTATATCTATTAATTTCTTTTCTTTAAACCAACCCAGATTCAGTTAATGGGTAGTACTTTGGTAATTAACCATGTAAAAAATAACTAACGTATTAGTGTAACTTAACCGTCTCTGAATTCTTCTAGCTGCCACGGGTTCACTTCTGGTTGTTGTTTACCTTTCTTCAACAGCAATATTCAGCTTGGCAATCTGTTTCTTCACACGAATCTCTTATTGCTCTTACCGCTCTCCAAGATTACTGCAACACCGATGTCTCCTTTGAACACTTAATTATTCGTTAGGGCCACTAAAACTCTTCTCCAGTCCAAGGTTTTCCTCTTCTGTCGTCGTTCTATTCAGGATATTGTTATATTTTTTTGTATTATTATTTATTTATTCAATATTATAATCAAACTCTAGAATCACTATTCAAACTCCTTTGCTTTATTTTCTTTTCCAAGGTCCATTACTTTTATGATGTACAACAGTTATTATAATTTAAGATTCTTAATGTGACTCTGATTGAATTAAAAATTAGACT
Organism: Magicicada septendecula; assembly: GCA_034769895.1. NCBI lineage: Eukaryota > Metazoa > Arthropoda > Insecta > Hemiptera > Cicadidae > Magicicada > Magicicada septendecula. The sequence goes on from CM068374.1 coordinate 451,915,685, forward strand.
CTATTTACATAATTCCTCTGTTTCATCTTTGTAGTATTCAATATAAAATTAGACTACTCATGTTACTCTCCTTAGATATAAATTTAGACTCATTTTACATAATTCCTCTCTTTCATCTTTATAGTATTTGGTATTAAATTAGACTCATACATTTTTTCTTCATCACTCACTAAAAAAACAATCTCTAACAATTTACAAATTTGCCACATTGATAATTCCCTACCTTCGTTACATCTTTTTATCATATACCTCTTAAAAACTTATATAACTTTTCTACTTCTTATTAAATATATTTATTTTATTTCTAATATTCTGAATTCTAGTTTGTATTTATAATATGATCATTCTCTTACTATTTCCTCTTATTATAATATTCATTTCAAATTTCATATATTCTTTTCATAACATATAGCTTTATACTGTTTTATCTCATATAGGCATCTACCTGTATGTTGATGGGTGAGTCGATACAATGTTTTTGTTTACATTTTAAAACATATGTTCCAATTCTAATAAATTTATATATTTTTTCTTTTAAAACTTATTATTTTCCTCTTATGTACTGTGTTGCATTTTAACAGCAGTACATAATACCTTCCCTTATTTCATAATCTCAGATACAACTTGATGTGAGATTTTGAAATAATTAATTTCTTATCACAAACATGGTCGAACATTAATATTGAAAACATATGATTAATTCGCTAATTGTATATCACAAAATTCATTTCATAAATTGGTTTTTTCTTTTATTAACATAACAAGTATGGTTCATCACTATCAAGAATCACCATATCTTACACACTCATTTATGGCTTAAAATAACATTAATCAAACCAACTGGTTTTACATCAAAAATAAGAAGTATAAAATAACAATTGTGCCTAGTTTCATGGCTAAAAAACTCAAAAACATGACTAAACATTCTTTTTCTTTCGGACCTCACCTTTCCAATCCTGGTCATAAATTTCATGTGTTTTTTATTTCAGAATTCTCTTCTCTTTTTTTTTTTTTTATTATTTTTTATTATAATATGGGTATCAGCTTTAATGATGTGATATGCTTTGTAAACCTAATAGCTGTCCATGATAATCAGTACACCTATATTTCCTACATCTCCTATCACTAGTTGATAATGGTCCACAAATGTCAATAAAACTTGCTCTAACGCTCTCCATGCTTGATGATTTATCCACCTTCCCTCATATCTGACATTGGCTACTTTGACTTTTTTTACAAATATCATATATTAACTTAGCACCTAAAACTTGATGTCGATTCTTTATACACTTTGGGTTATTCTATCATTTATTTGGTTACTTTTAATTATATTCCTGTTTTCATGTTGGAACACTTAATTTCTTCTTAATTTTCATACCTCGAGTCATGTTGTCATATTTATTTTTTTTTATCTCTTTACCTCGTTATTTGTATCATCCCTAAAATACCATAATTCCCTAACATTAAATACTATACATGGGTTCGGATTCGGAGGGGCACTATTGGCTTCCATTACTCCGCCGTTTTCCCTAAATATATCATCTGAAATCAGAGGAACTTCATCTCTGTCCAGGAAAAAATAAAAGTTGCACTATCACAACACAATACATATAATTATTACCTATAAGGTAGCTCCTTCACTACAAAATTATATTCAAGGGATTGTTACATGATTTCTTTGAGGTCTCTTCACATTTTTATTCCATTACTGTTTCACTTCTGGTGTTTTATCACTTCAATTAATATTCTATCATTCACAGGTAACTGGTTAACATTATTCGACATACATGTTGGATTATTCCCATCTTGGTGTTGTCAGTCTATGATATTTTAGATTCTATCTTCATCTTCATTTTTTATTTATTTATTCCCCTTTAATTATTCAGTTAAGTACTGAATTTCATCATTATCGTAAGTTGTATTTGTCTATTCTTTCTTCATCTAATTCATTTCTACCCTTCTTAAATAGTAACTAGTCTTAATTGTTCTTATCATTGTTATTATACTGATTAAAATGGTTATTCAAATAATTATTATGGTTATTAACTGTCTTTCTCTTCTTAATTGATTCAAAAATAATTTCTCTTAACTATCCGGTAAGATGTTCACACTTATTTTAGAATTTGGTGGGTTATTTCATCTTCATAAAGATAAAAAAAAATTTTTATTTGTAATAACCTTCATATATGTCGTTTGTATTAATAATCAATCTAATCTTTGTTCCATTGGTTTGCTTTGGTCCATACCCAGGAAATCAGTCCCTTCTTTCCATATTTTTCATATTTAGTTCATCCGTTGTCAAATACGTAAGTTATCCTTGTTGCACGGATTATTATTACAGTGTCCATAATGATTTCTGTTTTTATTAAATACCTCTCTGTCACCCTGTACTCCCATTCTTTTGATACTACATGTTCATCTCTACCTATGCCTACATCAGTCACTTTCCTATTTATTTCATTGAACAGGTATTTTAATGGTACTTGAATTATTGATGACATTACTGACAGTTTGCTACACATTTCTATTTCTGTGATATTTAATTTACCTATAGACTTTCTGACGTTTTTTCTCACTATTTTATTGTGATTCCCTTTGAAATATACTATTGTGTTCCTTTTATTATCTTTAAAATTACTTATTCTTCTGTAGTTAGTACTTAGGATGTTAAGTACATTAATCAGTCCATTATTCATCATCTCCAATTCTTCTCGTATATTTTTAATTTTCTTAGGATGTGTTATTCTTCTTTCTTCTGTTTTCTTAATTATTTGCTTCTTTATTCCATTATCTTCTATTTTATGACTTACTTGCTCCCTATTTTGATCGCTTGGTATTATTTCTACTCCGTTTTGTTATCATTTATTACTTCTTCCGTTATCTTATTCAATGTTTCCACACTTTGCTTGTCATCTTCTATCGTTGTTTCTGTTGACTGGTTTTCATCACTCATTATTTCTTTCATTGTTTCTATATTCAATTTCATTTTTGCGGATTGCCTAATGTTCCTTTCCTCACAATTTTGTAATATTAACTTGATTTCAGCCTTTTGCTGGTCTAATTTATTCTTCACCCCATTTATTTGTTGTTGAATGGTCTCCTTTAATTCCTCATTATTTTGTTTTAATAAATTTTCATTATCTAGTCTCATTTGTTTAAAATTTTCGTTGGTTTTGTTATTCCCTTCCATTATAATTCTCATCGTCTCCTGGAAATTTGCATCCATTGGTTGGTTTGGTTTCTTTGGTTGGTCCCCTTGGGCATCCTCTACTATTATTTCCATTTCAGTTTCTTTCTCTTCAACACTATTACTCCTTAATTCATATCGTTGCTCTAGTTTGTTAGCCATTTTACAATATTGAACTTAATTTAATTACAAGGAGATTTTTATACTAATTAAATTTAACAAAATTGTGTTATTTGGTGCTGGTTTAAAGAAAATCTTTGCTTTCACGTATGGGCGCCATTTTGTGCTATTTTAAAATTTTTTTTATTACAGGTATTGTAATAAAGATCTGTACCTACTGTTATTATATTTTTTTATTTACCAGTACATGTAAAGAAACTCTTTTTCTCAGGGTTAATGATTATTAAGTTATTTTATCGTATTTACGATTATATCTATTAATTTCTTTTCTTTAAACCAACCCAGATTCAGTTAATGGGTAGTACTTTGGTAATTAACCATGTAAAAAATAACTAACGTATTAGTGTAACTTAACCGTCTCTGAATTCTTCTAGCTGCCACGGGTTCACTTCTGGTTGTTGTTTACCTTTCTTCAACAGCAATATTCAGCTTGGCAATCTGTTTCTTCACACGAATCTCTTATTGCTCTTACCGCTCTCCAAGATTACTGCAACACCGATGTCTCCTTTGAACACTTAATTATTCGTTAGGGCCACTAAAACTCTTCTCCAGTCCAAGGTTTTCCTCTTCTGTCGTCGTTCTATTCAGGATATTGTTATATTTTTTTGTATTATTATTTATTTATTCAATATTATAATCAAACTCTAGAATCACTATTCAAACTCCTTTGCTTTATTTTCTTTTCCAAGGTCCATTACTTTTATGATGTACAACAGTTATTATAATTTAAGATTCTTAATGTGACTCTGATTGAATTAAAAATTAGACTCTATTTACATAATTCCTCTGTTTCATCTTTGTAGTATTCAATATAAAATTAGACTACTCATGTTACTCTCCTTAGATATAAATTTAGACTCATTTTACATAATTCCTCTCTTTCATCTTTATAGTATTTGGTATTAAATTAGACTCATACATTTTTTCTTCATCACTCACTAAAAAAACAATCTCTAACAATTTACAAATTTGCCACATTGATAATTCCCTACCTTCGTTACATCTTTTTATCATATACCTCTTAAAAACTTATATAACTTTTCTACTTCTTATTAAATATATTTATTTTATTTCTAATATTCTGAATTCTAGTTTGTATTTATAATATGATCATTCTCTTACTATTTCCTCTTATTATAATATTCATTTCAAATTTCATATATTCTTTTCATAACATATAGCTTTATACTGTTTTATCTCATATAGGCATCTACCTGTATGTTGATGGGTGAGTCGATACAATGTTTTTGTTTACATTTTAAAACATATGTTCCAATTCTAATAAATTTATATATTTTTTCTTTTAAAACTTATTATTTTCCTCTTATGTACTGTGTTGCATTTTAACAGCAGTACATAATACCTTCCCTTATTTCATAATCTCAGATACAACTTGATGTGAGATTTTGAAATAATTAATTTCTTATCACAAACATGGTCGAACATTAATATTGAAAACATATGATTAATTCGCTAATTGTATATCACAAAATTCATTTCATAAATTGGTTTTTTCTTTTATTAACATAACAAGTATGGTTCATCACTATCAAGAATCACCATATCTTACACACTCATTTATGGCTTAAAATAACATTAATCAAACCAACTGGTTTTACATCAAAAATAAGAAGTATAAAATAACAATTGTGCCTAGTTTCATGGCTAAAAAACTCAAAAACATGACTAAACATTCTTTTTCTTTCGGACCTCACCTTTCCAATCCTGGTCATAAATTTCATGTGTTTTTTATTTCAGAATTCTCTTCTCTTTTTTTTTTTTTTATTATTTTTTATTATAATATGGGTATCAGCTTTAATGATGTGATATGCTTTGTAAACCTAATAGCTGTCCATGATAATCAGTACACCTATATTTCCTACATCTCCTATCACTAGTTGATAATGGTCCACAAATGTCAATAAAACTTGCTCTAACGCTCTCCATGCTTGATGATTTATCCACCTTCCCTCATATCTGACATTGGCTACTTTGACTTTTTTTACAAATATCATATATTAACTTAGCACCTAAAACTTGATGTCGATTCTTTATACACTTTGGGTTATTCTATCATTTATTTGGTTACTTTTAATTATATTCCTGTTTTCATGTTGGAACACTTAATTTCTTCTTAATTTTCATACCTCGAGTCATGTTGTCATATTTATTTTTTTTTATCTCTTTACCTCGTTATTTGTATCATCCCTAAAATACCATAATTCCCTAACATTAAATACTATACATGGGTTCGGATTCGGAGGGGCACTATTGGCTTCCATTACTCCGCCGTTTTCCCTAAATATATCATCTGAAATCAGAGGAACTTCATCTCTGTCCAGGAAAAAATAAAAGTTGCACTATCACAACACAATACATATAATTATTACCTATAAGGTAGCTCCTTCACTACAAAATTATATTCAAGGGATTGTTACATGATTTCTTTGAGGTCTCTTCACATTTTTATTCCATTACTGTTTCACTTCTGGTGTTTTATCACTTCAATTAATATTCTATCATTCACAGGTAACTGGTTAACATTATTCGACATACATGTTGGATTATTCCCATCTTGGTGTTGTCAGTCTATGATATTTTAGATTCTATCTTCATCTTCATTTTTTATTTATTTATTCCCCTTTAATTATTCAGTTAAGTACTGAATTTCATCATTATCGTAAGTTGTATTTGTCTATTCTTTCTTCATCTAATTCATTTCTACCCTTCTTAAATAGTAACTAGTCTTAATTGTTCTTATCATTGTTATTATACTGATTAAAATGGTTATTCAAATAATTATTATGGTTATTAACTGTCTTTCTCTTCTTAATTGATTCAAAAATAATTTCTCTTAACTATCCGGTAAGATGTTCACACTTATTTTAGAATTTGGTGGGTTATTTCATCTTCATAAAGATAAAAAAAAATTTTTATTTGTAATAACCTTCATATATGTCGTTTGTATTAATAATCAATCTAATCTTTGTTCCATTGGTTTGCTTTGGTCCATACCCAGGAAATCAGTCCCTTCTTTCCATATTTTTCATATTTAGTTCATCCGTTGTCAAATACGTAAGTTATCCTTGTTGCACGGATTATTATTACAGTGTCCATAATGATTTCTGTTTTTATTAAATACCTCTCTGTCACCCTGTACTCCCATTCTTTTGATACTACATGTTCATCTCTACCTATGCCTACATCAGTCACTTTCCTATTTATTTCATTGAACAGGTATTTTAATGGTACTTGAATTATTGATGACATTACTGACAGTTTGCTACACATTTCTATTTCTGTGATATTTAATTTACCTATAGACTTTCTGACGTTTTTTCTCACTATTTTATTGTGATTCCCTTTGAAATATACTATTGTGTTCCTTTTATTATCTTTAAAATTACTTATTCTTCTGTAGTTAGTACTTAGGATGTTAAGTACATTAATCAGTCCATTATTCATCATCTCCAATTCTTCTCGTATATTTTTAATTTTCTTAGGATGTGTTATTCTTCTTTCTTCTGTTTTCTTAATTATTTGCTTCTTTATTCCATTATCTTCTATTTTATGACTTACTTGCTCCCTATTTTGATCGCTTGGTATTATTTCTACTCCGTTTTGTTATCATTTATTACTTCTTCCGTTATCTTATTCAATGTTTCCACACTTTGCTTGTCATCTTCTATCGTTGTTTCTGTTGACTGGTTTTCATCACTCATTATTTCTTTCATTGTTTCTATATTCAATTTCATTTTTGCGGATTGCCTAATGTTCCTTTCCTCACAATTTTGTAATATTAACTTGATTTCAGCCTTTTGCTGGTCTAATTTATTCTTCACCCCATTTATTTGTTGTTGAATGGTCTCCTTTAATTCCTCATTATTTTGTTTTAATAAATTTTCATTATCTAGTCTCATTTGTTTAAAATTTTCGTTGGTTTTGTTATTCCCTTCCATTATAATTCTCATCGTCTCCTGGAAATTTGCATCCATTGGTTGGTTTGGTTTCTTTGGTTGGTCCCCTTGGGCATCCTCTACTATTATTTCCATTTCAGTTTCTTTCTCTTCAACACTATTACTCCTTAATTCATATCGTTGCTCTAGTTTGTTAGCCATTTTACAATATTGAACTTAATTTAATTACAAGGAGATTTTTATACTAATTAAATTTAACAAAATTGTGTTATTTGGTGCTGGTTTAAAGAAAATCTTTGCTTTCACGTATGGGCGCCATTTTGTGCTATTTTAAAATTTTTTTTATTACAGGTATTGTAATAAAGATCTGTACCTACTGTTATTATATTTTTTTATTTACCAGTACATGTAAAGAAACTCTTTTTCTCAGGGTTAATGATTATTAAGTTATTTTATCGTATTTACGATTATATCTATTAATTTCTTTTCTTTAAACCAACCCAGATTCAGTTAATGGGTAGTACTTTGGTAATTAACCATGTAAAAAATAACTAACGTATTAGTGTAACTTAACCGTCTCTGAATTCTTCTAGCTGCCACGGGTTCACTTCTGGTTGTTGTTTACCTTTCTTCAACAGCAATATTCAGCTTGGCAATCTGTTTCTTCACACGAATCTCTTATTGCTCTTACCGCTCTCCAAGATTACTGCAACACCGATGTCTCCTTTGAACACTTAATTATTCGTTAGGGCCACTGAAACTCTTCTCCAGTCCAAGGTTTTCCTCTTCTGTCGTCGTTCTATTCAGGATATTGTTATATTTTTTTGTATTATTATTTATTTATTCAATATTATAATCAAACTCTAGAATCACTATTCAAACTCCTTTGCTTTATTTTCTTTTCCAAGGTCCATTACTTTTATGATGTACAACAGTTATTATAATTTAAGATTCTTAATGTGACTCTGATTGAATTAAAAATTAGACTCTATTTACATAATTCCTCTGTTTCATCTTTGTAGTATTCAATATAAAATTAGACTACTCATGTTACTCTCCTTAGATATAAATTTAGACTCATTTTACATAATTCCTCTCTTTCATCTTTATAGTATTTGGTATTAAATTAGACTCATACATTTTTTCTTCATCACTCACTAAAAAAACAATCTCTAACAATTTACAAATTTGCCACATTGATAATTCCCTACCTTCGTTACATCCTTTTATCATATACCTCTTAAAAACTTATATAACTTTTCTACTTCTTATTAAATATATTTATTTTATTTCTAATATTCTGAATTCTAGTTTGTATTTATAATATGATCATTCTCTTACTATTTCCTCTTATTATAATATTCATTTCAAATTTCATATATTCTTTTCATAACATATAGCTTTATACTGTTTTATCTCATATAGGCATCTACCTGTATGTTGATGGGTGAGTCGATACAATGTTTTTGTTTACATTTTAAAACATATGTTCCAATTCTAATAAATTTATATATTTTTTCTTTTAAAACTTATTATTTTCCTCTTATGTACTGTGTTGCATTTTAACAGCAGTACATAATACCTTCCCTTATTTCATAATCTCAGATACAACTTGATGTGAGATTTTGAAATAATTAATTTCTTATCACAAACATGGTCGAACATTAATATTGAAAACATATGATTAATTCGCTAATTGTATATCACAAAATTCATTTCATAAATTGGTTTTTTCTTTTATTAACATAACAAGTATGGTTCATCACTATCAAGAATCACCATATCTTACACACTCATTTATGGCTTAAAATAACATTAATCAAACCAACTGGTTTTACATCAAAAATAAGAAGTATAAAATAACAATTGTGCCTAGTTTCATGGCTAAAAAACTCAAAAACATGACTAAACATTCTTTTTCTTTCGGACCTCACCTTTCCAATCCTGGTCATAAATTTCATGTGTTTTTTATTTCAGAATTCTCTTCTCTTTTTTTTTTTTAATTATTTTTTATTATAATATGGGTATCAGCTTTAATGATGTGATATGCTTTGTAAACCTAATAGCTGTCCATGATAATCAGTATACCTATATTTCCTACATCTCCTATCACTAGTTGATAATGGTCCACAAATGTCAATAAAACTTGCTCTAACGCTCTCCATGCTTGATGATTTATCCACCTTCCCTCATATCTGACATTGGCTACTTTGACTTTTTTTACAAATATCATATATTAACTTAGCACCTAAAACTTGATGTCGATTCTTTATACACTTTGGGTTATTCTATCATTTATTTGGTTACTTTTAATTATATTCCTGTTTTCATGTTGGAACACTTAATTTCTTCTTAATTTTCATACCTCGAGTCATGTTGTCATATTTATTTTTTTTTATCTCTTTACCTCGTTATTTGTATCATCCCTAAAATACCATAATTCCCTAACATTAAATACTATACATGGGTTCGGATTCGGAGGGGCACTATTGGCTTCCATTACTCCGCCGTTTTCCCTAAATATATCATCTGAAATCAGAGGAACTTCATCTCTGTCCAGGAAAAAATAAAAGTTGCACTATCACAACACAATACATATAATTATTACCTATAAGGTAGCTCCTTCACTACAAAATTATATTCAAGGGATTGTTACATGATTTCTTTGAGGTCTCTTCACATTTTTATTCCATTACTGTTTCACTTCTGGTGTTTTATCACTTCAATTAATATTCTATCATTCACAGGTAACTGGTTAACATTATTCGACATACATGTTGGATTATTCCCATCTTGGTGTTGTCAGTCTATGATATTTTAGATTCTATCTTCATCTTCATTTTTTATTTATTTATTCCCCTTTAATTATGCAGTTAAGTACTGAATTTCATCATTATCGTAAGTTGTATTTGTCTATTCTTTCTTCATCTAATTCATTTCTACCCTTCTTAAATAGTAACTAGTCTTAATTGTTCTTATCATTGTTATTATACTGATTAAAATGGTTATTCAAATAATTATTATGGTTATTAACTGTCTTTCTCTTCTTAATTGATTCAAAAATAATTTCTCTTAACTATCCGGTAAGATGTTCACACTTATTTTAGAATTTGGTGGGTTATTTCATCTTCATAAAGATAAAAAAAAATTTTTATTTGTAATAACCTTCATATATGTCGTTTGTATTAATAATCAATCTAATCTTTGTTCCATTGGTTTGCTTTGGTCCATACCCAGGAAATCAGTCCCTTCTTTCCATATTTTTCATATTTAGTTCATCCGTTGTCAAATACGTAAGTTATCCTTGTTGCACGGATTATTATTACAGTGTCCATAATGATTTCTGTTTTTATTAAATACCTCTCTGTCACCCTGTACTCCCATTCTTTTGATACTACATGTTCATCTCTACCTATGCCTACATCAGTCACTTTCCTATTTATTTCATTGAACAGGTATTTTAATGGTACTTGAATTATTGATGACATTACTGACAGTTTGCTACACATTTCTATTTCTGTGATATTTAATTTACCTATAGGTTTCTGACGTTTTTTCTCACTATTTTATTGTGATTCCCTTTGAAATATACTATTGTGTTCCTTTTATTATCTTTAAAATTACTTATTCTTCTGTAGTTAGTACTTAGGATGTTAAGTACATTAATCAGTCCATTATTCATCATCTCCAATTCTTCTCGTATATTTTTAATTTTCTTAGGATGTGTTATTCTTCTTTCTTCTGTTTTCTTAATTATTTGCTTCTTTATTCCATTATCTTCTATTTTATGACTTACTTGCTCCCTATTTTGATCGCTTGGTATTATTTCTACTCCGTTTTGTTATCATTTATTACTTCTTCCGTTATCTTATTCAATGTTTCCACACTTTGCTTGTCATCTTCTATCGTTGTTTCTGTTGACTGGTTTTCATCACTCATTATTTCTTTCATTGTTTCTATATTCAATTTCATTTTTGCGGATTGCCTAATGTTCCTTTCCTCACAATTTTGTAATATTAACTTGATTTCAGCCTTTTGCTGGTCTAATTTATTCTTCACCCCATTTATTTGTTGTTGAATGGTCTCCTTTAATTCCTCATTATTTTGTTTTAATAAATTTTCATTATCTAGTCTCATTTGTTTAAAATTTTCGTTGGTTTTGTTATTCCCTTCCATTATAATTCTCATCGTCTCCTGGAAATTTGCATCCATTGGTTGGTTTGGTTTCTTTGGTTGGTCCCCTTGGGCATCCTCTACTATTATTTCCATTTCAGTTTCTTTCTCTTCAACACTATTACTCCTTAATTCATATCGTTGCTCTAGTTTGTTAGCCATTTTACAATATTGAACTTAATTTAATTACAAGGAGATTTTTATACTAATTAAATTTAACAAAATTGTGTTATTTGGTGCTGGTTTAAAGAAAATCTTTGCTTTCACGTATGGGCACCATTTTGTGCTATTTAAAAATTTTTTTTATTACAGGTATTGTAATAAAGATCTGTACCTACTGTTATTATATTTTTTTATTTACCAGTACATGTAAAGAAACTCTTTTTCTCAGGGTTAATGATTATTAAGTTATTTTATCGTATTTACGATTATATCTATTAATTTCTTTTCTTTAAACCAACCCAGATTCAGTTAATGGGTAGTACTTTGGTAATTAACCATGTAAAAAATAACTAACGTATTAGTGTAACTTAACCGTCTCTGAATTCTTCTAGCTGCCACGGGTTCACTTCTGGTTGTTGTTTACCTTTCTTCAACAGCAATATTCAGCTTGGCAATCTGTTTCTTCACACGAATCTCTTATTGCTCTTACCGCTCTCCAAGATTACTGCAACACCGATGTCTCCTTTGAACACTTAATTATTCGTTAGGGCCACTAAAACTCTTCTCCAGTCCAAGGTTTTCCTCTTCTGTCGTCGTTCTATTCAGGATATTGTTATATTTTTTTGTATTATTATTTATTTATTCAATATTATAATCAAACTCTAGAATCACTATTCAAACTCCTTTGCTTTATTTTCTTTTCCAAGGTCCATTACTTTTATGATGTACAACAGTTATTATAATTTAAGATTCTTAATGTGACTCTGATTGAATTAAAAATTAGACTCTATTTACATAATTCCTCTGTTTCATCTTTGTAGTATTCAATATAAAATTAGACTACTCATGTTACTCTCCTTAGATATAAATTTAGACTCATTTTACATAATTCCTCTCTTTCATCTTTATAGTATTTGGTATTAAATTAGACTCATACATTTTTTCTTCATCACTCACTAAAAAAACAATCTCTAACAATTTACAAATTTGCCACATTGATAATTCCCTACCTTCGTTACATCTTTTTATCATATACCTCTTAAAAACTTATATAACTTTTCTACTTCTTATTAAATATATTTATTTTATTTCTAATATTCTGAATTCTAGTTTGTATTTATAATATGATCATTCTCTTACTATTTCCTCTTATTATAATATTCATTTCAAATTTCATATATTCTTTTCATAACATATAGCTTTATACTGTTTTATCTCATATAGGCATCTACCTGTATGTTGATGGGTGAGTCGATACAATGTTTTTGTTTACATTTTAAAACATATGTTCCAATTCTAATAAATTTATATATTTTTTCTTTTAAAACTTATTATTTTCCTCTTATGTACTGTGTTGCATTTTAACAGCAGTACATAATACCTTCCCTTATTTCATAATCTCAGATACAACTTGATGTGAGATTTTGAAATAATTAATTTCTTATCACAAACATGGTCGAACATTAATATTGAAAACATATGATTAATTCGCTAATTGTATATCACAAAATTCATTTCATAAATTGGTTTTTTCTTTTATTAACATAACAAGTATGGTTCATCACTATCAAGAATCACCATATCTTACACACTCATTTATGGCTTAAAATAACATTAATCAAACCAACTGGTTTTACATCAAAAATAAGAAGTATAAAATAACAATTGTGCCTAGTTTCATGGCTAAAAAACTCAAAAACATGACTAAACATTCTTTTTCTTTCGGACCTCACCTTTCCAATCCTGGTCATAAATTTCATGTGTTTTTTATTTCAGAATTCTCTTCTCTTTTTTTTTTTTTAATTATTTTTTATTATAATATGCGTATCAGCTTTAATGATGTGATATGCTTTGTAAACCTAATAGCTGTCCATGATAATCAGTACACCTATATTTCCTACATCTCCTATCACTAGTTGATAATGGTCCACAAATGTCAATAAAACTTGCTCTAACGCTCTCCATGCTTGATGATTTATCCACCTTCCCTCATATCTGACATTGGCTACTTTGACTTTTTTTACAAATATCATATATTAACTTAGCACCTAAAACTTGATGTCGATTCTTTATACACTTTGGGTTATTCTATCATTTATTTGGTTACTTTTAATTATATTCCTGTTTTCATGTTGGAACACTTAATTTCTTCTTAATTTTCATACCTCGAGTCATGTTGTCATATTTATTTTTTTTTATCTCTTTACCTCGTTATTTGTATCATCCCTAAAATACCATAATTCCCTAACATTAAATACTATACATGGGTTCGGATTCGGAGGGGCACTATTGGCTTCCATTACTCCGCCGTTTTCCCTAAATATATCATCTGAAATCAGAGGAACTTCATCTCTGTCCAGGAAAAAATAAAAGTTGCACTATCACAACACAATACATATAATTATTACCTATAAGGTAGCTCCTTCACTACAAAATTATATTCAAGGGATTGTTACATGATTTCTTTGAGGTCTCTTCACATTTTTATTCCATTACTGTTTCACTTCTGGTGTTTTATCACTTCAATTAATATTCTATCATTCACAGGTAACTGGTTAACATTATTCGACATACATGTTGGATTATTCCCATCTTGGTGTTGTCAGTCTATGATATTTTAGATTCTATCTTCATCTTCATTTTTTATTTATTTATTCCCCTTTAATTATGCAGTTAAGTACTGAATTTCATCATTATCGTAAGTTGTATTTGTCTATTCTTTCTTCATCTAATTCATTTCTACCCTTCTTAAATAGTAACTAGTCTTAATTGTTCTTATCATTGTTATTATACTGATTAAAATGGTTATTCAAATAATTATTATGGTTATTAACTGTCTTTCTCTTCTTAATTGATTCAAAAATAATTTCTCTTAACTATCCGGTAAGATGTTCACACTTATTTTAGAATTTGGTGGGTTATTTCATCTTCATAAAGATAAAAAAAAATTTTTATTTGTAATAACCTTCATATATGTCGTTTGTATTAATAATCAATCTAATCTTTGTTCCATTGGTTTGCTTTGGTCCATACCCAGGAAATCAGTCCCTTCTTTCCATATTTTTCATATTTAGTTCATCCGTTGTCAAATACGTAAGTTATCCTTGTTGCACGGATTATTATTACAGTGTCCATAATGATTTCTGTTTTTATTAAATACCTCTCTGTCACCCTGTACTCCCATTCTTTTGATACTACATGTTCATCTCTACCTATGCCTACATCAGTCACTTTCCTATTTATTTCATTGAACAGGTATTTTAATGGTACTTGAATTATTGATGACATTACTGACAGTTTGCTACACATTTCTATTTCTGTGATATTTAATTTACCTATAGACTTTCTGACGTTTTTTCTCACTATTTTATTGTGATTCCCTTTGAAATATACTATTGTGTTCCTTTTATTATCTTTAAAATTACTTATTCTTCTGTAGTTAGTACTTAGGATGTTAAGTACATTAATCAGTCCATTATTCATCATCTCCAATTCTTCTCGTATATTTTTAATTTTCTTAGGATGTGTTATTCTTCTTTCTTCTGTTTTCTTAATTATTTGCTTCTTTATTCCATTATCTTCTATTTTATGACTTACTTGCTCCCTATTTTGATCGCTTGGTATTATTTCTATCTCCGTTTTGTTATCATTTATTACTTCTTCCGTTATCTTATTCAATGTTTCCACACTTTGCTTGTCATCTTCTATCGTTGTTTCTGTTGACTGGTTTTCATCACTCATTATTTCTTTCATTGTTTCTATATTCAATTTCATTTTTGCGGATTGCCTAATGTTCCTTTCCTCACAATTTTGTAATATTAACTTGATTTCAGCCTTTTGCTGGTCTAATTTATTCTTCACCCCATTTATTTGTTGTTGAATGGTCTCCTTTAATTCCTCATTATTTTGTTTTAATAAATTTTCATTATCTAGTCTCATTTGTTTAAAATTTTCGTTGGTTTTGTTATTCCCTTCCATTATAATTCTCATCGTCTCCTGGAAATTTGCATCCATTGGTTGGTTTGGTTTCTTTGGTTGGTCCCCTTGGGCATCCTCTACTATTATTTCCATTTCAGTTTCTTTCTCTTCAACACTATTACTCCTTAAGTCATATCGTTGCTCTAGTTTGTTAGCCATTTTACAATATTGAACTTAATTTAATTACAAGGAGATTTTTATACTAATTAAATTTAACAAAATTGTGTTATTTGGTGCTGGTTTAAAGAAAATCTTTGCTTTCACGTATGGGCGCCATTTTGTGCTATTTTAAAATTTTTTTTATTACAGGTATTGTAATAAAGATCTGTACCTACTGTTATTATATTTTTTTATTTACCAGTACATGTAAAGAAACTCTTTTTCTCAGGGTTAATGATTATTAAGTTATTTTATCGTATTTACGATTATATCTATTAATTTCTTTTCTTTAAACCAACCCAGATTCAGTTAATGGGTAGTACTTTGGTAATTAACCATGTAAAAAATAACTAACGTATTAGTGTAACTTAACCGTCTCTGAATTCTTCTAGCTGCCACGGGTTCACTTCTGGTTGTTGTTTACCTTTCTTCAACAGCAATATTCAGCTTGGCAATCTGTTTCTTCACACGAATCTCTTATTGCTCTTACCGCTCTCCAAGATTACTGCAACACCGATGTCTCCTTTGAACACTTAATTATTCGTTAGGGCCACTGAAACTCTTCTCCAGTCCAAGGTTTTCCTCTTCTGTCGTCGTTCTATTCAGGATATTGTTATATTTTTTTGTATTATTATTTATTTATTCAATATTATAATCAAACTCTAGAATCACTATTCAAACTCCTTTGCTTTATTTTCTTTTCCAAGGTCCATTACTTTTATGATGTACAACAGTTATTATAATTTAAGATTCTTAATGTGACTCTGATTGAATTAAAAATTAGACTCTATTTACATAATTCCTCTGTTTCATCTTTGTAGTATTCAATATAAAATTAGACTACTCATGTTACTCTCCTTAGATATAAATTTAGACTCATTTTACATAATTCCTCTCTTTCATCTTTATAGTATTTGGTATTAAATTAGACTCTTACATTTTTTCTTCATCACTCACTAAAAAAACAATCTCTAACAATTTACAAATTTGCCACATTGATAATTCCCTACCTTCGTTACATCTTTTTATCATATACCTCTTAAAAACTTATATAACTTTTCTACTTCTTATTAAATATATTTATTTATTTCTAATATTCTGAATTCTAGTTTGTATTTATAATATGATCATTCTCTTACTATTTCCTCTTATTATAATATTCATTTCAAATTTCATATATTCTTTTCATAACATATATCTTTATACTGTTTTATCTCTTATAGGCATCTACCTCTATGTTGATGGGTGAGTCGATACAATGTTTTTGTTTACATTTTAAAACATATGTTCCAATTCTAATAAATTTATATATTTTTTCTTTTAAAACTTATTATTTTCCTCTTATGTACTGTGTTGCATTTTAACAGCAGTACATTATATATATATATATATATATTTCAATCACTAAAGACTGCTAAAACTCACCTCCCATGTTGTGTGTTTTTGTGGCATATAAATATGTTAACTGACTATTGCTGATTTGATGTCAAGTGGCCCTGTATCATTAAAAATCATTTTGTATGTAAAACCTGTTTCTTTGTGTGATTATATTTAAAAAACCTACAGAACACATAGAAATCTGTGACTGTTAATTTTCATAATCATCCATAATTAATTAGTTTTGATATTTTGAGAAAATAATAACAAATGAAAATTGTGACTAGCTTGAAGTTTTGACCCTCCAATTTCCTCAGGACAAATGAGAAATTAAGGATTCTTCCCATATCTATAGATATAAAAACCAAATACCACTCACTCACTCATCACGAAATCTCCATAACTATAAAGCCTACAAACTTGAAATTCGGCACATATGTTCCTCTTTTCTTGCTAAAAAAGGGTTTTGAAAACTTTAATGCCTAACCGCGAGAAACCGCTAAAAACCGTGACACTGATAAAGGAGCTTTTTTTCAACTGTACGCTTCATGGAAGTCAGATGTTTATTTTTTACTTTCCTTTAGGCTTTTGGGGAGTTACTAAAACAGTATTTTTTCATCTAACCTATAACCACAAGGAGGCACGAAAATAATCATGAAACAGTTCACCCTGTTCCTCTATTCCTTGCTATGTGGCTTTGAGGGTTTATTTTGAGTTCTTAGTTCGGCACATATTCCTCTTGGCTTCTGGGTGCTTACTAAGGAAGAGTTTTGAAAGGTTGAAAGCCTATCCGTGAAAAAACGTGAAAACCACAACACTGATAATACCGCTTTTTTAGTTGTATCCTCCCACCACCTTCACGAGAGCAAGTAGCCGTTGTCGCCAACCCTGAACACCTGAGGGAACTGTCTTATGATACCGTTCAGCTGTCCAAAACAGTTGCTTTGAATGTTCCAAAATTAAATCAAGAACAGAGGAAAGCGCACGATGAAATCGTGCACATCATTGCTTCTGATTCTTAGCAGTTGTTCTTTCTTGGCACTCCTGGTGTCACTGGCAAAACGTTCTTGATCAATCTGTTGCTAGCCGCAATTAGGGGCGAAAGGAACATCGCCATTCGCCGTTGCCATTGCTTCCTCAGGTATTCCAGCTACCTTGATCCGGCGGTGGCAGGACGGCTCACTCTGCCTTCAACCTGAATCATTCTGAGTCTGCACTTTGTAACATCTCTAAGCAGAGTGACATGGCTCAGGTGCTTCGAAAAGCCAAAGTTATTGTGTGGGATGAGTGCACAATGGCCCACAAGGGAGGTATTGAGGCTCTGAACAGGACGCTCCAGGACATTAGGGGTCGCAACCGTCTTATGGGTGGAGTTGCGGTGCTTTTGGCTGGTGACTTCAGACAGACCTTGCCTGTTGTGCCACGGAGGACACGTGCAGATGAAGTCAAGGTTTGTCTCAAGTCATACCTCTTGTAACCCCTCTTTAGATTTTTTATGCTTTATAATTTTTTTTTTTTTTTTTTGAAGAGGGGCCACTAGTTATTTAAAACTAGGCCAAAGCCTAGAGAAGCCAAAATGCGCTGGGTCCAGTGGGACGGGACTTGCAATTAATCTCTCTGTTATAACCAACAATATCATTTATTGAGTACTTGAGTGTATAGCATATAAGGTAACAATTGGTTTTCCTTTGTTTGTTATAAATGCAAATTTTTGTATAAATCTTCCCCGTACATACCCCACAAAAGTAACACAAACATAAATCACATAAATAGCATACAAGGTAACAATTGTTTTCTTTTGTTTTTATAAATGCAATATTTTTTTTTGTATAAATAAATCTTCCCCACACATAACCCACAAAAGTAACACATACATAATTGACATAAATACACATATAAATATAAATATATATATCTCCATCACATCCACATTATCAGTCTCACTATATCAATAACCAACACCCTTATAATTTTTTAAAACATAGCCACTCGCCTCTATACCCCTTTTTTCCTTTTTGACATACATATTTCGTCCCCCGTCTGAAAGAAATAATTACTAATTAACTGGAAATTCAACCACCCTACCTCTACAGACATCCGAATGTATAAAGATATCACTAGTGCTCCCACGAATCTGGGTTGGCCAACATGCCAGATACAACATTAAAGTGCTCTTAAACTTGGTAAGATTATAATCAATAAGTCAGAAAAATTATAACTGACGATAATAAATAGGAAAGACGGTAAGCCACCATCTTTCCTTGAGATGAACTGTATTTGTGAATTTGGTGAGATAATAATTTATACTTTACTAAAGATGAACTTTATCTTGTGAAAACTTACTTTTTTCGTCGGACGGGTTTCGGCATACGTATCCGCCTTCTTCAGGCTGAAGAAGGCGGATACGTATGCCGAAACGCGTCCGACGAAAAAAGTAAGTTTTCACAAGATAAAGTTCATCTTTAGTAAAGTGATAGTGCTGTGAAAGAAGAGATGAACAATCAAGACAACAATAATTTATAAATTTTCTGTAAGAATTATATTTTAGCGATAGCGTTTAAAAATTTACAATTATTATATAACCTGATCCGTTATGTAACATTTTAAGAAAAGTGAATCGACAATAATACATTTAAAGAACTTTTACAACTGTGAGGTGACATACTGGTATATAACCTTTTTAAGAAAACTGGATTGGCCCGGGAACCAACATGTTCCTAAGCCTGGAGCATGCCTATGTCAGCATACAAAGCTGCCTACACAGGATTAAACAGGGGTCGGACTGTTACTGAATGAGAAGCTTATTACCCTTACATAACCCCAAAATGTAATTTAAATATGTGAAATGACCGTGATTATCTGAACTAACCTGACAGGAATTATAGCTGAACCCTACCAGCCGGTGGGGTTCATCCTGTCACCAACGGAACCCCCTTACATATTTGAAATACCAATCCCCTAATACTTGAACCCCCCTTTACTGAAAACGAGAACGAAAATAATAAGTGAATGAAATGTGATCAGCCTTGGATGCATGCCAGCCCCCGGGCTTACACTTAATACAAAGTTAGTACATAATCAACAAAGTTCCCCCAAAATCCGCGCACAATTCTGTCCAGTTAAACTGGGGCCTAACTAAAACGTTTGAAAGATAAAGAAATATGGTAGCGTGTCACTCCTACCCCACAAGTTTTATGAAATCCGGGTGTCTGTGTAGATCAAAATAATATAATAATAATAATTGGTTTGAGTTCCTACTTCCAGTGCCTGTGGTGTTGGTTTGACGTGGTCATGTTGCTATCCCCTACGACAGGCGAAGTCGAGAGCCTCTGTCGACCGTTCAGGCGGAGATGGTCATCCTGGACCGGCGTCCTCGTCTAAGACCAGGAGCCCGCAGTTTTGTGCGAGTTTATCTACCCATCCTGGGTGATAGAATTATTTGCAAAAGACTTCTTCGCTCTGTCGAAGAGGCACGAGGTGTTGACTATGTGGGCGACCAAACGAGACAAGCCCCAAACGTATGGTAATGCGCAATACTGAATTGCAGCTTCCAGGCGAACACCAGAATGCATGGGTGGCATGTACCACGGCGAACTGAATTTCGCCGTGTCGTTAAACACCGAAACAGCTAAACTAAATTTCGCCGTTTCGTTAAACACCGAAACAGCTAAACAATTTCGCGTTATTAAATATTATTTATCTAATATAAGAAATATACAATATAATATGGTTTATTTTTCGTATTTAATCGCCGGTTCGTAAAACGACCGGCACACTCTTATGGCCTAATGTCAAAGTCCTGTCCTTGAGAGTTAACATGCGTTTCCACCTTCAACATGACTTGAGAGCAGAGGAGTTTCCTAACTTATTGCTTGATATTGGTGATGGCAAGATTTTGGAACAGGAGGGAAGAATAAATATTCCTGGTAACCTTTATGATGTTGTGGGAGATCTGATCAGCATGACTGACAGAATATACCCCAACATTCTTCAGGCTAGAGAGGATTGCACTTCATGGCTGAGGGAAAGAGCTATTCTCACTCCAACAAATGACTCAACCAACAGCATCATCAACTTTCTGTTGGAGAAGCTGCTGACTGAGCATATAAGGTATGAGTCTGTGGACTCTGTGGTGGGGGTCGAGGATGCTGTACATTACCCTGTGGAATTCTTGCATACTCTCGACCAACCAGGAGTACCATCTCACGTCCTCTACCTCAAGGTTGGCACTCCAATCATGCTGCTGTGCAATCTAACCCCTCCGAAACTGTGCAGTGGCACCAGGCTTCTGCACAAACATGTCATCAAAGCCACGATTTTTACAGGCGTCGGTATGGGAGAAACTGTCATCATCCCCCGAATTCCTCTGATCCCACCAGACTACCACTTTCAGTTCAAACGTCTGCAGTTTCCCATTAAAGTGTGCTATGCCATGACCATCAATAAGGCACAGGGGCAGAGTTTGATAGTGGCTGGTGTGGATCTGAAGAGTGACTGTTTCTCCCATGGCCAGTTGTACGTGGCGTTGTCCAGTCAGTTCACCTGACAGCCTGGTCATCTTCCAGCCAGAGAGCAAAACCAGGAATGTTGTTTACAGGGAGGTCCTGAGCACTTAATCTGAGGGAGCAACTGAAAGTATGTGCTAAGCAAGTTATTAGCCTGGCTACGTAGACCAAAAAACCAGGGTTGGTGGTGGGATCAAAGGGCTTAAGCCCATCTATTTTATTGTTGTTAGACTTACAATAAAGGACTGTCCTAATCTCTAACAGAAACTTAGCTTACCCTCTCTAACTAAATAATACAGCGTCATTTTTAACAACTCATTGATTTTCAACCTTTAATAGTTGATTGATCAAGCTTGATCAAATTGATCATCTTCAAGCTTGATCATCTTCAAGCTTGATCATCTTCAAATTGATCGAGCTTAAATAGTTTCTGTTAGTTTCAAAATACCGGTATCTAAGCTTCACAAATAACCTATTTCTAAGCGAAGCACGGGTATCCAGCTAGTAATTTTATAAATTCTTTGCATCTCCAATATAAGTTTTATAAGTTTTGAGTAAACCAATGTGAAGTATAACTATAGCACTGATTTCACTGTATTCTATCTTGAGCAATTGTTATTCAAAGTAAATGTAATAAATCTCAGGTCATTAGGAATCTGTTTAATTCTAAAGTTGTTTTTAATCAATCTTGTGAAAATTTACTCTTTGTGAAGATATTTTGTACAACCCAGTTTTATTCTTGTATTTTGTTGTCCATGACGTGTCTGTTGATTAACTAAATATAATTAAATCACTACCAACTCGGAACACAAAGTTTTTTATTGGTAAAAACATAAAAGTTTTACCTTATAGCCTGAACCAGTTAATGCTTATTATAAGCTTCGTCAGAGGCTGCCACTGGGAGCACTGTCCATCTTGTTCTTGGCATGGCACCGACTTTTGAAGGATCGATGTTGTGTGTGTGGGGTGTGATATGTTCGAATAATACGTGTGATTTGAATTGTGTCTGTTCATTTAGCTTGTCGTTTTTATATGTTTTTGTGTGTTTGTATATTTCCAATTGTTCAAGAGTGTCTAGTTTTTGACTTTTTTGTGTGTACGTGTAGAATATCCATGTTAATGTTTGTGTATGTGTGGTTTGCTTCAATGAGGTGGTTTGGAGAGGTAGATTCGGTAGCAGAGTGTAGTGCCTTTGTGTGTTCAATGTATCTTTGTTTGAAGCAACGTCCTGTCTGGCCTATGTAGAATTTGTTGCAGTCTGAGCAATTTAGTTTGTAAACACCAGGTAGATCAAATTTGTTTTGTTCTTTGTGTGTGTGTTTTGATAGTGTGTGTTTTGTTTTGTTTGTAGTTTCGTATGCGATTCCGTATCCTGCTTTTTTTAATTTTGTGGGCTATTTTTTCAGTGTGGTTATTGATGTATGTTAGTGTTATGAATTTGTTGTTTTCTGTCTTTGTCAGTTGTTTGTTTTGTGTAGGAGTTTATTGATTATTGTTCTGTTGTATCCGTTGGATTCTGCTAGATATTTTATTGTATTTAGTTTGTCTTTGTAGTCTGGAGTTTTTTTACCCTTATTACCTGTACATTATAATTTAAGGATGATGTCCCAAGAATGTTTAGTGTCCTGTAGTTCAAATTAAAATATGTTGTTTCAAACCATACATATATTAGCCTAGAATAATCATGACACAGACAACCCTATAAAAGGTAGTGTGGACAAAAAAAAAGGAAGATTAATAGATTCTATCTTCACTTTCTGGCACATGCAAAATTGTTTTTTAAAGGCTGTAAATATGTATGTTATTTACCAGTTGTTGAGTAATCCTCATTATTAAGAAAGCTCAGACTTTATTTTTTTAATGTTGAAGTACTGAAATTCCTTTTTATTTTCACATGCAACTGCCTCATAAATAGATCTACGTTTAAGTGATTACAGAATTTGGTAAAATTTTTAGTGGCTTTGGGGGGGATTGATCCCCTTATCCCCTCCCTGTCACTGTCTGCAGGGCTTGATTTCAGGGGGAACGCGCCTGAACCTCTTCCATCCAAAAATACAGCATTGGGCACAAAGAGTAAGGAAAGGTCAAGAAACAGACAATATGATGAAACTATGGTAACTTTTTTTAAATCTACGAACCACCGAAACCATTACTTAGAGTTTGATTCAGGCTCTGGGATGACGTTATCATGAGTGACATGTTTTCGATAGTCATGCGGCTAACCTAACGATGAAGCTCTTTAGAATATCAGTAAACTTTATTATCTTTTTAGATACAAGTTTATACGTATGTTACATATTTAATAAAGCTTTAAAAATGTAGACCTTTGTAATAACCTGATGTAAACTTGTATGCTAATATAAAATATAAGTATATTTGTGTCTGTACAACTATTGAATTGATGTGTTCCGGCACCTATAATTCTAGAAATCAACCACTGACTGTCTGTAACAACAGAATGAACCTGGCATAATTGCATTTGGTAGTGGTGTTATTCTACAATTCATAAAAAATACAATCATATCTGAATTTCATGTGTTAGGCTGAAAGCTACTACTCAAGTATTGTGGTGGGGAGAAAGACGTGTGTGTGTGTTGCTTTATTGGTGGTTATGAAAGCATACGAGCATCGATTATGTACACAGTTGTGCTAGTAGATGTACAACACAAGTGTGCAAACATTGCTGTGAATAAAAATCATTGTACATAGTTTGGTGCAACACTACAGTTATCACATGTTTATTCTTCTTCCCTTGAATTCTCAACCCAGACCAACTTTTAGCCTTTTTCAACAATTTTCCTCCATTCCAACTTCTCACAACACAACCTTCTCCACCCCTCACTCCAATGCCCGTTAAAGCATCCCCTACATTTTCCAATACAGTAGAGCATCAATTGTTCGAACATCCATTATCTGAACGATCTATTATCCGAACTCAATAAAAAGTACAATTATGTACAGTAATGTATTGGACACGTGTAGGCATATTGGATACTTATTTAACATAAAAAATTGTATACTATAAGTTATTACTGTACTGTACAGTAATAAATAAATGCTGTAGCTATACAGCCTTACAGTCGATAAAAAAAGAATCGATAAACACACCTACATCAACAAACTTCGATAAACACATTACAATTGATAAACAAACTGTGTCAACGAAAGTCTCTGTCACCGAATGTGTTTTTTAATTAATTTTATGGTACAGTGTTGTTTGTCATTAAACTCTAGTATTGTTTAAATTAACTTTTAGTTTTATTAATTACACTCAGTTTTAATTCAATGATTTTTAGCCTTAGTAATACGTTACAGTACAGTATACAGGTTGCTGTATTTATATAACAGTATGTTAGAAAAGATTTTGTAATAAAAACCTTTGTTTTTGTAAAGAAAAATAATTTTTCAATTTACTATCTATTATCCGAAATATCGATTATCCGAACGGGCCTTCGTCCCGAGAGGTTCGGATAATCGATGCTCTACTGTAATTTATTCTGTAGCTATTTGTTGCTCTTCTTATTCATTTTCAGTCTAACTGCCATAAGTGTCCTTCTTACATGACCCACCCAATCTTACTTTGGTGGTGTAATGTATTGCAATCTACCAAAAATATGATATTTGGCAACACATTATACATAATATTCTCTTGTCACAGTGTATTTAGGATGACTGTTTGACTGTATGATTGTATAAGATAAAGTGCGAGTCTACCCACGGACATAGATAAAAATTATTTTTAGCAACATTTTCAGAGCAATATGTCCATGTGTATAGTATCAGTTGAGTTTCGATCAGATAAAGCAATAGATTTGACATATGGTGGTTTTTGTTTTCATTTTGGCGGCTGACTGTTTTCATTTGTCACTTTCCACATTTTTAATAAGATACTCATAGTACTTATGACTAATTTTGTTTTACCTTGTAATCAACAAATTTATTAAATAAAAAAAATCAAAACAGCAAAGGACAATAGAAAAAAGGTTTTTATGTGCAATACAAAAGTTTTTTTAAGGTAAATTATTCTTGGATTTCGTTGTCCATGACGTGTCTGTTAATTAATTAAATATAACTAAATCACTACCAACTCGGAATACAAAATTTTTATGGGCAAAAATGTAAAAGTTTTACCTTATAACCTGAACAAGTTTTCACTGTGAAGAAGCTTTTTAAAAGCAAAAATTGGTTCAGGCTATAAGGTAAAACTTTTACGTTTTTACCTATAAAAAAACTTTTTGTTCCGAGCCAGTAGTGATTTAGTTATATTTAAGTAAATTATCCTCCATTTTGTATTGATATTTTTTGAGACTTGTTACGTTTCATTATACTCCATGTTGCTATTTATGTTTTAGCAATGGGTGCTGGAGGCAGTGACGTGTTCAATGGATTGTTCTGGTTACTTATTCTCGTCCTGCTGTCATGGTGGATCGCCTGTTTCTGTTTTGTACCGTACACAATTGTCAGCATATTAACGCCATGCATTCCTGCGCTAAAAGGTCTCTCAGATGTGTTACTAATTGGAGTGATGTTTCCATACAAATGTTCTGACAACATGGTACATCGCAGATCATATAATTCCCTTTAAGGTTGGTATCACTGTTATCTCTTGAATTGTTATATTAGTGACAACACATGTGTTGCAATGTATGAAGATTGTGTTTCCCAAATATACATATTATTTAAAATACAAACACATCTTCGGTTTTATAAATATATAATTAAAATGTTGTGTGCATACTTCAGTTTTTAGACTATAATTATCATTTGAATTTAAGACTCATGTCAGTATTATAAAGAGAAAAAAATGGTTTCAGAGGTATTATGTTAAAATAGAACTGGACTTGGCACTTAGTAGGGTAAAGAATTATTGTTGGGCACATAGACCAGCAGTGTGATCACAATATAACCAAATGCACAAGAGGAATTGCAAGAGAAATGAAGTCTCTTCAGTTTTATGGAATAATGTGAATATAACTAAAACAGAACAAAAATGAGTGGAAAGGCTAAGAGAGAGAAATCTTTACACAGTGATTAGCATTTCATACTCTGAAAGAATTATTCAGAGTATCGGGCTCTGTGATAGAATTATTGTTGAATGAAACACAAGTTACAAGTTGCAACTTGCATTGTGTTTTATCTGGACATAACTGAACTTATTTTGTACAATAAAAACAGCTTACCCCATCAATCCCAGATACAGCCATACAAATTTCTTGTACCAATTTTATTGAAAACCTAATACTTGTCCTATGGGATGCTGATGGTCTAATAAACTATCAGATAAAATTTAAGGGTGGTATGGAAGATATGCTGAGTCAGATCAGGTGTAATTGGATTACATGCTGCAGCCACTGTTGTCACTGGTCATTATAAGATTTCAAGATATTTTGAAATATATTTGAAAAAGATTCATCAGCTGGAAACGGAAATTCTTTGCATCATCGCCAAGGATCTGAAAATTGTAATTGCACGATCAAGAAAAGTAAATATAAATGTTTTGATAGTTCATCTTCTTCATTCACAGCACTTAATTAATATTGATTGTTAAACTTTCACTTGTGAACTTACTTTGTTTTTTCCCGTACGCGTTTCGGCGTGATGTGCGCAGAGGCGGCTCACTCATAAGGGCACATGGTCACGTGCCCCACCAGAAAATCACTAAATAAATAAATATTGTTGAAACGTCCTCGTTTCAAATGATAGCAATAGTTTGTAACAGTGAGAAATGTAGCAACGCGAAAACAAATGTGGCAACATAGCAACGGTCACCGAGACGTTGTGACCCAGATAGTACTACTCCCTTCCACTTCTCAACTCTCTTGTGGTGGGAGAGCGTAATGCTAAATTCCCATAGCGTTCGGTCATACTAGACTATGTGACCATTGACCAACAATTAACAGTCTTCAAGTAGTAAACTCTGAATCCTGTAGGTGTGCCACATTGCTCCAACTAACGGATATGAATCGGAGCTATTTAGTAGACTATTACATTTTATCGCCATCTGAACTGTGCTATAATACTAATAATTACTGTTACTTTCTTAGTATATATTGTTACGAAATAATGTTATTATAATGTTTTGTATCGTGAATATGATTATAATAATTTCTGCGATTTTAAATAATTTTAAATTATATTCTCATTGAAGGAAATATTAAAATAGAATGTGTACCTAGAGCGGTTATGTTATGTGCTACACGATAATTGTGGTGGCAGTGCTTATAGTAATTGTATAAATTGTAGTGTTACAAGTGGTTTTCAGTAATCAGTGTTATGCACGCGTGTAAGTAACGGTGTTGAAAATATTCAAGTGTCGGTATTTTGTGTGCTTGTGTAAATCTCTGAGACAAAGTGAATGATGTCAAGTATTTACAGAGTAAAACTTTGTGCTATGAAGATAAGTTAATAGCAAAACAATTGGGTCCACCAAGACCGCAGTTGTCTATCAACCAAGTGTTTAAGGACAAAAAGAGAACCTATAATAGAACTTTCAATACCACAGTGTACGAAAAATGGGAATGGAAGTGCGGATGCCCCACAATCAATGCTTTATTTTGCTTTGCTTGTCTTCTGTTTGGCGGTGAAGACACGTGGACTAAGTCGGGCGTTAAAGATCTGAAACATTTACCAGAAAAAAGTAAGAAGCATTCGCTGTCTAAATGTCATTTAGACAATGAAATGAGTTTAGCCATGCTAGGTATTGTAAATATTAGGTTGCAACTCGATGATGGTTACAGAATTTCTGTTCGTAAACATAACGAACTTGTAGACAAGAACAGATACATCTTGTCTCGAATAATTGATGCGATTAAATTTTGTGGGGAATTTGAATTAGCTTTACGTGGCCATGATGAAACGGAAGAACCAGACAACAACCCAGGGATTTTTAAAGGACTAATCAATTATACTGCAGCACTTGACAGTGTTTTGAAAGATCATTTAGAAAATTCAACAGTGTTTAAAGGAACCTCGAAAACAATTCAGAACGAACTTTTAGATGCCATTTTGTCAGTGTGTCGAAAAAATATTGTGACTGAAATTTCTACGATAGACTTCATATCACTTCAGGCTGATGAAACAACTGACAGTTCGTGCAAAACACAGATGGCACTGATTTTGAGATATCTCATTGAAGGGAGAATAATTGAAAGGTTTTGGGTTTTTTTTGAAGTCCCTTTTGATAAAAGTGCTCGAAGTTTAGCCTCGACAATTTTAGGACAGTTGGAAGAAATAGGAATAGACAAGTCCCCGGAAAACTAATTTGTCAGACTTACAATGGTGCATCTCTTATGAGTGGTCAGAAAGGAGGGGTCCAGTGTTTGGTTAAAGAGAAGTATCTAAATGCAAATTTTATTCATTGTTATGCCCATCAAGGGAATCTGATTCTTCAAAACTCAACATCGTCTGCCTCCCAGAGTAGAATATTTTTTCAAGACCTGCAAGGAATAGGACCATATTTTTCAAGATCTCCAAAGAGGATGGATTATTTAGTAGAAATTGTAAAAAAAAAAAATTGGGTCTGTGCCTCCTACAAGATGGTACTTTCAACACAGGGCTGTTAATACTGTGTTTGAACATAAAGATAATCTAATAAAAGTTTTGAACACATTAGGGACATAGAGATTTCTGTCAAAAGTGCTTCTAGCCAGGCTGCAGGATTTGTACGAACTTTGAGGGATCCTCAGTTCATTTTCTGGTTGTTTTTTTGTCCACAAAATTATGCCTCATGTGGTGATTTTCTTTGATTGCATTCAACAAAGGAACATTGATGCAATAAAAATGAGAACATTTGTTAAAAATTTGTGAGTGCAGTGGTTAATATTTGTAAGACCTATGAAGACAGTGAAGTGTCTGTAAGTGAGCCTGTGACTAAGAGACAGTGTGTTGAACAATTAAGTAATAGGAGCAACCGTGTGGCTGCTTTGGAAGTATGTGATATGATTGTGAACAATATTAATGAAAGATTTCAATTTTCAGATCATTTATGTTTTTCCAAATTGTTTTTAGTTGAAAAGTTCCCACAGTACTGTGTTGAGTTTCCGGAAAATGATTTTCAGACTACAATTAAATTTTATCCCACAATAAGTGGTCCGAAACTGAGAACCGAACTAGAAGTGTTATACAGTCGTGAAGATTTACGTATTGCTTCTGGTGCAACACCCTTATTACAGTTTTTTCCTTGATAATAACATGTTTCGTACCTTCTCAGAGTGTGTGACTATTTTAAAGATAATTGTTACCATACCGATGACAACTGTTGAAAGTGAAAGGTGCTTTTCTACATTGAAAAGAATAAAAACATTTTTAAGAAATTCCATAGGCACTGATAGACTGAATGCATTGGCTATGCTATCCACAGAAAATAAAATGATTCATGGAATTCAAGATGTCAACAAACAAGTGATA
This sequence comes from Magicicada septendecula, assembly GCA_034769895.1. NCBI lineage: Eukaryota > Metazoa > Arthropoda > Insecta > Hemiptera > Cicadidae > Magicicada > Magicicada septendecula. The sequence goes on from CM068374.1 coordinate 451,945,729, forward strand.
GAGGAATTCGCTACATCTAAAAACAGGAAAATGGAATTGTTATACAAAAAGTGAAATACCAGGTAAGACATTCTTAAGTATGTCTTTTTACCTAAGTACTAATTACCGCGAATGGTGGCCCACCTTAGATCCTCCCCACTGTGTGCCCCTCCAATTTCATTACTCACGAGCCGCCACTGGATGTGCGCCTTCGTCAGCGGTGTGAGACAGAATGTCCGGAACTTGTAACGGTTTTTTGGTTGGTAGGTTGAGTGGGGGGGGGGGGTGGAAGGGAATTGGCGCGGGGATCCGAATTATTGGACCTAACAATTAACAAAACAAACAATACGCACACATATAAAATATACAGGAAACCAACCACAACTGACATGGTCATACACAACACATCAAACCATCCAACGCAACACAAACATGCGGCATTCAACCATATGCTCCATAGACTAACAAAAATACCATTAAGTAAACAAGATTATAATGAAGAACTCAACACAATCAAATATATAGCAATAAAAAACGAAAACATTGTATTTGCCTCCAAAAGCGCTTTAAGACTATAAAACAGGTTAATTACCTACCGTCACGCTTTTTGAAATCCGAAAACAGGATTACTCGAGTTTCGACACATTAAGTGTCATCTTCAGATCCTCGATGAATATAAGTTAAAAATACATTTGTTGACGTATGCACATCCATTTTATTATCTGACGGGATGTGCATACATCAACAAATGTATTTTTAACTTATATTCATCGAGGATCTGAAGATGACACTTAATGTGTCGAAACTCGAGTAATCCTGTTTTCGGATTTCAAAAAGCGTGACGGTAGGTAATTAACCTGTTTTATAATAAAAAACGGTTACAACCCTAATTTAATAAACAAACTACGCAGACACATCATAAACAAAAACAACAAAACAATAAATACCAACAACACACAACAAAATAAATACATCACACTCACATACCCTAACTCCAACACACACAAAATCGCCAACACATTCAGGAAACACAAGTACAAAATAGCGTACAGAACAAACAGTACCATCAAAAAACACATCAATGATACAAACACGGACATAGACAAATACAACAAAACAGGGGTATACAAATTAAACTGTAGTGATTGTAATAGTTTCTATATAGGCCAGACGGGAAGATCTTTTTCTTCACATTACTCTGAACACCTAAAAGCTCTATCCAGCAACAACATACATTCCGCGTTTGCCACACACATACACACAAAAAACCACAGCTACACCAACATAGATAATAATCTTGAGATATTCCACTACTTGCCTAAAAGTGGGAAACTTAATATAGCAGAACAATATGAAATATACAAACACTACACAACACAACCAAACAACATACTTAACGACCAATTACACTTTAAATCATACGCTCTCTGTGACACAATTATACATAAAACATACAATAATTCGGATTCCCTTGCCAATTCCCCCCCCCCACTCAACCTACCAACCAAAAAACCATTACAAGTTCCGGACATTCTGTCTCACTGCTGACGAAGGCGCACATCACACCGAAACGCGTATGGGAAAACAGAAAGTAAGTTCACAAGTGAAAGTTTAACAATCAATATTAAGTAAATATAAATTTGGATTGAATATTATATTCAGGTTCATATAAAAATTCCTATTAATTTCATTCTCTAGTTTTTGTTGTTTTACAGGAAGTTGGAAACAACCAAGCAACTTATGAGGCTCCAATACTCATAAGACTTACTTAATGGCCAAAAAACATTTTTTTATTATTTACATAATTTTATTCGTTGTAAGAACAAATAGATTTTTAAAAGGAGACATGTTGATTTGATATAACATGCTTCTAAATATTTACCAGATTGTTTCAAAAAGTATCGTGTAATCCATTGAAATTGTATTATTCAAAATAAATTACATCAGTTTGAAGTGGTGCATTTTGAATAACCTTCGAAGCACTATATTACATTTTTTGGTGTGCATATACAAGTTTAGGAACAATTATTCTTTCACTTGCGATTTTCTGCTCTTCTTTTTTAATCAAGTTTGCAAGCTTTAGTATTATTATGTTGATGTCTTCATCCAAGATGTAATTGAAGCCTGTTTCTTGAGTTCCTCTTGATTCCCATTACCTCTTTTTATTATATCAATATAAAACACAATTAAACTGAAGTAAGTTAAAACACATAATTATGTAAACTAGCTGAAAGATGAAAGTTGTAATGGTGAAAACTGTGACAATCAATTGTCAAATAAACAAGAACTTCATTTGTAGAACGTATGTAGGCGACAAGCTCATCAGTCATTTAAATAGAAATAGAGATAGAAGTACACGGTGAGGCAACACAAGACAGACTGGCAGCCAAGCCCATATCCACTGCATACAGCAGGATGGTGTGATATATCGTTTTATTGATAATTAAAATGCGCTGAATTTAAAGTTACTGTTCATTATTTATTTACTGAAGTCTTCGGGCGCCATCTTGCGTACTGCAAGAAATTAATTATTGTACAAATATATGTACTTACCATTTTCTCGGGTTCTTTTCGGCGAACAGGAGATCAGAATGGTTTATTTGCAATAATGAATTTAATTCACATTGGCAATGAACAAAAGGTTTATTTACTCTATAATGCTCACAACCATTTTAACTTTCATAATATTCAAGAATAGATATTCATAAAAAAGATCATTTTGCTTAAGCAGTTTTTAAATTAAGATATAACATAAATACCAACTATTCTCTACAACTACGACATAACGAAAACCAGCGCTTTCACACACACACACACACATAACTATTCCCCGATTTTAAGAGCTCATAATTGGAAAATGTTAAAATTTTGAAAATTAAACCATAGTTGAAAATTTGGTTTTATTGTAGATTACTTAGCTGATTTAGTCATATTGTCCAGAAGAAGTCATATTGTTCCACGCACACACATTTGTTTCAGTTAATAATTAGTTTTATATCTCCACCACTGTCATCATTCCAAGAAAACTGTTCATTTCACTTGATTTAGATATGCTTTAAGTTTTGCGTTACATTTTTTCACTGTTAGTTACATTTATGGTTTTGCGGAATTTACATTTTAGGTGCGGGCGCCCGCGATTACGTTCCGGAACTTATAGGTGTTACTCGCGCGAGTTGTTATTTCAGACTGGCAATAGGCCACCGGCACTATTTTGTGAAGCGGCCTTGGTTATATAACCAATTCTTATTGTATTCAGTTTGTATCACTACGCCAGCAGATTGTTTTGTTATATAACTGCATTGCACAACAGGGATCGTCTCTGACGTAAGATGGTCTGATGTTCGTTACATAACTTGTGTATGGTGTTTGTATGTCCTTGAAGCTGCCCTTGGCACAGTTTTGTCGGTTGTTTCACTCGTTTTATAAAATATTACTGAATAATAGTCACGTATAATGTCAACAGCAGTGCTGCCACTGTCACTTCCGTCGCAACTACTGAATTTACCTTTCATTTATACGTTTTGTCCCAATTATTCGAAAAAAATGTTATTTACTTTATGAAAAAAATACAAACTGCTTTATTACCCCACAAATAGGCCCGTTACAATGGGAGTATAGCAGAGGGTGAGGCACTATTCTTTTTCTTTTGTTGATATTTACATTTCCATGTCAGGGTCAACAAACTCTAAAATCCCACTCTAGTCATCAACTTCTGGCTTATACAGGCTTCTGTAGACTCATATTGACATTTCTTTATTCCCTATGCTGTAGGACAGCAATCGGCAACTCTGCAACCATCAGTAAGGTTTGAAACGCCCATGAACCAATTAGTAATTTTATTTCCTTTTCAATGAAGGAACGCACCTGCATTGTACCTGCTTCGAAGTACTGCATTATAAAATAGTATAAGCCATTTACTGAACCTTGCTACGTCTTCCCGCAATATGGTTGCCCAGCTGTTGCCCAGAGCTTGTAAACACCTTTCTCCCCAAAGTGATTTTTTCAAGTTTTAATTTTTTGTGCGCTTTAAGTAAATAAATAGTGTTGTTGTGGTAAGTTCTTTAATTTATTTTTATTAAAATGTGTTCCTGTTTAACTACTTTTTCGTTTAAAGTTTTGTTAGTTTTAACATGTGTGTGGATGATGACAAATTGTTGATGACCTACACATAATGTGAAAAATTTTAACAAATTTATATAAAAAACTACAAAGCTTTTTTTGATTCAGTGTTCTATGTCGCTAAATATAAGCACAAAGGTATTATAAAGTGACAGTTAATGTTTGTAACATCCGGTTATTGAACTCCGCACCTTTCTATTCTCCATTGAATACTGGGGAGGGGTGCACCCATCAAACTGATACTCAGTCATATTTGCGCCCCCATAAATTCAGTCGTTGCCTTTGACTGCTGTAGATGAACTCTCTATTTTAGGATTTACTTCTGCATCGTGATTTTTTATGACTTTAATATATAGTATATTATACAATAATATGTATTATATTTTATCTGTTGTAAATGTTTTATTTCAGAAATTTTCCCTGTTTTAACTCTTTTTTACTGTGGCTGATCAGTTGTCCAGAAAAGTGCTAATATTGCCCGACTACTGAATGATCACCTTTAATAAAAGTAAAATAGAATGTTTTTGTTCTAATAATGTGTGCTGTTATATTTCTGTTTCAGATGTAAGTTCTTCAAACATTTTGTACAAAGACATCAACAGTGTATGGTAACATTGCCAACTGAACCAAAACAACAAACCAAGTCTTCCACCAAATGCAACAAAGAAGTAATCACTTACTGTACAAAGAGGAAAATCATTTGTTACTTGTTAATGCCATTTTTATACATTTATTAATTTTAAAATCAAAATTGGTTATAGTTTTGTATTGTAAAGTGTCATTAATCAGCTATATTAATGTCAACTAATTAAGTATAATGAGATAACTCGCTGTGTGTGTGTATATATATATATATAACTTGTTCACATATCACATCCATTGCAGCTTTCATGTGACTCGCATTACTTTATAATTTACAATTAATGTTAAATAAAAATATTTCTATGTTTGTGTTGAATTCGCATGATTTGGAGCTACACAAATAAATTTTAATTTGTAGTACAAATATTCAGGTATCAGTATATGAAAGACAACAGTTATAAAAAATGATTTCCTATTATCACTGCATTTATCCTTGCCTTTGTAATAATAAATAAATTAAAAAGTCGTTAAGAAAAACTTTGAAGAAAAAATTTGGATTGTGTAACAGTGGGTGCAAAATCTGATGTTCATAATAAAAACAGTATGTACAAAAATAGATAGCTCTGACAGCATAAATATTTATGCCTCAAAGTGAACCAAGAAAGAATTTAACCAGTGGTGGTAGGTTCACTTAACACAAAATACTTACTTGAAGCAATGTATTTAAAATCCATTATATTGGCACAGGTATTAAGTAAGAAACATCAATTTCCAGATAATTGGAACATAAAACTAACATAAAATATACAAGAAGGTCATAAAATGAACGTATAAGTAAATCTTGATATAAAGCACACAATAACACAATACTAATTAAAGAATAAAGTCAAATAAATTGTAAAATTATTTATTTAAAATTTTTAATATAACTCTCCCAATAAAAAATAAATAACACTTCATTGTAACCCTCGATCCAGTTGTTTGTGTATACAAATACTTCAACAACCAAAATAATTTAAATACAATTTAATTTTTTGTTGAAACTTTCAGTTGTGGTGATCAGCTAATAATTCTGTAAAAGCAACAGTAGACTAAACAATGTTTATAATTGTAAAATAAATACTTATTTTTGTGATAACAACTAGTTTCAAAACATAAAAATAAGTTTGCCCCTTCCATAATCAGAGCATCCTCAGGCTTAACTAAACACTGAGGGTGTCCCAGGATGTTCTATCATAGAATGGTGAATGTTTAATGTTAAAAAAAAAATGCAGTGATGTTCTCAACCCTTTTGATGCTCTTTAGTTTTCCTTATTATGCATGAAAGTTGCAGTTGTGGCTTGAAAATAAAAGTCAGTAATTTTGCTTGAAATGTTTTTCTCATATTCCTTTATTTAGAACTTAAAATTAAATTAATTTCAGATAATGTTTCATTTTTTGCAGATAATTTCAAAATATTTTTATTCATCATAACAAAATGTGTATGTGTGCCCCCGCGCACACCCACGCCTGTATGCATGGGTTTAACTTAATATCTTTGTAGTTTTTTTTATTTTTTGCATTGTCCTGTACATTTATTTTATTTTAAAATATTTTTTTTATATTTACACATAAATATCCAGTCAGATTTTATTTCATAACAAACAAGTAAAGTTTCATTTTACAATATTCACATCCAACAGAAATAAAAATTAGATGACGTAGACTAAGGTTAAATTTAACATGTGAAGGTATTTGCTGTCAATTTGACTGTAGGAGAATTAGCCATCGAAAGGATGCTTACAATGAACACCACAAATCTGTACAAACAAGAGGAAAAACTGTCAGAACATTTTTATTAACCCACAGCAACTGTACAAATATGTAGACTTTTTGTGTGTTATTATACTTTAATTGTATGTGAATTCAGTACTACGTAGCAGTTTCTAAGAATCTGTCTACCCCGTGTATAATGAGATGCTCCACATATAATGAAATTATATAATCAGAATCTCTTTTATGTCATCTCAGGTTTAATACATTATACAAAACATATACAGTTTTATATGAAGTCTGTACAATTTTTATTTTTAATTGCTGCAAAGTTTCAAATGATATTTTATGTAAAACGTGTGAATAAATCTATTTTTGTTTATACTAAATACTATTTAATTTGAAATCAGTACATAACAGTTAAAATTATGACACACACAATACTTTTTGTCTTCAGTGTTATAAAAAATTGTGTATACAGTAAGAGAGTTTGTGTGTGTGTATGGGGGGGGGGAGAACAAGTTTGCTTTGTACCATCTGACACTATTTGCTCGTTGAGTTTTTTGTAACAGTTTGAAGAGTCAAACTGAAATTATGTGTTCATATTCACCAATTTTTTTCATATTCATATGCACACAATTTTTGTATTAACTATGTATATTTTATACCATGATAAATTATTTTAAATAATGTAAATTGTATGCTTCAATAGATTAATATTTATATAATAATATTTATTTTAAAGAAATTGTTATATTTTTGTAATCTACTGTGCTCTGAAATATATTTTTTTAAGTGTTTTGTGAGATTTTGCATTCCCCCTTACTTCTCTTATTATTCTTGTACAGTTATTCCTAGTAAAAAATGTTTGTTTTCAACTTTGTTCTACTTTGTCAGTACAGTTTCTTTCCGAGGTGTTCTGAGATGTATCAATTCAAAAAACTTTCAATCTACTTTATGAAAGTACTAAAGACTTACAAGAATATGAATAAGATGATAAAATCAAATAGAATAAACTAATTGACAAACCACTAATTACTTTGCATTGAACAATACATTTTAATATTTCCAACACTTTAAAGTTTTGTAACTGACCGGAATTATTATGGTCTGTTAGTACATAACAATGATGGAAACAGAAAGACTTTGTCCAATTCAACATGACTAGCGATTCAACAATTATCAGTGATAGTATGGACAGAAAACTGCTAATAACCTGTATTCAGTAGAAGTAACTTGTGTGATGTTGACAAGATGATGCAAGTAAGAGGAAAACCAGCATAGGTAGAGATTAAATAGATTGGACCAGTAAGAGATGAATATGTTTGACAGACAAGTCTAATAGCAACAGTGGCGGCTGGTGCTATGGTTGCAGCGTTGCATAACCACCAATATAGAATAACTAATATAACAACAACAAAAAAAAAAAATTTCGAAAAGTTTTATTTTATAATCAGCAGTAAGGAATGTCGCTGAAAGCGACGAAGGGTGGATTGATTTGAAGGACTCCAGCGGTCGATGACAGGGTTTTGACCTTACTTGGAAACGAAAGCGCAGAGAGTACGTCAAAACTCAAGGATGGGGTGTTGCCTGGCAACTAAAAGAAAAAACCAACTTTCAAAGAAGGGTAGGCGAGGCCCTTGAACAACAATAGATAATAACGGCAGAGCGACGAAGTTGAGAAACAATGATAATGGAAGAGAAACTCAGAGTTGTCACTGAAGACTTTAGAAAAAACGACAGATACAATTTATTGCTGCGTTGGCTGGAAATGACAACGACCTCAAAATACGAAGCAAGGGAAGAATCTGGTGGGGAACCAGGAGCCCTATCAGAGGACGCCTTTGAAAAGATGGGTGGTATTTGGACTTGGAGGGAAAATATGAAACCAATAAGGACACGGCGTCGTTGGAATCAGAGTCTGGTGGGAGATTTGGCGAGGAAAATATAGGAAGGAGACAGGAACGCGCTCAGGAGTTCTAACTAAAATACGGACGCGAGAAGGGTTCTAACTAAAATTCGGACGCGAGAGGAGTTCTAACTAAAAATTCGGACGCGAGAGGAGTGAAGTCCGTGACGAGAGAAATTAGCATTTTATCGAACTTAGAATAATTCGATACACACTGTGAGAAGGTAGTTTTCGAACTTATAACAAAAATTAATACAGTCATTACAAGCAAACGAACTATGAAGTAGAGTCACACTATTAGCCTACCAGTGAACATTAACTGAAACAAATAGTAACCAGACAATAATGTAATTTCAGTGTATAAAAACACTTTACAACAATAACTTTTAAGAACGTTTAACAACACAAACTACATTCATGAACACTTAATAACCAGACATACCGCAACAAAGGTGCGTAATATTAATTCAGATTTGAAATGATTTACGATGTCGGTGTACAACAGAGAATGCTAACTTTTATTCATAAATTATAATCCGAATGCGTGGAGTTGGTGAGTGAAGTGTCTGTGAGTGACATCGTGGAATTCATCCAGTGCCATCTATCATCTGGAGGAGTTATCTGCACGATTCTAGAACGATCGACATGAGAGAATCGTCACCGCAACCACCGAGTGATTGGATATTCGAATACCAAGTATAGTAAAACATGTCTTAATTAATTTAGATCCACTGTCTGTCATCTCAAAGAATCCACACACACTAAAATTCAATAAAGTAATCGTAAAGGAATTAAAGAAATCGATTCTAAAGTTTGTTTAGAAGTAAAATTATCATTGTTTATCAGTTTGGAGTAATGTTTATTTCCAAGTTCTAAATGAATCCGTAATTACAAAATATAGTAACAACTTAAGAGATATTCATATTAAGAATTTATAAGATGAAGCTAAACATTATAATTTACTTAAGTACTAAACGCAATTGATGAATGATCATTAATATGCAACCATTAGATTGAGTTTGGATAACTAATTTTATTAATGTATTATTTTGATTTATACAATTTAATGAGTATTCAATTTTATTAATGTATTATTTTGATAGTTACAATTTAATGAGTATTCAATTTTATTAATGTATTATTGTTTGATATTTACGATTCAGCCATGAGTATTAAATTTTGGTAATGTGTTAATTTTATATATTTACAAGTACTAATGAGTACGTAGAATTTTGTGCTATTTTAATATTTACAAGTAATAGCAAACTAATGTGAATAAATTTAAGAGCTATCAGTAGAAATGAGCATTTATTATTATTTTTAACCCTGAGATAAAGAGAATAAAAAGTAAATAATGTTAAAACTGGCGTCCACACGCGGGACATTAAATAGACAATATAACAGTAATTGTTAAAAATTAATGTTAAATTGGCGTCCATCGCTGGGCGTAAACGGGTACAACTCGTAAATTTTGTTAAACTAAACTACAAAATAATATACGAAAACATTAAGCAGCTAAAAGTATCATAAATTTCAATGGGAAGCGTATTAGATCCTACGCGGTAATATTTCCGTACAATTGAAATGTAGCGCGCAGGCTGGTGGTTGTAGGCCGTTTGCAACTTGAACAGTATATGGCAGAGCTTACTACACAAACATATGGGAGGTCGTGCGCTACTCTTCACAACTGCCCTATGGTCCCAATGTTGGCTAGGCGGTTGCAATGTTCCACTAGTAGCGCTGTAGAGCAACTTTTTGTCATGAAATCAGCACAGCCTTCTTGATTTATAAGTTATGTCAGGTTTAGTGTTTTCGTTCGTTCAAGGTAAACGTTTATAACTATGATTATGATAGTTTAATGTCTTTTAACCGATCTCCCATCCACTTAACCAACTACTGCAACCACCAAAATGTGGAACCACCAGCCACCACTGGATAGCAACATGTGAAGAAGAACCAAAGTCATTCTCTCAGTAGGCCTGTTTCCTCGTGCTGCCAGACTTTAAAGGTATAATTGACTTGCCTCCTTCATTCCCTGCTGTTGAGAATAATGTATTACTTGTATTAGAAAATAATTATCGTTTTTTTACTTATCAAGTTATGAAAACCAGTAGAAAAATTCTTTAATATGAGGTGTGATCAAAAAGTATCAGGACTTATTTTATTTACATAAATATACAAGAGCTACACTTGTCTTGATTTTTATACAAGATTTTTAAACTTGTCTCCTTCAAAATACCCCCCTTCCGCAGCCACACGCTTCTTCCATCGCTTTCCCAACTGTTGGAAGCATGTCATAAAGTCATCTTCTGTAAGAGCCTTAAGTTCTCTCATCGCATTTTTTTATCTTGAAAGTCTTGAAATGATCTTTTATCGCATATTTTACATATAAAGTCTTGAAATGATCTCCCTTTCAATTGATTTTTTATCTTCGGAAAGAGAGAAAAGTCACTGGGAGCCATATCTGGCGAATATAGAGGTTGCTGAAGCTGTGGAATATTGTGTTTAGCAAGAAAATCCTGAACAGCATGTGACGTGTGGGCGGGTGCATTGTCGTGTTGAAGCCACCATTCACCACTCTGATGGAACTGTGACCTTTTTCATTGAACTGCATCCCTCAATCGCCTCAAAACAGAAATGTAGTAATCCTGTTTTACTGTTTGGCCTAGTGCAGAAAATTCATTATGAACAATCCCCTTGTGATCAAAGAAAACTGTGAGCATGGTCTTGACTTTGCTTCGGCTCTGTTTTGCCTTTTCGGTCTTGGAGAATTTGGCATCTTCCACACTGAAGACTGGGCCTTAGTTTCTCGATCGTATCCTTAAACCCATGATTCATCATCCATTATGATGGATTTAATGAAGTTCTTGTCGTTTTTAGCACATTCAAGCAGGTCTTGAGCGACTGACACCTGGACACCTTTTTGGTCAGCTGTGAGCACTTTTGGTACAAACTTTGCAGAAACAAGTCTCATTCCCAACTCATCAGTAAGAATGGACTGAACTGATCCGAAACTAATATTTAAATCATTTGCTCATGAATGGTGATTCGGTGGTTTTCGCGCATAGCAGCACACACAAGCTCAACTTTGTGGTCAGTCTTGCTGGTTAAAGGCCTTCCTGAATGCTCATCACTCAACACTTTCACACCCATCTTTAAAATCTTTAAATCACTCATAAACCTGTGTATGACTCATACAATCTTCCCCATAAACTTTTTGTAACTTTTTAAATATATCTTTACATGTTTCACCAACAAAATCTGATACAAATTCTTTGATCAATTTTTTCTGATATGATAAATGCGCCAAATGAGATTAACACACAACACAACAATGGGCGTTTGTAAACAAACCAGATCAGCTGTTATAAACTTATACCAAGTAATTAGTATACTGTAAAGTAAATGTATGTGTCGCTTTTTTGGAGCCAAGTCAGCTACTTGGCATTGCCAGTATCAATCCTGATACTTTTTTATCACACCTCGTATGCTTAATTTAGTGTTTAATGTAATTATAGCATCGTTGCAATTGATTTGCAGTTTCTAAGAAACCTGTGGTATGTCAACAATATTTCCTTGAGAAGATATCCACAAACGGACCTGGTCCCTGAAGGTAAAATGCATAACCCATTAGATCAGATCATGGTTCAGAAAAGGGGAGCATCCAGTATGATAAACAGAACCTATAACTGTGCAAACTGTGTATGTGGCCATGAAATTCAATGACCAGACACAAGCTCAGCTTAAGTTAAACATAGACATACTAAAAATGTCATGAGACAAGCTGAAATACTAACAAATAGTGGACTAAAACCCTTCCTACATTCAGCACTCTGTTAAAATAGTAATGTTGAGGAGCACTGGAGACTGCAGAAACAACAGTGGGTTACAGAACATGTATGTGAAGAGAAGAACAGTATAATCAGAAGTGCAGCAGAGTTAAGAAATTAAGCTCAGAAAGCATTACTGGAATAGGCATGAAGGGTGAAAAAAGTAGCTTATAATGAGTCTCACAGATTAGCAAAAGCTATTATTATATGTTAAAAACAATAATAATGCTGGAGAAGATTTCAGAAAGAATAGACCCCATGATGCCTACAAGGACATAAACCTAAATACAACTATTTCATTAACGACTCGGAACACAAAGTTTTGTATGAGTAAAAACAAAGTTTTTTTACCTTACAACCTGAACCGGTTTTCACTTTTAAAAAGCTTCTTCAGAGTTTCTTAAAGAAGCTTTTTAAAGGTGAACACCGGTTCAGGTTGTAAGGTAAAACTTTATGTTTTTACTCATAAAAAACTTTGTTCCGAGTCGTTAATGAAATAGTTGTATTTAGTTAAGTAACGGACACGTCATGGACAACGAAATCCAAGGACATAACCTTTTTTAATAAACTTTAACCAAGCACAACTTTTGGTGTGTATAGAGGAAATTCTGGCTATCTGGATGGAAAATTTTTTTTTAAGAACTTATCAACCCAAACAGCAATAATCCAGACATTGTTGCATGATCTGATATTGCAGGTATGGAGATCATGATAACCACTCACTGAATATAAAGAAAGCATAATATACTCAATTCACAAGGCACCAAATTTGAATGTGAAAATAAAAGGGAGATACTATTCCTCCTTTGCACCTTTGTACAGGTATAAAGGTCAAGCACTACAATTAAGAATAAATTGAAGATCTAAGTTGAGATCATATAGCAGGCTTCAAGCTGACAGATCAACTATTTACTAATATATACATATAACAGAAAATTTTATTGAATTTATCATTGCACCAGCTCTTTGTGAATTTCAGTGGCCCTACAAAGAGGTTTTACTCGGTGCTACTTAATTCAAAACTAGTAACACTAGAGCCACTACGGATCATACCAAAGGCCAAGTAAGAAAAAATGAACAAATTTCAAATAACAAAGGGGGTAAACAAAGTTAACACCACTCCTATTTAACTTGGCATTACAAAATGTAAAGAAGATTCCCATTGATATCGAATCTTTTATATTGAATAAATCCAAACAAATAATTGGATATGGTATAACCCTGAATATGGTTAGTGGATCATTTACATCAATAGACAAAAGCTTTAAGATGCTTCATGAGAATTAGGGCCCAAAATTAATGAACAAAAGACAAAACTTGACATGTGAGTTTGCTGGGATGAGCCCTGTCTCATAGTTTAGTTTAGTGAAGTCTTGAGCCTTTCATTTCAATTGCATCCTACAATCTTTGCAGTGTATTGGTTCAGTGCAGCATGAAGTATATTATTGTTAAGTGTTCAAGTGATTAGTAAATGCTGTAACTGTAAGCCGTCTAGTAGAATAAATTCCTCTGCAGTAACAAAAAAAATCTAGATTAAAGAATATCAAAAAACCCTTCAGGATCAGAGTACAGGAAGGAAGCAAAGGATTGACATAAGGCAGTATGTCGCTACCGTTTTTTACAACATCTTGGTGGGCTTACTGCACTAAATGAATGTTGAAATTATATCCAACCTTGTATACCCAGCTACCGAATCTAAGGGGAACCTTATTTCTGCACTTTGCAGTCAACTTTCATGTGCATTCGTCATTGTCCACGTTTCACTGCCATAGAGACATCTTGGAATTGACATCATCGTGTAAAATTTTGATAACGTGTCTTGCCTAATTTTGGTCATCAAGGTACGCTTGATAGTACCATTCATTCTATTAAAGTGTTTTATTTTATCCGATACATCAACCTCCCCAAGATATGATATATTGCATCCTAAGAAATCAAACTTGTTCAATAGTTATATTTTTCAGTCACTGTTTTTATTCTTTTTAGAAATGATCTTCAAAAAGTGGTTACTTTAGATTTTTCAACAGATAAAATTATATTACATTTCTTGATTATTTTATGAAGCTTGTGCAATGCTCTCTGTAAAGTATCTTTGTTATTGGATATGACAACCTGGTCATCAGCAAAGAGTAAGATATAAACGCTCCTGTTATCTCCAAAGTCCCAATTATAAAATGGCAAAAACAGGAAAATCCCAATGGCAGAGAGAGCAGCAGAGCCTAGGAGGTTGGTCTCTGAATGAAGCTCAGGGCAAGTCCGAAGGCTCAAAGGTGGTAGCCCCAAGCAGCTAAAAAGGAAAAGCCAGACTGGAGTTAAGGATTTAAATAATCAGAATGACCTAAAAAAAAATTTGGATCATCAGAAGAACTAAATGTTTGTAAATGTATGATCTTTGTCTGGAAAGGAATTGGAGCTTCTCATAAAACTTATCACAAAAAATATCAGATTTCTCTTTCAAGGTTTGAAGGTGAGTACAAATCAATGATGGTCATTAGAATAAATGACAGTGTTATTTTCTGCCAAAAACAAATCCAGTGTTGCAAAAAGTGCAACTAATTTGTCTTATCTATAATTAATCCATAATTCCACTTCTAGAACACTTCATGTTGACTCGGACAATATGAACAGTTAGAAAACTTTTCTGAAAGGAGAGATTTAGCTTATTTAGTTTTTAAAAAATGTCTGAAAGTTAAGGCAATATTTTTAACCAAACTTTACCAACAAATAATTATGAAAAATCGCAATTCCATCTTTTTAAAAACAAAAACATTTCATATCTTAATTCAAATAGCCTTGTCAGGACTTTAACACTGCAAAACCAATGAACTTCAGAATGAAATAGAAGCTGCATATATTAGAAAATACCTCACTGTGGTCAGCAGGAAGGGCACAGGTTCCATCAGAATAGAAACCTACACATCTTTCCCATTCAATCACCTTGTCCCATATGTAATTACTGAGAATCTAAAATATACGCACTCATGTAGTAATTAACAATATCTTAAAAACAATGTTTTATTTATATTATTTTGAATGTTCATCGCTTCTTTGTTCACTACTTAATAATTATTAGTATTGTTGGTACTTTCACTGTGAACTTACTTGTTGTATTTACTCATACGTCGTTTCGGAGTGGTGTGCTCCTTCGTCAGTGAGTTTGGATACGGCCGTATCCAAACAACATACTCAATGACCATTTACAATTTAAATCAAACACACTATTCGACACAATAATACACAACGCATACAACAATTCAGAATCCCGCACCAACCTCCTTCCATCTCCACACCCCCACACACAACCACCAGTCACCTAAAAAAACTGTTACAAATTACCGACTACTTGACACATTCCGTATTCAAACCTCACTGAAGAAGGAGAATACAACTCCGAAAGGACGTTTGAGGGAATATCAACAAGTAAGTTTAACAAGTGAAAGTACCATTAAATAATAATACTGTTATGCTTTCCCTTAACATTTTGTCAGTACATCAGTAGGCCTACATGTGTTGTCGAGACTTCAATTAGTTGGTAGAGTTATCATTGTTGAAAGTTTTCCTTCTATTATCAGCCGTTACATTGTGACTTTTCTTTGTTACATTTGGTCCAAGAAATAAAACATTATTAGTATTGTCAGTACTTTCACTGTGAACTTACGTGTTGTATTTACTCATACGTCGTTTTGGAGTGGTGTGCTCCTTCGTCAGTGAGTGTGCGACTTTTGGGTTTGCAACTCAACACCGCAGAACAATACGAAATATACAAACACAACCAAACAACATACTCATTGACCATTTACAATTTAAATCAAACACACTACTCGACACAATAATACACAACGCATACAACAATTCAGAATCCCGCGCCAATCCCCTTCCATCTCCACACACAACGAGTCACCTAAAAAAACCGTTACAAATTACCGACTACTTGACACATTCCGTATTCAAACCTCACTGAAGAAGGAGAATACAACTCTGAAACGGCGTTTGAGAGAATATCAACAAGTAAGTTTCACAGGTGAAAGTACCATTAAATAATAATTATTAAGTGCTGTGAAAAAGTAGTGATGAACGTTCAAAATAGTAATAACAGTATTGTTGTTTACTTCATGCCTGTGTTATTTATCAAACATTCTGAACTCCTTATTATCATGACATTATTCTCTATTATTACTTGTCTCGCTACTGTAGTAAACACAGTGAAGGATCATTACTTTCAAGTCTGTGAACAACTGACAACCAGGAAATAACAGTCCTTGAATAGTTAGTGAAAGGTTCGAGAAATCTTGAAGACAGTCTGCTTCATATCAGTACTTTTTATTTGTTTTAATTTTTTGTAGTAACTCTTCCATATGGATAACTTTTATCTAGTTATGTATTTTAAATTCATTTGCAGACCACTGATGGTCCATAGACCACAGGTTGAGGAATGCTATACTCTTATTATAGTAGGCAAATGATAAAGACTCGATTCAATAAATATAACAAATTAATTTAAGTATATATCGAATGTCATTACTAAATACACAGACACTTTTTAAACATGACCTACATTTGTGCATGATGTTAGTAACAAGAATATGTCATCTTTAATTATATGTGTATTTAAAATTAAATGTGTGATGCTTAGGCGCTAGTTGATGTTACTTTCAGGGGGTCTGCAACCAGAAGAGTAAATTCAGAATACAATTTATTCATAATCATATTTTTATTAACATCTATTATACTATTTATTTAATAATAATAAACAATAATTATTTCTTAAAAACAATCCAGTTCCAAAATTGTTAATAGTTTGTTACTTGTTAATAGTTACATCTTGTACAGAGTACACATGAAACAATTTTTCTTATAAAAAATTATATTTTTAATAAAACTATTCACAACTTGGATCACAAATTATTATTGAATGATTAAAATGATAAACTGACTTTGATGATTGACTTTTATCTGATGGCCTAAAGTAGTTTTTGATCCGTTAGAGCTTCATTGGAGGCTGTAGCTAGGAGTACTGTCCGTCCTGCTTTTGGTGACAGTGCTGTCGTGTGTGTGTGTGTGTGTGTGTGTGTGTGTGTGTGTGTGTGTGTGTGTGTGTGTAACATAATACACCACAGACACTCACACACAACACAGTGTTATATACAGTTAAAACTATTCATTTATAAATGTATATGTATTCTTTCATCCATGCCTTTTCATTTCATCCATTATTTCATTTAAGCATGTGAATATTTGTATCCCATGCGTGCAGAATAAATAGTAATAAAATCATTCACATAGGTGTGTGCTCTAACAAACACATTCAAATAAATAATTGCTTCTTTAAAGCTGTTGTTGCTGCAAAGTAAGATTTCCCTGAGTTTTCCAGTTACAGCCTGTAGCATTGAACACTCTTTTAGTAACATTATAGTGCTTTGAGACCTGGGATTGAATTATGGTGGGAGTTGAGAGGCAAATGTACTGTTCATTCTCAGCATTCATAGGAAGAGAGTGCAAGAGAATATCAGGTCCATTGCCAGTGTGAAGAAGGAATTTGGACAACAACCAAAACAACTCAAGTTTTTGTTCAAACATTGATTTTATAAAATGGATTTTCCAGAGTTCTATTACAAAAAAATTAATTAATGTTTATGCATTGTGTTTCTGTTCAACTGGAAAAAAATTATACTCTATACTAAACAACTTCTTTTTCCTGCTGATTTTTACTCTTTCCTGCTTATTTCATAAGCCAGGGGAGCGCAAATGCAACCCCTTGCTGTACCCATGGTGTGATGTGTGCAAAGAGTATAACTGTCCCTGTTCCTTTAAGAAGTTACTTCCATATGTTCTTGTGTGTTTGCTACTTTGAGACAGATTTCCTTCTGACTTCCCAATGTTCAACTCTCATTTTCATAAAACACACACACACAAAACATACAATAAAGTACGAGTGATCATAACATTTTGAATGCACTCTGAGTTTTCTTCATAAATTTCTTTCAATAATTTTATGAACTGTCTGAAATATGACTGTTCCTCATTTTTCTTGTTAATTTGATATGTAATATTACATCCTAGGTGCTGATATATCAAGAATACACTAAACTGGAAAAAACTTGCTCCAGTTTTTATTATTTATTCAAATTTTTTATTTGTAGGTATAATCATGATGTATAATACAGTCTGATGGTTTAGTCTGAATGGCTCTTTGTAAGTTATACCGAGAGAACATTATGTATTTTGATTTCTGAAGTATCTGGTCACTTGTCCTTATTTCTGGAAAGCCAGAATACAGACTATGAGATACAGTAAACAGACTATTATATATATATATATATAAAGTAATTCTTATAATATAAAATGTTTAAACTAATGAAAATAAAATGACAGTGACGCGACAAACGACGACTTGACCTAACCCAAGTGATTGACCAAACAAAAAGAAACAAAAGGAGAAGGGGAAAAACGAAACCAAATGAAGATTGAACAGAAAAATGATGAAAGTGAAGAAGTAGGAAAATGAAGATGAAACAAAACAAGTATAAAGGAAATAAAATGAAATCAAATGATAAGACACAAACAAATAATATAGAATAAAAGAAGGAGAAATGGTAAACTCAAATATTATATTGGAAACCAGCGGCGGCTCGTGACTTAAGAGGCTGGAGGGCGCGGCCTTTAGGCTTCTTAATTATTTATCAACATTGAATTTAACGCACAATACAAATGCCACCAATGTTTTATCGCATAATTTATTAATAAAATAAGAATAGTAACACGTGCAGCATGCAAAGATTATTTAAAAATTTGAACTCACCTCAAATATTGTGAGCTGTTGTGGAGAGTCAGCAGTTTTATTAATAAACGTAACCACAAACTGTCGAAAGTGTCCACAAGAATGTCTATACTGTTTCCACCAAAAACTAATACACTATATTTACATTATATTATTTTTATGATACCTATACTTTAAACAGACCATTTATTTATATACAAAGTCCATTCACCTTTCTTTTAAATTAACGAACTTTTCTAGCACTCTATCATCAAAGTCCTTCATTTCTTTAACAAGTTCCTTGTTGATAGATAACATCGCAAGGGCATTCAGTCTATCGTTTTTCATTGTATTTCTCAAGAAAGTCTTTAGTCTTTTCAGAGTCGAAAAGCAGCGCTCAGGTTCGGCAGTTGTCATGGGCGTAGTTATGATAATTTTCAGAAGTTTCGACACTTCTTTGAAAACTGACGTAAGATTGTTTTCTTCTATAAAGTTAAGAAGTTTTATTGCAGCTTTAATATTAAAATCATGCCGCCTGTATAATAGTTCCAATTCACTCCGAAGTTTGTTTTCTTGTAAGAAAGGGTAATGCTAAATCACTCGCTTGAATTTTTCTTCCGGAAAGTTAGTAGAAAAAAGTGGAAATAAGTCAGTGGACATCAATGAAGCTGCTTCTAGGTGACCCATGTAAGTAAACCTATCTTTTACGTGAGTTATAATGATATCACATACTTCTTTTGCATCCCCTATTTTAGTGCTGCATCCAACATTATTGGTCCTTTTTCTTGGTTGCTCAGGGAACTCTTCATTTATTTGTGTTTCTATTTCATTTATTTTCTCCCTCTCTTTCTGCAACTCATTTTCAAAAATTCCGAAGTCACTTTGCCACACTACACTGTCTTTGTTCCTACTTTGTAGTTGTTGGTATAGTATGTCCACATGGGGTAGAATTCTATGGAAAAAAGTTAGCCAGAACATGAAATTTTGGTCCTGAAGAGCCCTTCTGTGACCACTTGCCTCATTAACTGTGAGTCTGTTTGTACACTTTTCTTCAAGAACTTCGAAACATTCCTCCAACTTATATCGGTTTTCGTATACAACGTTGACTGTATGAATGTTGTAGTTCCATCTTGTTATAGAAACTCTGGGTAACCTGGTTTGCACTACTTCCTCTAAAACATTCGTTCGTAGAGATGAGTGTGAAAAAAATGCTGGAATGGCAGATAGATTTGAGAAAAAAACTAACTTTGTTGTTTACACTTGTTGCTTTTTCTAATATCAAATTAAGTTGATGAGCGTAACAGTGTACAAAATATGCGAACGGATACACTTCTCTAATTTTTGCCTGTACACCTCCAATAGAACCACACATAACATTAGCGCCATCATAAGTCTGAGCTATTAACTTTTCCTTTGATGTGTGCAGAAGAGGATTGATGTTGTCCATGATGCACTTTGCTAAGGTTTCTGCACATTTACCTTCAGGAGCGAGAAATCCCCAAAACCTTTCGTATACCGACCACTTAAACACATACCTAAAAACTAATACCATTTGACAGTGGTTTGTCACATCAGTTGTCTCGTCACATTCGATTGCCACAAATTCAGAAGCGTGTATCTCCTTTTCTATTTCTTCCCTGCAGACACTAAGCATACAGTCCAATATATCATTTTGTATTATTTTCGATGTACCTTTGAATACAGTAGCCGATTCTAAATGGTCTTTCATTGCAGAATCCAGCTCCGCAGTAAAATTAATTAAACCTTTGTATACACCCGGATTTGTAGACGATGCTGACTCGTCATGACCTCTTAGAGGCAACTCAAAAACACTACAGAATTTGTCACATGAAATCAGCCGTTTTAAAATATGTCTGTTTTTGCTGACTTGAATATTTTGCTTTTCAATGTTTAGTCTATATTGCGAGTCCAGACTAGACAGTATGTTTACTTTGCCTAGCAAAGAAAGATCAACAACACTATTCATGTGATTGACGGATATTTCATGCTTCTTAATTTTTTCTGTAAGATGTTTTACATCATTAACCCCTTTTACAGTCCACAAGCAATCACCACTGTCTCTGAGAGAAAATAAAATACATGGAAAACAGAACAAAGATTTCTGAATGTCACAGCCACAGATCCAGTCATTTTTTTGGTATGCATCTTTCGAAAGCAGTTGCCTTCTGAAAACACGATTCTCACTTTTCTTATTTTCTGTTTGCATCATGCAGAATTCAGGAGTTGGCCTACCTAATGACTTTAGTTCAATTTTTTGATCAAGAGTTAATCTTGCAAAAGTTATTGCTTTAAGCGCCTGCACTGAATTATCCATGTTGGATAAAATGTTAAAACAAACCCTAATAATTCGACACTACAATATTTCCCTAAACTATTCGTGATTATTCAAAAAAACTAAATTATTAAAAAAACACTCAAAACCTAAACACTAAACAAATGCCCGCACTGAATTAACCATGCCAGAGAAACTATAAACACTAAAAAAAGTAAATCTCATATTATCAATAGTCTGCAATTAGTTGTACTGAGGGATTCACGTCACTTTCTACTGAACGCGGCGTGAAAGCCTACGCGCCCGAGTCAACAGTGTCAATGCAGGCTATAAGCTTACAAGTTCATTCAACTTTGGACAGAGAAATGGCGCGACTGACAAAGCGCCGTGAGAGGCATGCTGTTCCGAAAACATTTGTGCTATTACCTAACACGAAAACATTTTCTTGTCCGAAGTATTAAAGAAATATGTAATGAATTTCACGATCGATTAGTGATAATAGATTGTTTAATGATACAATTTAAACTGGGGGGCGCGTGCCTTAGCGCCCTAAGAACGAGCCGCCCCTGTTGGAAACGAAACCAATAACTAACCAATGTAAAAAATAAGTATTATTATCGATTAAATGATAGATGTAAATGATAATTGATAAAACCCGATAAATAAAAGTACACTAACCCAAGAATTAGAGTTATATGTAATAAAGAACTCTATAAAGAGATGAACGTATTAATAGTATAAATAATATTTGTAAAGAGAGAGATAGTGAGATGGTGAGAAAATAAAAATAACTAAGTGACAAAGAGAAAGTAATGGTAGGGATTACCCACTAATAAACACTTAAAATGAAAATTTAAGAAGTGCAAAAGTGAAAGTATAAAACCCCCAAAATAATTAGAAAATCTAGTGATAGATAAAAACGCTTAGTAAATCAGTGATAAACACTAAACGATTTAAAAGTGAATATTATTAATAAATAAGAATATTGTGAATAATAGGATTAGAATATAGTGATAGATAAAAAAGGCTTAGTAAATCAGTGATAAACACTAAACGATTTAAAAGTGAATATTATTAGTAAATAAGAATATTGTGAATGATAGGATTAGAAAATATAGTGATAGATAAAAAACGCTTAGTAAATCAGTGATAAACACTAAACGATTTAAAAGTGAATATTATTACTAAATAAGAATATTGTGAATGATAGGATTAGTAAATATAGTGATAGATAAAAAACGCTTACTAAATCAGTGATAAACACTAAACAATTTAATGGTGAACAAATAAGAATTTTGTTAATGATAGTAGGTAAAGATAGTATTAAGATTAAAAATAAATGAAGGATACGATGTTATTCAGGGGAGGAAGCCCATAGAATGTCAACAGTTAGTGTTACCATGGATAGAAAGTAAAGATAGTAAAAGAAAAAAAAATATATAGTAAAGAAATTAAAAAACAAAATCAATAAACACCCCATGTTATAAGGGATAATCAATTAAGTAAGTTTAAATGGAGTGATGATGTTTATCACCCAAAAAATAATAAAGAATGAAATGAATTGTAAACAAACATTACCTATTAACTGTTAAAAAATTGTTCAATTAAATTTATGAATAGGATATAGCTGAAGGAATTATACAGACCATAGGCCTAGATGTTATGTTTTATGTAATAAAGAATAGTAAGTAATAGCCATAATGTTAACAAGGGCAAAATAGATAAATAAGAAGGTAAATCAATACACAGATCTAATAACACTGGAAAATCAGTTAGGAAATTATTAACAAGCCATGATATAGAAAATAATGATAACACACAATTAGTATAAAAACAGATCCAAAACACACATCAACAAATAAACAAATCAATTATAATCACAAAACAAAACACATTAGGGTAAAATAAGATGTAATTTGTATAAAATCAGTAAATATAATCAATTACTACTTAGGCCTATGAAATGCCTAACTGTCAAAAACAAATAACTACAAATTGTAAAAAATTAACAAGGAAATTAGCAAATCCAAGGCGAGTAACTAGCCAAGGATAATTTGTGAATCATATTAAAAGAAAAATGTTAGAATAAGGACTTAAAATAAAAAAGAAAGGTAATTAACAAATATTAACATATTTGTACAAACAATAATACATTAGAGAACCCAACCTTATGGGATGTCAAAATAATCTTTGAAAGGAAATACAAACAGTAGTGATAATATTTAATACATAGGAAGGAAGATAGAAGAATAAAAGCAATCAGAAGATATACAGTAATTTTGAATAAAAATTCAAAATTGATAACAATGGTTATAAAGTCATGATCAACCAATCAGAATTTATTCGTAACCATGACAACAGACCGTTGGTTACGTTTTTTCTGTTAAATAATTGTATTCAATAAGTGACGCTCTTCCAGAATAGACTCCAGGCCGTGAATGACCTAAATTTTAATCTAAAATGTATAAAAAGTAATCAAAATTCAAAAAGATGAACAAGTAAGAAGCAGACAAGGAACGAGAACATTTAACTGATGCCAAGGACCAATTTAAATAAAATTTAAATGAATAAATTGCTACAACTAACATGGATAAGATGCCAGAAGCCCAGATAATTGAAAATTGACTACAATTGAAGCCCTATTCCATTTCACCTGAACGATTGTTTACATCAAGTCTACTGATTTGATAAGTATTATTAAATTACCCAAATTTCAGAAATAAACTCATTTTAAATATTTCTCACAGTCATCTGAACTCTCACTATAAACTGAATATAATTTCTTTCAAAGATTAAGTAAAAAAATAAAACACTGAAAATTTATTAACTAAGAAAATAACCTGTTGTTAAATTGCGAACTTTTGAAACACACTTTACCACACTGCAGGAACAAATTATAGTTACACATTATATTATTTAAGTACAAATAATGTAAGGTAGTGTACTTTTTATTCTAATCATTATTAATATTTTTCTTGTAATCACAAGAACCCCAGACTTTGAACGAAAATAACTGTAAACAAACAACACACTCGCCATATTTGACTGGATAATTCGTTCAAAATCGATCTTCGCCAAACCCTAGAGATAATAGACTCATATTAATTGTCGGTGCAAAATTGTTGAATAACCAAGTATAATTTTAATGTCAAACTGAATAATTACCAATCTCAAATTAAAGAAACTAGTACAGAGTGTAACCATTGTTTTTATTTCATAGGGAAGTGTATTGTATAATTTGTGCATTTTAGCGAACAACTAGGATTGACGGCCAGCGCTCACGCCACAAACTCGATGAACTACCTGCTTGATTAAGAAGGTCGAACGAAGGCGGGAATAAATTTGAATGCTCCATGCCTTCCTAGATAAGATCGTTAAACCATATTATTTATTAATTTAATTGTTTTAAGTAAACAATTTGGTGCCACCCGGGATTAGTAAACACCTATGAAACAACAGGTAAGGTTTCCACTCATGTTGTACTGGTAATTGAAGGATCGCTACAGACATCGTTAGTGCAAAACATAGAAGTAACGACACCAGTGTGAGGCGAACACACTATACTTTACACATTTTTTCAGAGACGACCGAAGCCCTTCGTTACAATATACAGTAGAGTCCGGGTTATCCGCCATAAACGGGCTGGCGGAAGGGCGGATAAGCTGGAATGGCGGATAATAGGGAGAGTTAAATAAAACGCAAATTTATCAAAAAATTACGTTGTAATTTTGTAAATGTAATTAATAAACATCACGTTTTACAACAAATCAATAAAGAAAACAATACAGTACTGTACAATTATATTACAAAATTATAGAAAACATTTTAGAGAACAAGCAACAATATTAAAGTTATACACTTACAAAAAAAGAGAAAACAATTACGCCTACTTTAGTACTTCACGCTTCAAGTTTAAGAATTCAGTAAATTTTAACAAGAAAAATTTACTAAAAATAAATATAGAATCAGACTAATGTGTACGTAATAAAATTGACTTACACTGTCAGAAATGTTGGTAGTTAGAGTTCAGTTCATGATGAGTGAAAAAAATTAGTGATCCTCGACTGCCTCCCTGATGATTCCCGCTTCTTTGCTGCCAAGTCTCGCCATCTTTGGAGCATCACTATGTCGACAACCCTGGCTTCCTCTTGCTGCTCAACGTACTGAATGGCTGCTTCAAGAGCTTTAACCCCTTCTTTGTGTGTGATCTTTTGGGGCTCAACAGTTTCTGAGTCTTGATCTTCAACAACATCATCGCTATTAACAAGTGTTTCAATTTCTTTGTCAATTATTGTCAATTATTTCATATTAGTCGTCTCCTGAAAGCCAATTCCTTATTTCATCCAACGATGCATCCTCACATCCAGGGATACGTTGCACCAAGGGCAAAATACTTTCATGAAGTTCATCCAGCATTCTTTTCATCCATATTTTCGTCCTCGCCCAACAGCTTATGCCACGACTTCGCAATTGTTTGTGCCCCGATGTCAGCCAGGCCCTTGCGACCCAATAAGCGACATCCTTCAAATTTATACTTTTCAACTTCTTAATCAAGTTTTGCTCATCTTCAATTTCTTGTATGACTGTTGACAGAAGCTTTCTTCGATAGTTTCGTTTAAGTGTTTCCAAAACACCCTGGTCCATAGGCTGACAAATGGCAGTCACATTTGGTGGCAAAAACATAGCCTTTATGTCCCCATCTCTAAGTTCGTCTGGATCAGGGTGAGTTGGGGCATTGTCTAGCAGTAAAACTGCTTTTCTGGGTAGGTTGTTGTCTTTTAA
The DNA here is from genome assembly GCA_034769895.1 of Magicicada septendecula. Lineage (NCBI taxonomy): Eukaryota > Metazoa > Arthropoda > Insecta > Hemiptera > Cicadidae > Magicicada > Magicicada septendecula. Next base: position 451,971,732 of record CM068374.1, read on the forward strand.
AAACTTCTCTGTAGAAGGAACAAACTCTTTAAAAAACCATTCCTTAAAAATTTCATTAGTCATCCATGCACTTTTTTGATTGAAATATTTTACTGGAAGAGCATGTTTTGAAATGGTTTTAAAAGCCCTAGGGTTTTTGGCCTTTCCAATCATTGCCAGGTCCATTTTATGGTTTGCTGTGGCATTACTGCATGCTAAAATAGTCACTTTCTCTTTACTACGTTTATAGCCAGGGGCTGCAGCTTCAGTTCTAGCTGCAAGGCTCTTACTCGGTAACATTTTGAAATTAAGGCCTGTTTCATCACAATTAAATACTTGATCTCCTGTTAAGCTTTCAGTTTCAACAAAGTCTTGAAATTTTTTCTTAAACTGCTCCATTTCTTGAAAGTTTGATGACAGTTTCTCGCTGCAAATATTCAACTGACGGATTCTATAACGCTTCTTCCATCTATCAAGCCAGCCAACGCTTGCTGTAAAATCTGCATCACCTTCGTTAAATTCTTTTTGAAACTGCAACGCCTTTTCTTTTAAGATAGGTCCCGAAATAGGCGCCCCTTTCTCCCTGAACTGTGTAAACCAAATGTACAACGCTTCGCTAACTTTTTCATAATCACTATTTTTCATAGTTTTTCTATCTTTAAAAGCAGTCTCAGTAACTCGTGAGGAACACCATTTTTCTAATTCTAATCGTCTCTTCTTCCAATCTCCAGCTGTGCGATGACCGACGCCGTAGTGGTCAGCCACCTTCTGCAGCATTTCCCCTTTATCCAGTCTTTTTAATGTCTCAAGCTTGTCTTTTATTGATAAAGCAATTTTCTTCCTTTTTGTAGCCATAATTGCAACACTATTAACAAGACTACACTACGACACTTTCACCAAAACTGCACTAGTCACTCACGGACACACCGCGTAAAAATAGCCTCACTGCTCACTACAGCACACAACAAGAAACTGCAGTCTACTAAGCGATGAGCATGTGAGTGATAGCGTTGGATGTTGGGGGTGGGGTGGGGTGAATGACACATGAGTCAGAGCTAGGCTATAATAGGCGATGGGCAGTAGGCCAAATTCCTGCGGTACAGTCAGGAGCAATCACAAAGAGAGCACGTACACTCACGCCCTCAAACTATTGGCACACTATTTTCGTTGCAGTAATTAAAGAAAATATTTTTTTACGTTTACGTTTTTTTGTGCTGCTTGGGCGGCGGATAACACGGAACGGCGGATAATCGAAGGGCAGATAACCGAGACTCTACTGTATATATAATAAACAACTTTAGCTCTAGATAATTTTCTTAAATACAAAATTTTGATAAATACAAAAATTAACCTTATTAGTAAACAAAGTATGATAAATAACAGAAATTATGGTAAATTATATGTCAAATTCTTGGATTTCATTGTCCATGATGTGTTCGTTACTTAACTAAATATAACTAAATCACTACCGACTCGGAACACAAAGTTTTTTATGGGTAAAAACGTAAAAGCTTTACGTTATAGCCTGGACCAGTTTTCACTTTTAAAAAGCTTCTTCAGAGGCTGGTGCTGGGAGCACTGTCCATCTTGTTCTTGGCGACAGTATTGACTTTTGAAGGATCAATGTTGTGTGTGTGGGGTGTGATGTGTTCGAATAATACGTGTGATTTGAATTGTCTGTTCATTTAGGATGTCATTTTTATGTGTTTTCGTGTGTTTGTATATTTCCAGTTGTTCAAGAGTGTCTAGTTTTCAGTCTTTTGTGTGTACGTGTAGAATGTCCATGTTATTGTTAATGTTTTTGTATATGTGGTTTGCTTCAATGAGGTGGTTTGCAAAGGTGGATTCTGTAGTGCAGTGTAGAGTGCCTTTGTGTGTTCAATGTGTCTTTGTTTGAAGCTATGTCCTGTCTGGCCTATGTAGAATTTGTTGCAATCTGAGCAATTTAGTTTGTAAACACCAGGTAGATCGAATTTGTTTTGTGCTTTGTGTGTGTGTTTTGATAGTGTGTGTTCTGTTTTGTTTGTAGTTTTGTATGCGATTCTGTATCCTGATTTTTTGAATTTGTGGGCTATTTTTTCAGTTTGGTTGTTGATGTATATTAGTGTTATGAATTTGTTATTTTCTGTCTTTGTCAGTTGTTTCTTTTGTGTTTTGTGTAGGAGTTTATTGACTTTTACTTTTTTACCTATACAAAACTTTGTGTTCCGAGTCGGTAGTGAATTAATTATATTTAATTAAGTAACAGACACGTCATGGACAACGAAATCCAAGAGTATATTTATATTACCCACAATTTATGTTTAACATATTTATACTGATGCACTATTGTATTCTATCATGATGATGTATTCTATTTATAGAATACATTAGAATGTTAAATATCAATGTACTATTACCGGTACATTTATAGTTAAGTAGTTTGTTCTACAGTGTTCTAGTTTACGTGCCTCAAATGGCCCTAGACCAGGGGTCTCCAAACTTTTTCACTTGAGGGCCGATTTGAAAAATCTTGGAAGTCAGGTGGGCCAACACACACACACACAATAAACTTATTTTTTTAAGTTTATGAAATAATCAAGTCAATAAAATAGAAATTTAAATAAAAATTAAGCAAACATATCCAAAGAAACATATTCATTTATTCAACATAATATAAATAAAAAGTAAGGAAAAATAACATTCAAAGATATTTCTTATGTATTATTTTTTTGCTTTCTTATGTACGTATGGGATGTGTGGAGTTGCTTCTGACATATAATGTCTGTCCATTTTGGGTCACATTTTTATGCTCCTATCACTAGAATGGATTTGAAGTGTTCGTCTGACAAGTTAAGAGTTTGAACGCTTCGGCCTTCAACCTCTTATTAGGCGTTTGGTTTTGTAATAAACACAGCCGATTTGGTTAACTAACTCGGGGTTCTACAAGGGTGAACAATGACTGCATGGAAAATATAATTTTTAAAATGTTATCTTGACCCTACAATTTCGTACCGTTACAAAGTTAGCACTGTATTTTGAGTTTACAAAGTTCATTTTTGAAAACGTTTGTTCGCAGATGTAGGTCGATCCAAACATTAAAAGCATTGCTCTTTTTATTTCCTTGAAATCATCACACAATAAGATGCGAGTGAAAAGCGTGATTCATTCAAGGTAGCCAGACAAACAAGCACATTAACCACGTAAATGTTTTAAACTTGTACAAAATATTATAAGATTTTACTGAACTTACTTCTTGTTTAGTTATTTAGTAAAATGTTATAATGTTTTAAGTATTTTGATGATCTATTTAAAAACTACACGCAGCATCGACCGGGTTGCTGGGGGCCAGACAATGACCTTTTGCAGGCCGGATCCAGACTATCCTAGTATGGTAAGTGACAAATATTGGTAAATGATGTCATTAGCATACTATAAACAAACAGCGGTTGACAGTTTGTGTCAGTCTTGAGAGTTACTGAATTAAGTTACAAAATTAGGACATGTATTTGACACCACATTTTTTTTGGATCAATATTATATTTTTGTGTTACCTTTTTGTTTGTATAAATTATGGTTGTGTCAATAATTGATATCACAGTTGTGAATCAAAATTTGTATTTTCTGTGTTATATTTTTACTTGTGAAAAATTATTAGTCATTTTTGTAAATCATCAGGATATACAACTTGTCCTTTGAATGGCCAAGACAGCTGTATAAAAATAAAAATCAACATTTCAAAGGAATTGTCAAGACAGCCACTGCAGATCTAGCCCTACATTAGACTGTGAAGTCTACATCAAATGTGAAGAACACATTTGTAACACATATTCAACATCCCATGTGAAGTCTATAACATCTGGTCATGAGGTTATGAGAAATTCTTGGATTTTGTTGTCCATGACGTGTCCGTTAAATAACTAAGTATAATTAAATCACTACCGACTCGGAACACAAAGTTTTTTATGGGTAAAAACGTAAAAGTTTTACCTTCTAGCCTGAACCAGGTTTCGCTTTTAAAAAGCTTCTTCAGGATATACAACTTGTCCTTTGAATGGCCAAGACAGCTGTATAAACGAAAAAATCACCATTTCAAAGGAATTGTCAAGACAGCCACTGCAAATGTAGCCCTACATCAGACTGTGAAGACACATTTGTAACACATATTCAACATCCCGTGTGAAGTCTATAACATCTGGTCATGAGGTTATGAGAAAGCCTATGATATCACGTATCATGATAAAGCCTCTGAAGAAGCTTATTAAAAGCGAAAACTGGTTCAGGCTATAAGGTAAAACTTTTACGTTTTTACACATAAAAAGCTTTGTGTTCCGAGTCGGTAGTGATTTAATTATACTTAGTTATGAGAAAGTTGAAAAATACTTTTAAAGTCATGTTGATATTTTTATATAAGCGTATGTCTATATATTTCAGTACTACTAGCATTTAATGAAAGACTTTAGACCATTTCTGGGATAATAATTTACTAGACAAACAAACAAAATTATTCACATTGCTGTTACATAACTAGTCTTTATTAAATGCAAATAACACAAACATTAATATTGTAACGAAACAAAATGTTGTAAAAAGAATCATAAATATAATAATGGAACCCTATCCAGAGAGGGAACACGAGATCATAATCAATCGCTAATTAAAAGAAAATATCAAGTTTTGAAAAATCAGTAAGGAACCAAATATGACTAAACAACATCAACCTTTGACTTATTTAATATCATCAAGACCCAGCCAGTATTTACCCAGTAGAATAGGGCAGTAAACAAACTAAATTTAAATAAAGAAACCTGATAGGCCTAAATAACTTACCATGAATAAACAAACCCGATAAAGAGTACAAATTAAAAAATAAAATTGTATCTACTAAAATAAATTGTGTTAATTGTATTAACTTTATTATAAAAATGGTGTTAAACAAAATTGTGTACATAAAAAGAGAGAATAAGGGGCACAACCCCTTACAGTGATAAAGGTGGTAATAAACACTGAAAAGTGGCATAATAATAGTGACACAAACTACAGTTAAACAGTGTACTATTTATTTTTTATAAAAAGTGTTTTGTTGTTATTAACAGAAAGTAAAAATGATTTATCATACAGACAATAGTTAACAGTATGAATAAATTAAAATTGTCAAACCAAGTATTATTATTAAGAGTTTTGTGATATATTATAAGAGTTCATGTTATTAGTTAGTTAATTCAAATATATGTATCTCATGGAGTCAAGGTATAACTTACCATCAACCATTATAAATTGTTTCATCATATATCAGAAAAATTCACTAAGTACTAAGGTTTTACAGGTATAAACCAAGGCATGATTAGTACCATATTGTTTGTAATTGTATAATTAATAATCATATAAACATTGTATGAATCATTAGGATATAATGATAAAATTATATGTTAAAAGTAATTTGTAAAATTTAAAGTAGCTAAGGGGTATTGGTCATATAACACTTAAACTGTACATAAGGGGCCAATCAGAATTTAAGAAGTTTTGGTCAGTTCGGTGACTAAAAAAAAAGAAATGACACTTTATTGTTAATTGTGATTGAGAAAAGTTTAAGAGTGCTCGCTGAGATATTATTAAAAAGAAAATCTAAACTCAGAAACCGTTTTGTGGAAGAAAATTTTATGACCACCACTGAAGATAAAAAATCTCTTAACTTCAATCATATCACTAACCAGGAACAAACACCATAAAGAAAATATCAAGCAAAAACAAGGAGACGTACAGCGAATATCGCCTAGAAGTGTAATGTATAATTCGACTTTATAACTGACAATATTATTAATCCAAAACGAACAACCACTAGACAACACTATAATTCACACTACCACTAATCACTAGTGAACATTTTAATAAGTGAAAAACAATATATATAAGAATCAGTGGGTACAAGGAACACATTTATTTAAACACATTAGTAAAACTTCAGTTATTATCTGGAACGGACGAAGGCAGCCATGATGATGACGTCACACTAACCGGCATGCTCTGTACGAGGCGTACTCAATATCATCAGACATTGTATGTTTTTCTTAATAAATTTTGTAACTCTCTTTTTAGATTATAAGTACTAGAAAGATTTATAATGTACTCTATATAGTTGTTTATTATGTAATGGAACTTTTCATGGCAGCCACAAGAATTCCCACGAAATATGTTTAACCTATTTTTATTATTCACTCCTGAGATAACTATCGATTGTTACTAACGTGTGTATCGAATGAAAATTTCTATCAATTTGAATTACAATTGCAAAGATTAAACAATAATGTTAATAAATCATATCCATGCGTTATTATTTCATGAAAATAAGATATAATCAATATTTATTGTATAATTACAAAGACCAAGAAGACGTCGAGGAGTCGTTGGAATCACATAAACTACAAAACCAAGATTAACCTTAACAAATAAATAGGGTTAAGCCTAATATCGAAGGTGAACATTGAGAATTGTTTGGGATGACTCGACCACTACATTCGAATTAATTTTGAAGTTTTAACTGCTGAATTGAAATAATAATAGTTCTGATTATTAAAACAAGGCAGAATAATTCATTTCATAAAATTTATATATGAAATCACGTTACAAAACACGCAACATAAATAAATCATGAACAACTGATACACTATTTACTCAATCGGTTTTCATCATTGAACAAACCAATCTTTATCACAACTTATAAAATTAATAATACCCTTAGTACGAGTTATGTAATAATATGCAACATATTTTGTAATATTAAATATAAGTAAACATTTTTGTAGACAACTTATGATAAATGTAGTTCTGGATGAGTGTATCATTATTATAAATAAACAAGTTTTTATTTGATTATTAAAACTATTGTATAATATTATTAGAGAGTACATACCAATACCTGCATATCAAATAAAAATTCTGTTATAATGCTGCATGCTGCTTCACAATGAAAATTCCTATTCATCACTTGATGTCTTCCTTACAGTGGCTTTTGTTGAAGCAAGTAAACAAGTATATTTTAATTAGAATTCATGGTTACATGTATATAGCAGTATAAATGATAAAACAAGTATGATTATTAGAACACACATAAATCCATCAATCAAATCAGTTTTTTCAGGTGATACAGATGCTGTTATTAAGAGTGCTACCATTAAAATATTTGAAACAAATTTGAAAACACATCAGTATAAGTAAATATTAAAATACATATTTTTGCAACAGAGGTATATTCTTTTTACTTTGTGTTACATATACCACTGGTGACTTGATTACTAACAAATATTTGTTTCTGGAAAAATATTAGTATAACTGTGGTCTAACAAAACAAGTTAGTAGACTGTGATATTATATTCAATAAGAACTTTTCAACAAATATAAATTTAAAACCATGATGCCTTTTACAACATTTTTCATTGCCAAATTGTCTGAAATGCATTATTTCACATTGTAATTATACTAAAATTAAATATTGAAATACTGGTAATTGATTGGTTTTACAGCAGGTCAATGTTGTAAATAGAACTAATAAAGTGCACTGTAAATGAAATAAACATGGCCAATTATTTCTGCCATGGCCCTTTCTACAACAGATAATTGCAATATTTCTCTGACTACAGATATTTTCATTTAGCCTTCTTCAAACAGTTTAAAGAAAAATAAATGGTTGTATAAGTGTTAATTATAATTAATGAATCAGAGATAGAAAAAATTGTTCCCTTAAAATGAGTTGCTCAAAAACAAGGATTTGTGAAAGGCTATAATATTTTATTAAATTTTAAATAGCAAATACAATAATATGTCACTATACAGACAAAGAGTTTACCTATTAGTTTTGTCTATATAAAATATAAAGTTATCTAAAAATGGAAGACTGATATAAAGAAGGAAAAGAAAATACTCAGTCCTTTATGGTATGACTAATAGAGAAAGAAGAATAAGAAGAAGGGAAAGAAATTACTAACAGAATATAGGTTTGTTGTGTTTATTTTCCTCTGTATGTGATGGTACTTTTGTTGTTGTTCATATTGTATTATAACCAGAATATAATTAATATTATCTGCTCAAAGTGTTGCAATACACACCAGTATATTTATTTGTTCTTCCAAAATTTACATATGATATTTCTTTTTTCAGATCTCATATGTAATATTTTTCTTGGATTTCATTGTCCATGACGTGTCCGTTACTTAACTAAATACCACTATTACATTAACGACTCGGAACACTAGGTTTTTTAATAAGTAAAAGCATAAAGTTTTACCTTACAGCCTGAACCGGTTTTCTCCTTTAAAAGGCTTCTTCTGAGCCTCTGAAGCCTTTTAAAGGAGAAAACTGGTTCAGGCTGTAAGGTAAAACTTTATGCCTTTACTTATAAAAAAACCTAGTGTTCCGAGTCGTTAATGTAATAGTGGTATTTAGTAATATTTTTCATATGAGAAATAAATTATATGCCTTGACAGAAGGCTAAGTAAATAATCCATTAAAGTAATGTATATTCTTTTAGATAAGGCTGTATGGTTAAAAAATCATGTCTTTGCTCACAAAATCACATCCATGAAAACAAATTTCGGATGGATGGTCACATAACAGTTTGATGGATGGCCAGACTAAGAGCACTCATAAAGACAAGAGATTTACTCATGAAGGTAAAGATCTAATTAATATATGTTTTTTGTTTTTGCTTTTTATATCTAATAAAATGCCATAATGAATACTAATTTGTCAATAGATCTCTATTTGAAACTTTTCCAGTGGTTTGAACTGTTATCACCTTCTTGAAAGTAATGTGTCCCTCTTCTATTCAACCAAAGTCAAATCAAATCAGCTTTAATAACTTTTTTCTGATGGCAATCATATTTTATTAACATTAATTTTTGTCTGCTTTCTCTAAATATTATCCATTAATGGATACTTATTCAAGTACTTATATTTCTTTGTACTATTTAAGAATTCACAGCTTTAACATCGCAAAACTCGTTCGAAAATCTTCTGGCACGTCAGGATAGGCCAGTCTAATTAGTCTGTCGATACTTGCTTCAAACTCTTGAAGGCTTTCCCCGGCATGTTGTCGCCTTGATCTAAACTGGGTGCAGTACACATCTCGCAAATGTTTATCACCATACCGTAATTCCAGAGCTTTTACCAATTCAGCATAGGTGTTTTGGCTGTCAGGTGGTACTTTCTGTAGTAGTTCTGCCGCGGGTCCTTTTAATGAGAGAACGAGTGAAACTGCCTTGTCTTTCACCGTCCAATTATTTGCGCATGCAGCAGCTTCGAATTGGCGTAAATACGTCGCCCAGTGCATGCTTCCATCAAAGATTGGGGCCTTGACATGAACTGTCCCAACCGCAGGCGAGGTGACCTTCTCTATTGACTTATTTTTTGTGTCTTTCTCCGTCTTTATCATTGGTACAGTCTGTTCACAAAGTTGTTTTGGTTATAACTTCAGAAACTACTCGTATGTTTGCCATTGAGATTACTACTGCAGATATTTTATTTGACATGGTTTCTTCTGTCAGATATTTTTGTGGACATCGATTCTTCAACACTCGAAACATATTTCTCTACTTCAGCTATTTTTAATGTCATTGATTCTTCCTTGTACCTCCGATATTTTAGTAACTTGTTTATTAAGCTCACCTCGTAGGAAACCCAACTGCACCGGTTTGTTCTTGTGTCTGCTTTTGCTCCTGTATTAACTCCCTTGATGTCTTCTGTTTCACGCGTCCGTTCTTCTTTTTGTCTTCTTCTGTTTCTAGCATTAGTGTTTTCTGACGTTCCTCAGCCTCTTCTCTTTCCTGCCTGCGTTTTTCATCCTGTCATTTTTCTGCTTCTTCTCTTTCTTGTCTTCGTTCTTCTTTTTGTCGGCTTTCTGCTTCTTCCGCCTTCTGCCTGCGTTTCTCATCCTGTTGTTTCTCCGTCTGTAACAGCAGCGCCTGTAAATTTTCCATCATCTGACTGGCATCCATTGATTACCGATTAATTACGAATTACACTCGTCTTGTATAATGTGTCCACTGTTTCCACTGTTAACCGTTCTATCCCACTTCTGACACCACTGTTATGACGGTCTACTCAATCGTTGTAGTACAGTGGAAAACAAATTACAAGACACCAATTAAATCACTAATCACACCTTTAATTTTTACAGTTAAACAGTTCGTAATTAACAACACAGTCTCTACAACAAATCAAATAAAAATTGTTCACAGGCAATAAAATGTCCACTAAAATTAAACACAATTGTATTACAATTATACCGTCCGATTATAAAACACAACTCTTAACTAATAACCACTTGAACGCGCACAGTAACTCTCGAAACGCACTGTCAATATATCGCACTAATACTGAACTGAACGTCGTATTTATACTGCCCCAAATTACTAGATTATTCCATTATGCGTGATAGTGCCAGTATAGTTACAACGTAATTACTTGCGGCCTTGACACAGTCTGTGCGCCCAAGCGAAGTCTGTCACAGTCTAGAAAATGTGTCAACAAGCACATACACCACACACGATTCCGGATCACTCTGGAACATTTGATAAACACGTAGATTGTTCTGTGATGTCGTAACAATATTTTCTCTTAACTTTCTATTGTGTTATTCTATTAAACGTTTCCTATTGCTTTTGGCACGTTTTCATAGACAACTGTGGCTGAAAATTTCAATGAATAAATAAATCCACCTGTACCATCATTAACAAAAAGACAAACACGATTAACTGTTTAGTGAATAATGGTATTTCTTTAGTCCATTTATCTTAACCTGAGTTCTATTCACTAATTAAACAAAGTAAACCAACATACAGAATTCTTATAATAACCACTGTTTTGGCAAACCATGGGCATTACATTTTACGACTTCCACTCTATCATCCTGACTTCCTGATCTTAATCCTAGAACTGATTTAGGCAACCATGAAGGAACGTGCTAAAAAAACATGCATTTTCCATAGACAGTGTTAGAAACTTAGCAAAAAAGGAATTTGAGTGTATTTCTTTCATAGATTGCACATCAAGATGTGACCATGTCATGAAAATTGAAAAGATTATGTGAGATCAGACCAAAGAGTGTATAATGTAACAGTTCATTTCAAATTAATAAATAACGGGATAGCAGCAGTGAAGACGATTTGAGTTATAATAACAGCAAAGGAAACATTAGTGGAATGGAAGAATTGAGCTTAATAAGTTATTTGTAATTGGTTGTAAGTAATTAAATGCTATATTACTTAAACAGTTCTGGTATATTTTTCTCATTAATATTGTCTCCCCTGTTCTTTATGGACAATTACATGTTTTTTTTTTTTTTTTTTTTTTTTTAACAGTCATTTCACATTCGAGCCTGTTATTGATGTTAGTTATTCAAACAAATTAAGTTGCCAGGGTAATGTTGACTATATTCCTGGATTTTGTTGGCCATGACGTGTCCGTTGATTAACTAATTATAAATATATAACTACTGACTCGGAACACTAATTTTTATTGGTAAAAATGTTAAACTTTCACCTTGTAGCTTGAACTAGTTTTCGTCAGCTTCGTCAGAGGATCATTTTTACCGATATTACTACGTTTTTCCTGAATCGTAACATGTACACAAACTATTATCTATTCAAAATATACAATGTTTGTTAATGTCTAGGCTCGACTAGAAGATCTGGAGAAAGACAGCAATAGACACAACATGCCAAATCACTGTTTACAAATTAATTGTGCAGTAGGCCTAATGTTAAACATTTTCTAACTCAGTGAAATCTTTGTATGGTACCTCTGTTGTATCTATTGCTTGTTTCGTCTTACAATATGTACTGTTTAGTAGTGTCGAAATAGAAATCGAAATTAAAACCTCCGTACATAGACTCGTCATTCATGGAGAAGGCTAATATTTTCAAAAGGTCTTTTTCTACTCACGTGTATAAAATTCTTCCCGTCTTATCCCCACTACAAAGTGCGCAACTGCTTTATGTCTGATTATTTTAATTATATTATTGTATTATTATTTCAATAAAGTCAGCGTCTACTGATTAAGTATTTTAAATTATCCAATAAGCATATGCAAATTAGTAACCCTGTGCTTAACATGATTTTAATTCATAATTCTTACAAACATTGTGTGTATGATTCTTACACGTGCAGTATGCCTTTGCAGCATTGTAGGTGGAATGTACGCGAGTGAAATTCTACGAAGTAAAGTTAATTTTTACCTGTTCTTGCGACATTGGCTCCTTATAAGTTGCGTATTGTCGTTTCTCCAGGAAAGAGCCCTCCTTGTAAAGAAAAGAATGAGTAAAACCAAGCGCCACTGTTAGTGTTATTCCACATTTATTAACATAAATTTCTAAAAAACGTTGTTTTAATACAATTACCTGACAATACAGGATACCAACCTGACTATAAGAATTAGAAATACAAACTACACTAGAATTTGTAACAGCTAATTTATAAATTGAGTTGATGGAACATTTATAGCATATGGAAAAGACAAGACCAGTGAGAATTTGAGAGTAAAAGTTGAGAAGCATAAAAAATGGGGAATCTATACAAAACTAGAATCAAATAATAGTAATAATGTTTGAAAGGTATGAGGAAATATGGGAAACATTGAAGAGACTAATTAAGAATAAAAAATAGTGGAAGAAATCTGTAATTAAAATAGAAAAAAATTGTTTAATTTATCCTCACCATTAATGGTAAAAAGAATGCTGAACTACACACTAGCATTAAATCTAAATACCTTCCAAGCAACAACCGTTACTAAGTACTGGCAGTCTGTTTCTAAGCTGACAAAGGCGAATACGACGCCGAAACGCGTTCAACGAAAAAGACAAGTAAGTTTTCACAAGAGAAAGTTTCAGTATTATATTAAGTTAAATCTAACGTTAAATACATTTCAATTAACAATATTTTAATTAAATAGGCTTTAATTAAATATAGTTAATATATTTTTTATAACGTTAAATGAATAGCTTAATTATTTAATATAATAATATGTGAGAATGAAGTCTACTAACAGACATCTAACGTAAATTGAAAAGTTTAAAGTGAGAGCCGCTCCGTTGAACTCTTTCAGCCTTTGGAATATAATATCGAACCAACAAAACATTCATCGTTAACTAAATAAGATTATTGTTTTTTGATATACGAATAATACGTATATTTGAATTGTAATATATTCACTTTTTAAATGTATTTATCTTCTATAAAATAAGCGTTAAAAGTAAGTTTCCATTATTGTCTATCAACTGAAGTAACAAACATGTTTTTATATTCAAATCTCTCCCCACCACTTTAAATCGTTACAACCACCTTGTTACTATTTCTGCCTGGCTAGTTGAGTAGTCAGTGAAGCTTAGGCATTGATAAGTTTGTATGGTGTAGTTGTGGGTGTTGTTGTTTGTGTACTTTTTTAGTTAATTTCAGTTAATTGTGATGTTCTCATGATATTTTATGAAAATTGTATAGACGCAACAACAAACAAGTAAGTCAAGACAATTTAGTTGTCGATATTAGCAAAGTTTACACGAAAATATCGTTTTTACGACACATCTGTACAAGTTAACCAATTTTGTAATAAGTATGACCCCGGGTGTAAAAATAGGCTTAGGCTTAAGATTAAATGTTAAATTGAGATATAGTGATTGTTACACTGAGATTAGAGCCTACGTTTTTATTATAATTACCTAATTTATATATACTTCATTAGATTTAAACAACCAGATTGAGGTAGTGAATTAAATTGACATTTAGTCCATCTAGTAACTGATGTTTCATTTGGATAAGAGAAATTATGAAAAAATATTTGTAATTTTAAAACATGCATAGCCTAATTTTATAAATAATTTGTAAAAAGCGGCATTTTCATTCATAAAAATTATATTTATGGATTGTAAAGCGTTTGTTTTTTATAATAATTAGTTGGTGGGGGAAAGGCGGTATTACACATGCTATGTTCTGAGTATAATGTTTTCAATCTGTTTTTAACATAAACATGTACCTTAACTAATTTTTTGTCTTATACTTAAGGTAAGTCTGTACTACTAAAACTATTTGTCCACTGAATTGTTTTTTGAAGTATGAAAGTAAAACATAAAATCGTATTTGAATACCTGAAAACTGGTACTTCAAATAAACTGATGAGTCCAGTTCATAGATGCAAAGTTGCAATTTTCTGATAACAAGAATTGGTTAACATTAACATTAGAATTAATTGCAGGCTCATTGATTGCATCAGTAGTTATTGATAAATTGCTCATAATAAAACAGTATTTTTTTAAGGTGTTTAACAGAAAAAATAGAGACAATGAAATAAGTAAAATCCCTGAGATTCCTTTTAGAGATCTATGTACAGTTAAGAATGTGTGAGAGGTAATAAGTGTTAGGGTATATAGTTGTCAAATTTATTAGAAGTGTTAATTCTATTTTATTCTTTATGTGCTTCATTCAAGACATAATATGTTCACAAATATGTACTACCAATAAAAAAGAAACACAATAGAATGGAGGAGTGTCTTTGTGAAGCAAATAAGATAAATTTATTTCTGGATTATACAGATTATAAACATCACAAATATTGTAAGATGTTTCCTTTGTGTTGCATATCTGATTGCGTCTCTGAACATTCCACAAAATTCATGAGTAACATACTGATACAGACTAAAATGAATATTAAATGTATTGGCTGTTTCCGAAAAAAGTAAAACCTAATGTATATCAAGTCCATTCTAGTATTACATCTGATTGATTTTCATGGCCTAATATTTGTAGTGATCAAATAAAGATTACTGAGTCTGGAATTTAGGTTGTAGTAAACATTCGTGTATGCAGATTTAAGCATTTGAAACAAGGATATTGAAAAAGGGAAATTTTTTGAGACAAGTTAAAAAAAGATAGTTGCATCTGTTGAAGAATGAGACATTTAATTTTAAAAAGTTTATAAAATAGTATCTAGATATCAAGTATAGGAAGAAGAAATATAGGAATTACTCTTTCAAAAATTTGAAATGTAATTTTTAACTATTCTTAAACGGTATTTTGGAATATGGTAACAATAAAACTAAGCTTGTGGTTACAAAATTAATCTTTTTTTTTATCAATAGAAAATTGATAACATAAGCTTTTTGGTGACAGAATTAAGATCTCTTATGGTAACCCTCATTATCTATCCTTGGATCACTTATGTTAGTTATCATACAGTAACAGTCTTTTTAATAAATTATGAAAGTAAATAATTTCATAAAATAATAACCAATCAAATGAACAGATCTCAACTATTGACTTATGGAATCATTTGGTACAATAATATATACTGGCTACCAGTGCTAGTTTGCTTTTATCTGTTGTTAAAAAGGCCAGGCAGTTTAGCACAGAAGTCATCTCCAGTAGCAGGATCTTCAACTTGATGCACCAACTCTACTTATAGTTTTGACTTTATCAGGTTAGTGGAAATGGTGCTTGTCAGCTAAGCTAGAGGTGTCAAATTTGATTTCTGGGGAGCCACATAAATTAAGGAGTGTTTGCGTCTCAGGCTGTTGAAATATGTTTGTATACCAGTCAAATTAAAGGAAGTTTTAACCAAAATTAAATATATACTCATTTTTGAAAGTTTCAAAATATTGGATGCCAGGGCCCAAAAAGTAGGTCAAAAATGTGATAAAAGCAAAAATCCATGAGTGAACAAAATTAAAGAGAATTTTGACCAAATTGAAAATATTATGTACAGTTTAGGAAATTTCAAAATTTTAGGACACCTGGGCCCAAAAAGGGATCAGATATTCGAAAAAAATATAAAAATTAAGTCAGATGCCAGACTAAATGGAATTGAACCCAAATCAAAATATAGTGTTTGCTATAAATTTTTTAAATTGTAAAGGCACTGTGGGCGAAAATTTGTGATTTCCCTAACAATAAATAGTGAGCTGGTTCTGCATGTCAGTGACCTTACTAGTCTATAATGATGAGATATGATAACTAAAGTGATGGAAAGATTACCTAGGCTAGGTAAGGGTAGATAAGTGATCTACTTTAGGTAAGGATATTTTACCTTAGGTAGGCAGATGGGTCATTGTGGGATATGCTTTGTTGGGCTCCTTCGATGAGAGTTGTATGGCATGGGAAGCCATAATAGTAGCTGCACCACGATCAGCATAGCCTTCAACCTCATCAGAGCACTTTTGTTTTTACTGTTAATAACAATCACTTTTTTGGTTTAACACGTTTAATTTTTTTGGATCACCAAATGTTTTCTCCATACTACATGAGGCATCCTCAGGATCTCGACCAGTTTCACTTGAGCCTCTGAGGATACCACGTCGTAGTATTGATAAAACACTTGGTGACAAGAAAAACAAAACTATATATTTAACTAATCTGTTGTTCAACATAGCTCTAGAAAAGGTCATCAGGAATTCAAACTAGTGGACACATTTCACAAAGAGGTACAGCTTCTGGTATATGCCGATGACATTGATGTCATAAGTAGGTCTGAATCTGTCTTAAACGAAGCCTTTCAAGAACTGGAGTTGTCGCTAAGGCTGTGGGCTTGGTTATAAACCAAAGCAAAACTAAATATATGGTTGTAGGTGCCAACTCTCACACCCTGTCCCTGCGCATTAATGATTACAAATTTGAAAAAGTTCAAGGTCTTCCATATCTAGGGTCATATGTGACTCTGGAAATGACTCCTCTAAAGAAATTGAAAAACTAATATTATCTGCTAATAGGTGTTACTACGGACAAAACGTTTTAAATCAAAATTAATAGGCCTAAGTAAAGAGACAAAAGCCACGCTCTACAAGACCTTGATCAAACCAGTTCTGATGTATGGCTCGGACTGCTGGGTGCTAAAAAAACTAGATGAGCAGAAACTTGCCATGTTTGAGAGGAAGGTACTGAGGAGAATCTATGGGCCTGTGAAGGAAAACGAGATTTGGGGGCGACTGCATAATCGACAGTTGTACGAAAGGTTTAAAGATCTTCCGATCATGCAATTTATACAAATTAACAGATTGCGTTGGGCCGGACATGTGCAGAGAATGGCGCAGGATAGAATCCCCAAAAAAATCGTGAATTATTTGCCAATGGGAAGGAGAAGGAAGGGAAGACCGCATACAAGATGGCTGGACCAGGTTGGTAAGGAGGCAGTGAGGCTGGGTGTAGCAAACTGGTGGACATTGGCCGGGAGTAGAGACCAGTGGGGACCATTTCTTTTGGAGGCCAGGTCCCGGACTGGGCTGTAGCGCCGAGGATGTATATATTAAACTAAAAAATAATAATAATTTGCATCAGAGCACCTTCCCCATATGGGCAGTGCTGTTGCATTATGATGTTTCCTGAGATGGAACATAAGACACACAAGAAGGAGTTTATTTTTATTAGGTGGTGGTTAAATGACCCAGTTCTCATATTTGTCTTCAGTGAGTTAGAAGAGCTCAAAAGAGCACGTACAACTTTGCAAGGAACATCATAGTTGTGATGCAGTGATGTTAACTATGAAGACGATGATAATGACTTATTATTGTTATTATTAACGTTAGCGTTATTAATAGACTTTCAGTGTAGTTGGTTATAACTAGAGTGGAAAAAATTGTTTATGTAAGTTGTGACGGCAGCGGTATGCGAACATCTGCTCTCCGTTACCAGCGGCCGAAACGTGACCAACTACGTGCTCGGAGCAAGCCAACCCAGCATCAGCAGCCGCCGAGACGTGACCAACTGCGTGTTCGGAGCTAGCGAATCAGCGATCCTGGTTAGTCAATAAAACCCGGGCCGGCAGAAAATTTTGCACACTCTTCATCGCCACGCCAACCTCCTCTCTCTTTGCACTTCATCTTCTCTCCTCTCTCGGACGACATCGGTGCGGAGTCAGCCGGAAGGAACGGCCGAAGAATAGAACCGGCGTTCTTGCGTCTTCGCCCTCCAGTTCCGCGCCAGCGATGGATTTCGCTGGGCCAGCAGCCGACTCTACAACCGGTGCCGGAAGAAGAGGAGGACTGTAGTACGCCACGAACAGCGGGCGCAGCCAGCCGCCGAACATCTTAGTGCGGCACAACCAACATCAGCATTCTCGCCACTAGGTCCTTTTTAGGGCTACCAAAAACATTAGAGTGTACGATTGGCGCCATTTGTCATGCGGCAAGTCTTTTGTCCGGTGACAAAGTATAAAAATAACCAATTTCCAATAGAAATATTTTTTTACAACTGTATGAAAAGTAATTATTTTTTTATGTATATTTCTACACAGAATACCTTAATTTCACCTGCCGCACAGTTATAGTAAACTATAATATTAGAAAAATATATAAAATTTTTAAAG
The DNA here is from genome assembly GCA_034769895.1 of Magicicada septendecula. Lineage (NCBI taxonomy): Eukaryota > Metazoa > Arthropoda > Insecta > Hemiptera > Cicadidae > Magicicada > Magicicada septendecula. The sequence continues at coordinate 451,990,027 of CM068374.1, forward strand.
GTATCAACAATCATACAGGTTTTGATAAGATTAAATCTATCTTAGATTTAATCATAATTTGCAGCTACTTTAGATTATAATCTAGTGGTGTATAAATAGATCCAATACATGTAAAAAAATATCTTCAAATAAATACAAATGCAAGTAGATTTATTTACACCTAACGCACGTTTCACAGACATTATTCTGTATCTTCAGAGGTTTTTGAATTGTAATTGAATGTTTTGATCACATTATAGTTATTGGATAATCGATTCTACTTCGATTCATATTTTCAATTGTGGTATGTTTATGTAGTCAGCTATTTAATGTTTTATTTTTATTATTCAGCATATATATGATTTTAAATAAATCATCGTGTTTTTATTAGAATTTTTCTTTAATTAGTAGATTATTATTGTTCTATTTGTAAATATTAAGATTTGGTAATAGTTCCGAGTGACTACCTTATCTCTGACAGCCACAAAACTTGCAAAAAACCCCGTTTTGTGTGTTTGTACGTAAACTACAGGCCAAAAGTAGGTGCGGACGCAAAAAATTTGCACAAAGTAAGTCCATTTTTTGATGTAAATAAGGTAAAAAAGAAGTTGTTAGGAACATGCAAACTAACCTAACTACTAACCTTTCTCGTTTTTTGTGGAATCCATGTAAAAAAAACTTGAAGTAAGGCGCCTGTTACTATAAATGACTCCCTTTTTTTGTGGCAGAACTCGTTTTTTACTACCATGTTCCATAAGGAAATGGAAGTATGGTGATGGCGAAAAAATTCGTGTTTGAGATAATTGCAGATTTTGATTGTACTACCCTCAAAACATGAGAAAATCATTTTTCGAAAAGTGTCTGTGTGTGTGTGTGTGTGTGTCTGTAGATTTTTTTCTATGGCAAACGATAACAGCCGCAAATTCAAACAGAATCAATTGCATACCTTCCTAAATTATAGAGAACTCAAGGTCTGTTGATTTTGGTGAAGATCGGTTAAGGGAAAAGGGTAGTTTACCTGCAACATTTTATGTTTTAACAAGGGTAATTTTTTATGACGAATGATAACTGCCGCACATTGAAACAGAATCAAATAGTTTTCTGCATGCATCCCTAAATTGTAGAGTACTCAAGGCCTGTTGATTTTGTTGAGGATCAGTTAAGAGAAAGGGGTAGTTTACCTGCAACGTTTTATGTGACGAACGATAACTGCCATAAATTCAAACAATCAAATAATTTTTTGCATACTGCAACAGTACAAACAGTAATTATACTGTGCATTGCCCAAATAAATAAAATAAATAATAAAAATGAATAAATATTAATTAATAAACATGATTCAGATTGCATAAGCTGAATCGTAGTAAAAATAGGGAGTACAAAGATTCATGCATGGACATGCAGTTTCGACACACCTATCGCTAGCGTTGTGTACGCGTGTATGTTGTTAGTGTGTGTGAAATCTGTCCGTTCCTGAAATGTAACCAACCCTTTTCAAGTAAAATAGTTATATGTTTATTGTTAATTATAAGAAAACTATGTACGATAGCATAAAACAAAAGACACCAAAGTGTGAAGAATTTATAAATAAATAAAATGTTAAAAAACCATACAGAAGTGACAAAAAGTGCAATTACTATACGTAAAAAATGAATAACTCTTTTTGTGAATACCATAAAGAAGTGTAATTGACATATAGTAATCACATAAAAATTAGTGAAACATCGAGTGAGGTGAAACAAACTTCGTAATTCGCGAAAATAGTGAATTGAAACAGAGTGGGGGGAGTGACGCCTCGACAGAATCTGATAAGTTGAAAAGTGTTCAGACAGGAATTTTTGCACGACCTGACTATAAATACCAGGCCGCGCTATTAAAGTTTCTTCTTCTTGATTCAACTATTGCCGCAGGAGGCTATGTCAGTCGACGGGACAAATTCACAGTTATCGTAAGAGTCACAAGCTCAACTAGCTATACAGCCAGAGCTGCAAAAAATATGTACGATGAGGTCTATGGACACACCGGTAGCATATGACGTGAGACGAGACGACTGTTAATCAACACACACAGAGGACACGACCAGAGGACCTGAAGCACATGCAGAGGACACGACCGGAGGACCTGAAGCACATGCAGAGGACACGACCAGAGAACCTGAAGCACATGCAGAGGACACGACCAGAGAACCTGAAGCACATGCAGAGGACACGACCGGAGGACCTGAAGCACATGCAGAGGACACGACCAGAAGGACACGGAGGACGTACAGATGAATAACCACGTCAAACGAGGTGATAAAAAAACATTTTAAAGACACTAATTAAAGTTTGAATGGGAGACATTCAACCAATATTAAAAATAATTTATAAATGTAAAAGCAGTAAAAATTAGAATAGTATTTCTTGTATCAAATTTAGAAATTTGTAACGTAAATGATAAGAGAAATAAGTAATTTTTGAATTAACATAATTAGTAAAGTCTTTGATGATAAAGAAACAAAAAAATGCATATGCAGTAGAAAGTAAAACAAAGTAATATAAAAGAAGTTTGAATAGAAGTAAATTCATTTTTTTGAAGCTAATGAATCAGCAATTGCAAAAATATGAACACACCATGAGTAAGCCGAGAGCAAAATAAACATTTTAAAGTAATTACAATAGGTAATAAGAGTTGTATATAACTTATGTATGTAATTTGTTAGATGTACGAAAACTTCGTACAAACGATTGAATAATGAGTTATTGTTTAATATCCGATATGATAGATGTTGTTTAAATAAATAAATAATGGAACGATTTTAAACGTAAATAACGTATCATCCTCTTATGATTACACCTACCTATGAATTTAATACACAATATATAAATAAATACATCAATTTGTATTGTTGTAAATTGTCTTCAAAAAAGCGTGGAAATACATTATATCAAATTTTTGTATGTGTATCATTGTATAAAAATGGCGTCCCAAGAACGTGGGGCTCCATAAATTTAAATACAACAATTATGTATTGTTGTAAAATGTCGTCCATGAACGTGTGGCATGATCCCTACCATTTGACTATATAAAGAAAAAATTGTTTTTATAGCTAAATGGTTGCTCTAAAAAAAATTAAAGGTGTGTTAAATAAAAAAAAAATATATTAGATGTGATAATTATTTATATTAAACATTAATTGTATGTTATGTTAATTGTTATGTATTAAGACACAACTGGCGCTCAACGAAATAAATATTATGTAAAGGTGTAATTGTAATAATTAAGAATAATAATAATAATAATAATAAATAAAATTAGTAATTCGATTCCACAAGAATAATATTCTAAAAATAATAAATAAATACATCGTATTTGACATGGCAGCACCAGGAAGCTTAGATATGGAAGCGTTTCAAACCATGATGCCTGGGATTTGTGCGTTTCCTGGGTAGATGAATTAAGCACAAAACATACAGAAAATTTGAATGCGAGAATGGACGAATTAAAAGAATGTAATAAGAACGAAACAAAGTTTAGAAAATAAATTAGAACAAAAGTCTGAAAATTTTAAACAGGACCCATAAAAATCACTGAGAGGCTAGAAGAATTAACAGAAAAAATTGTTGATACCAACTTACGTATTGACACTTTAGAGAATAATTTTAAATAAGCCTTACATGAACAAGCAGTGAGGACTAAAAATAAACAAAAAGAATTACATCTCGAGTGGAGAAGAAATATAAAAGAAGCACATAAACAAATAAATGATAATTTAACTACTATAACGCGAGAACAGGATGATAAAATCCAACTGTAAATAATATGTCACAAGCAAATACCAGTAAAATTAGAGAAATAGAAACGCGTACCGTAGTTATTGAAAATAAAATTGAAGAGACTACGAAAGACGTTCGGGAGAGGTATCCCATATGAAAGAGGAGATCCAAAAGGAAATGAACCAGCTACGAGGTGAATTGAGAAGACGACAGAATCAAATGATGATGTTTCCTACACCAATGGAAGAAAGGAGCAGAGTAAAGTTCTCAGGTGGTAAATGGGAGAACAGTATGGAATTCCTAGCTAGAGTGGAGAAAGAAATAGAGAAGATTGGGAGTGCGATAAATGACGACGAGAAGATAGACTTCGTCACGCGATATCTTAAAGATTCAGCCAGTCAATGGTACTCTGTTATTAGAGATAACATCAGTACATATCAGCAGTTTCATGAGGCGTTTGAGAACAGATACTGGAACATACATACTCAATGACAGGTACGTGATCAACTCGAGTATGGAAAGTTTAACACACACAGACAACAGAGTATAAAACAGTACACAATTGCGCAAATAGAATGCGTAAAGCATCTTAAACCTAAATTTTCAGAGTACGAAATTGTTTCAAAGTTATCTTACCATTTCCAGAGAGATATTCAGTTAGCAGTTTATACGCAGGGAATTAAAACCATAGAAGAATTTTTAATCCTTGTGACACAGTCGGAGAATATCAGTAAAGGTAAGAACACAACACTGGGAACCAAAACACACTAATCACCACTATAATTATCACCATGATGACAAGACATCAATACAAAACGCTACACAAAACCGTTATAATTATAAAATAAATTATACGCCACCAATACACAACACAACGACGTGCACAGCTACAGAGACTGAACGAATGAAAACGGCTAAACAACGAGGAGAAGGTCATCAGCTGATGAAAACAGAGATGCACGACGGAAAAAATTATAAAAGAGGTGGTGTGTGGTCGTCTAATCGTAAACGTTTTCCAAAATCATACGACAAAGGCGTGAGTGCAATGAAAGGAAGCGGCAACAATTCAATGCAGCGAGGAACAGTGGAATGTTAACAAGGGTGAGAAGCGGAAATTGCTATATGTCGGTGACTATACGGCAAAAGAAACAATGTCCGGCAGCTGGTCAAACAATACAATTCATTGTTAACTTAAACTAGGGAGGGTGTAAATTGAACCACACTCAATGCCCGAAAATAAATAATTATTTTAAGAAAAATATTACTGTTAATTATTAATAAGATAAAGAATTAATTAAGAAGGAATGTTAATGTTAGAAAAGAAAAATATGTTAAGAAATAAAAGGAATATTATTTTTTAAAAGAAAGGTAAGAAATGTATTATTGATGTTGAGGAATGTTAGTGTAAAGAAATATTTAAGAAATGATTGTAAGGAATGTTATTATCGATGTTGGTATTAATATGAAGAAAGGATTAGAGATGAGAAATAAATGTTATAATTGTCAGAACGGCTGATTAAGCGAAATCTTCATACCTTAGTGGAAATGCAAGGACACAGAATAAAGCGATAGTGAAAAGTCAAAGGGCAGAGACTACTTAGAATTTAGGACTACGAGTAAAATATCGATATGTTTTCTAAGGCAGTTCATCTGTAACCGATCATGCGACACACTACAAAGCTAAAAAAAAGTATTCTGCTACGGAAGTGTATTTCAGAAAGTAAGGGTAAGAATGAAGAAAATTATGAGCGATCAGAAAAGACATGTAAGTAATGTTCATGTAAGAAAAGATTAAAGAATGTAGGAGTGTTATGATTAAGGAAATGTAAAATTACAGAGTGAAAGATAGCATACATACGTAGAAATGCAGAGCATCCAGAAAGAAAATAAGGGAGAGGCAATTGCAGTGGATTTTCTGGGCCCACTACCACGATCAAGTTGAGGAGTGAAACACATATTGGTATGTATCTATGTGTTTTCCAAGGCAGTCCGACTGTACCCAATTATGCGACCCACAATGATTAAAGTGGATGTAACAAAACAACGACTAAAGACTGTACCTACAATAACTACATCAACTCTACTCGCATAGAGGAGGGAATATTTGCTTAAAAAAACCTCCAAATAAGGGTACAATTGAAAAATCGAAGACTCATTATTAGTCGCACATAAAATAAATAAATGTGTCTATAGATAAATAAAGACAATACATATTTGTCTAATAAAAAGGCAGAGAGAAAAAAAAATTTTAATTTTGTATTAAAAAATGTTTTTCACCAAGCTGGGAAATAATGCAACAGTACAAACAGTAATGATAATGTGCATTGCCCAAATAAATAAAATAAATAATAAAAATGAATAAATATTTTTAATAAACATGATTCAGATTGCATAAGCTGAATCATAGTAAAAATAGGGAGTACAAAGAGTCATGCATGGACATGCAGTTTCGACACACCTGTCGCTAGCATTGTGTACGCGCGTATGTTGTTAGTGTGTGTGAATCTGTCCGTTCCTGAAATGTAACCAACCCTTTTCAAGTAAAATAGTTATATGTTTATTGTTAATTATAAGAAAACTATGTACGATAGGATAAAACAAAAGACACCAAAGTGTATAGAATTTATAAATAAATAAAATGTTAAAAAACCATACAGAGGTGACGAAAAGTGCAATTACTATACGTAAAAAATGAATAACTGTTTTTGTGAATACCATAAAGAAGTGCAGTTTACGTATAGTAATCACATAAAAATTAGTGATCGATTGAACATCGAGTGAGGTGAAACAAACTTCGTAATTCGTGAAAATAGTGAATTGAACCAGAGTGGGAGGAGTGACGCCTCGACAGAATCTGACAAGTTGAAAAGTGTTCAGACAGGAATTTTTGCATGACCTAAACTATAAATACCAGGACGCGCTAGTAAAGTTTCTTCTTCTTGATTCAACCATTGGCGCAGGAGGCTATGTCAGTCGACAGGACAAATTCACAGTTATCGTAAGAGTCACAAGCTCAACTAGCTATACAGCCAGAGCTGCAAAAAATACATACGATGAGGTCTATGGACACACCGGTAGCATATGGCGTGAGACGAGACGACTGTTAATCAACACACATGGAGGACACGACCAGAGGACCTGAAGCACATGCAGCGGACATGACCAGAGGACCTGAAGCACATGCAGAGGACACGACCGGAGGACCTAAACCACATGCAGAGGACACGACCAGAAAGACACGGAAGACGTCAAAGATGAATAACCATGTCAAACGAGGTGATAAAAAAACATTTTAAAGACACTAATTAAAGTTTGAATGGGAGACATTCAACCAATATTAAAAATAATTTATAAATGATACATAAATGTAAAAGCAGTAAAAATTAGAATAGTATTTCTTGTATCAAATTTAGAAATTAGTAACGTAAATGATAAGAGAAATAAGTAATTTTTGAATTAACGTAATTAGTAAAGTCTTTGATGATAAAGAAACAAAAAAATGCATATGCAGTAGAAAGTAAAACAAAGTAATATAAAAGAAGTTTGAATAGAAGTAAATTCATTTTTTTGAAGCTAATGAATCAGCAATTGCAAAAATATGAACACACCATGAGTAAGCCGAGAGCAAAATAAACATTTTAAAGTAATTACAATTAGATAATAAGAGTTGTATATAACTTATGTATGTAATTTGTTAGATGTACAAAAACTTCGTACAAACGATTGAATAATGAGTTATTGTTTAATATCCGATATGATAGATGTTGTTTAAATAAATAAATAATGGAATGATTTTAAACATAAATAACGTATCATCTTCTTATTACGATTACACCTGCCTATGAATTCAATACACAATATATAAATAAATACATCAATTTGTATTGTATATGGAGCCTCCAGGTGGTCTAGTGGCTAACGCGGGCGATTGATGCGCTCGTGGTCCCGGGTTCAATTCCTGGCGGAGGCTCCATACGGCGTGCACTCAGCGTCGTGAGGTAAACTGAGTAGGCGCTGAGATAACAGCGCCGCCTCCTGGCCATGAATACCGCAACTAGCGGCTGGTGGCGCGTAGTACTAGCCATACACCGTCACACTAACACAAAAAGCTGCGCGGTACGCCTTGGTTCTTAACGGACTGTGGAGCGGAGGTTTATTTATTTTATCATTGTATAAAAATGGCGTCCCAAGAACGTGGGGCTCCATAAATTTAAATACAACAATTATGTATTGTTGTAATACATCCCTAAATTGTAGAGAGCTCAAGGCCTGTTGATTTTGGTGAAGATCGGTTAAGGGAAAGGGGTAGTTTACCTGCAACATTTTATGTTGTAACAAGAGAAATTTTTTCATGACAAACGATAACTGCCGTAAATTCAAACAGAATCAAATAATGTTTTACGTATGTGCCTGAGTTGTAGACCAATGTTTTCTCCAAAACCAGACGTTTCCGCAGTGCCATCGACTTCCATCATCAGTGAAAATCGAGTGCGATAACGTGAGGTGGTATACGTCAGTGACCACAGTACTGTGGTTAAGGCTGAAGCAGTAAGTAGAAAGAAGTAGTTTCTATGGAAATATTTCATTTCGAAAATGATTTTAAATATAAATCTTAGAACATGGAAGTCATGTATGGTTCTCCATACCGATTTTTCAATAATACTCTGTTTTTGTGGAGATCTCAGAAAAAGCAACCCACTTGAAGTAAGCCGGGGTGGCCCAAGGGCCACCTCTTGCCTGTTTTATACATGTCTCCCTTTTTTGTGACAGAACGTGTTTTCCACAGTATTCGTTGGAAAACCAACTCGACTGGAAAAACAACCAACTCGAAAAGGGATTGTGTTTCAATGCTGTAATGTTATAAATAATTATGCACTTTGTTTTGCAACTTGCAAATAAAAAGTGCGAATTTTTTGCTTCCCCACCTAGGTTTGGCCTGTAGTTTATATAGAAACACAAAAAACGTGGTTTTTGCAAGTTTTTGTGGCTGTGAGAGACATGGTAGTCACTCGGAATTATCACCTTTATGTTTATTATTTAAACAGTGTGTGGCTAAATTAGACTTGGAAATATTAGGCTTTAAAAACGCAGTACAGAAATATAGAAATTTCATAATAATACAGAAAACTTCCGATTGTCCACGAGCAGTTTATATGCATTGCAGATTATCCGCAGCAACCCGTGGATTTTTTATAAACTTCAGCTGAATAATAAATCTTCTGTTCTACTAATCTTGTTACAGTATTTTATCCAGTACCGTAAACAATATTGTTTTAAATTTATCTTTATAGTATTTTCTGGTATTTTTTAATTCATATGTTTGCCGTTGTTCACACACATGAATCAAATCACTTCTGCACATGAATATGGGAGACGTTCACTTGGATTTTGTATAGGCCTATTTAGCGTTTGTATGTATTAGGTAATAACTTCAGAAATAATCAGTGTAGGCCTAGACGACACACTGATGATATACATGAGACAACTTATCAGTAAAACATCTTTTGGTGAAGTATTAATTCATGTGAAATAGTATGAAACTGTATAGAAAATATGATTATTATTTACACGGGTTCAGTATGTATGTATTTCTACTTAGTAATATCCTGCATAATATGTGGTTGTCACGAGGCCCCTTGATGAGCGTCTTTATTGTATTTCTTTATTTTAAATATACAGTTAATGATAATAAAGAATGTTCAATACTTTCTCCCCTTTTTTGTAAATATTACTGATTATTCGTAGAATTCGGTTACCCAATTCCATTGCGGTTATGCAATCTGCGTTTGTGCCACCCAATTCCATGGATAATATAATCGGGAGTGTACTGTAAAAGTTTATATATTTGTAAATATATTCAAAATTTGTCAATTTTGTCTAATATATTTGTCAATTACAATTCAAACGAACCTCTGAAGATACAGAGTAATTTCTGTGAAACGTGCGTCAGGTGAAAATATACCTACTTGCAGTGTATTAATGGATGTTTTGGTTTTACAGAAAACATTGGACTACGGCTAAACAGCCCGGGAGTGAATTTTAACAAAGACCTACTTCTTTGTTGCCGATAACGTAGTCCACATAAAAAATACTCCCCTCCCCCTTCAACTATAATTTTCATTAATAGAAAATTACCCCCACCCCGTTCACCTAACCTCTTCATTTATAGATATTTCATCTACGTTTCTACAGCGGATTATTATAAGCTTCTTATCAGGATTTATCAAAATTAAGTACTTTACTCTTGTTAAAACATAAAACGTTGCAGGTAAACAACCTCTTTCTCTTAACTGATCTTCACCAAAATCAATAGACCTTCAGTCCTCTACAATTCAGGCATGCATGCAAAAAAATATTTGATTCTGTTTGAATGTGCGGCAGTTATCGTTCGTCATGGAAACATTTCTCTTGTTACAACATAAAATGTTGCAGGTAAACTACCCCTTTCCCTTAACCGATCTTCAACAAAATCAACAGACCTTGAGTACTCTATAATTCAAAAAGGTATGCAAAAAATTAGTTGATTCTGTTTGAATTTACGGCAGTTATCGTTCGTCATATAAAAAATTACCCTTGTTAAAACATAAAGCAGGTAAACTACCCCTTTCCCTTCACCAAAACCAACAAGTGTTGAGAACTCTACAATTCCGGGCTGTATGCAAAACATTATTTGATTCTGTTTGAATTTGCAGCTGTTATCGTTTGCCATCGAAAAAAATTACCCTTCATAGAAAAACGTTGCAGGTAAACTACCCATTTCCCTTAACCGATCTTCACCAAAAACAATAGGTCTTGAGTACTCTACAATTGAGGGCTGTATGCAAAAAATTATTACATTCTGTATGAATTTGCGGCTCTTTTCGTTTGCCATAGAAAATACCCTTGTTAAAACATAAAACGTTGCTGGTAAACTACCCCTTTCCCTTAACCGATCTTCACCAAAAACAACAGATCTTGAGAACTTACAATTCAGAGCTTATGCAAAACATTATTTGATTCTCTTTGCATTTACGGCAGTCATCGTTCGTCATAGAATGATATACCCTTGATAAAAAAAAGCGTTGCAGGTAAACTACCCCTTTCCCTTTACCGATCTTCAACAAAATCGACAGACCGTGAGGTCTGTATAATTCAAAAAGGTATGCAAAAGAGTAGTTGATTCTGTTTGAATTTACGGCAGTTATCATTCGTCATAGAAAAATTACCCTTGTTAAAACATAAAATGTTGCAGGTAAACTACCCCTTCCCCATAACCGATCTTCACCAAAACCAACAGGTCTTGAGAACTCTACAATTCAGGGCTGTATCCAAAACATTATTTGATTCTGTTTGAATTTGCGGTTGTTATTGTTTGCCATAGAAAGATATATCCTTGATAAAAAAACATTGCAGGTAAACTACCCCTTTCCCTTAACCGATCTTCACCAAAAACTATAGGTCTTGAGTACTCTACAAATCAGGGCTGTATGCAAATAAGTATTTGATTCTGTTTGAATTTGCGGCTGTTATCATTTGCCATAGAAAATACCCTTTTAAAACATAAAACGTTGCAGGTAAACTACCCCTTTCCCTTAACCGATCTTCACCAAAAGCAATGGGTCCTGAGAACTATACAATTCAGGTTTGTATGCAAATAATTATTTGATTCTGTTTGAATTTGCGGCTGTTATCGTTTCCCTTAGAAAATACCCTTGTTAAAACATAAAACATTGCAGGTAAACTACCCCTTTCCCTTAACCGATCTTCACCAAAAACAATAGGTCTTGAGAACTCTACAATTCAGGGCTGTATGCAAAACATTATTTGATTCTGTTTGAATTTGTGGCTGTTATCGTTTGCCATATAAAAAAATTACCCTTGATTTAAAAAAATCCGTTGGTGGTAAACTACCCCTTTCCCTTAACCGATCTTCACCAAAAACAATAGGTCTTGAGTACTCTACAAATCAGGGCTGTATGCAAAAACTTATTTGATTCTGTTTGAATTTGCGACTGTTATCGTTTGCCATAAAAAAATTACACACACACACACACACATTTTGAAAAATGACTTATTTTGATGTTTTGAGTGTAGTACAATCAGAATCTGCAATAATCTCGAACACGATTTTTTTTGCCATCACTATACTTCCATTTCCTTAAGGAACATGGAAGTAAATGACATTTAGACTCATATAAAACTTGTTTTTCCACTTTCAAAGTTGGCAATTCTGAATTTTTTTCTCCGTGCAGGCTTTTATGTAAATGTTTATAACTCATTTATTTTGCCCAGAACACAGAAATGTTGGGAGAGAGGATAAGTACTGGGTCCCTTTTACAAACATAATTTGCTGCATAGATGTACCTGAATTAAGTGCTCAGGTGGGCCGAATAGTTTTTAGACTATCCAAAAAAGAATTCAAAATATTAATGCTGCCTGGCCAAGGAAAAATTAAGTTTCATATCAATCAAGAAGCACCTGTATATATTATAAACATTCTCTAATACCATTTAAGACTGAAAAGGTAAGCTAACTCAACAAGTAAATACCTAAGCAAGTTATTATTTTTAAAATACGGATACATCTTCTTTAAAATTTATATTTTTTAAGTTTTGACAGTTAGTTAGGCCTTGTTACACTGATAAGCCTAATTTTAACTGAAGGTTTTAGTACAGAAAAATATAAGTATACCTTAAGTAAAAAAAAATCCTCATTGGCACACAAGGTAGGGTACACAAATATGCAAAATATTTCAGTGAAATATCAAATGTAAACTTTGTACTTAAATTATAAAATGATGTCATTAAATACCCATGGCTTTTATTTTATGCTATTATATTACATTTCATCATGTTTCAAATAAGGCCTTTTTCAGCCTCATAGAACCAGACAGAAAAAAGTTATAAACATTTACATAAAAACTTGAACGGAGAACAAAAATTCAGAATTGCCAACTTTGAAGTGGAAAAACAAGTTTTATATGAGTCTAAATGTTATTTTTGACTTTATATTTGGAATCCTTGTGAAATTTCAAGTAAGTATTGTGAGTTTCATAACTTAATATTAAATAAAAACCATACAAGTAGAGTTTTTATTAAAAAGTGCCTTTAGAGCTCGCACCGCGACTTACGAATCGGCTAGAAATGGTCTTTTTTCAAAAAATCATTAAAAAAAACTAAAGCGAATTTAGCAAAAATGAAAATTACGGGTTGTTATATCTGTCCATAGATGCTGTAAACAAAATTTCATGAAAATCTGAGAGGGTGGGGTGTAAAATTTTTTTCTGGCTGGATGATTGATTTGGAATGACCCGTGTGTGGTACCTGGTACTGAAATAAAAATATAATTGAATTAGCCTAGGTGCACAGTTGCGATTTTTGTTGCACGACAGATTAATCGCAGAAATGGAACACAGTTTTAAATCCCAGTGCACTAATGTGCGACTGAGAAATCGCAGTGATTAAAAAATAGCAACATGTTCTATTTTATCACCGACGCGATTGTCACTGGCTCGAATGAATCACACAGACATGTACAGACCTGCATCCACTTATGAATCTGTAGCCATGATTGCTTGGCTGTTAGTCTTGAGAGGAGTGTATTGCTGAGTAGACTAGCACCATGTCTGGCACCGAATCTGATGATACTGTAAATTGTGTCCTAGACCCAGAGCTAATTATCATTGAAGTTGAAAAACGACCAGCTCTGTTCGATAAGTGGTTAAAAGAATACAGCGACCGTAATATAAAAGAAAAACTGTGGGGCGAGGTGTGCGTAAATGTAATACGAAATTGGAGTGAATTGTCTGCGAAGGAGCAGAATAATAGAGTTCCTCCATTCCGTATCCTTCTGTTTAATATTTGGTCCGACTATTTCAATATTTCAAGCAACTCGTCAAAGCTTTTAATACTCATTCTGTAGTATTTGAAAAATTCTTTGGGGTGTAATTGTAAATCCGCATGGATTTTATAAAACTGTCCATTCAGCGTCCTCTGACTGATAATTGGATGTACCCAGTATTCTTTTTTGTATCGCTTCTGTTTTTCTTTTAAGCGCAACATCAAAGCCACAAGACAAGGCATTTCTACGACGTCCATTCTATACTGAAAAATAATGACAAAAAATTATGGTAAAATTGCGATTTATTTATTGCAAGTGAGCGAACTTCAATATTTTTTGCGACCACGATTTTTTTGTCGACAGGTAATCGCAAGTGTGTGCCTACCCTTACATTGCATGAAATGTGTGAGTTACAAAACTAACATTTACAGACTCCACTATTTTCATATTCCTCAGATATCAGCAAATGATAATATATGAATTTGTAATAGCAGACGCAGAAATTACAACTATTGTTTCTGTCAATTGCAGTTGGAGTCAAGTAACACAGGTTTAAAGCCATATGCAAGGAGTATGACTTAGGTAAGTGTCCATATTATATAAATTTATGTAACAGAAAAAATGTAGATGTTTAGAATGTAGGAAAGTTTTTGAAGAAGAGTAGAACCTGGATTTTATTATCTTTTTTTATGTTCAATTACTGTATGTAGCAGATGTATTCTGACAGAGCTGGTAGTTTTTCAACTTTCAACTGGCAGAGTTTGGTTTTTTAGTTGTAGCTTGGCTTCAAGCATTTTGGCAGTTTCCACTTTTTAAGGAGTGAAACAAAACTAATTTATTGCAAATAACAATATAATCAAGTCCCTGTTCAGGCGCCACTGAAACACTACAAGTTTTAATGTATTAATATAATCGAGTCCCTATTTCGGGACCACTGAAACAAAACTAATTTATAGTTAATAAAATCTTATTGAATTTGTAAACTTCGTTACTCTTTTCCTTACCTTCGGGTTTTAATCCAGGGTTGTACAGACGAAAACAGTTGCAGAAGGATTATTTGGGTTGAGAAGTGAAATGATAGTAACACAGTTTATGCTGTCTAAAACAACTTACTTCTTATTTATTACGCAAAATCCTTATTTTTACTCACTTGGATGACAATCAAATTTCTTATTTTTCTTTTTTGGTAAATTCAAACATTCTTCGAATTAACAACACATAAAAAACATAAAATTAATCAATGAACAAATCTTACTTAACTATAACAAAATAATTCACAAGCTTAATGAACCAGTACTTTTATAATTCCATTTTTTACCCCATTTATAGAGCTCTTTAGATCTTTATTTTGCAAATTAAATTATTTGTTTAAGATGCTTAATATATTTAACTGATAGGTTATTCTTGGTACTTAACCAAGTCCGGAGAAGTTCTAGTTGATTTCACCAACCCCACGTGTTAATTACCATTTCCCCGAGCATTCCGCACTTCGGAGTTGCTCTCGTTAATAAGTTTTTCACACTCCGCATTATGTGGCTGTACAAACAGTATTTAGTTGTTTAATACTATTGTTGGTTACATTTTCTTTTATAACATTTTGTCGGCCGATGTAACTCGCTCGCGAGCACTGATTGTCTTTTTTAGTTGACCGCGATATATTGTTTGTACAGATTAATAGTTTAGAACCGCACGCTCCTGAACTACCGCGCGCGGCCCTGCTGTCTACTTGGCTGGTTCAACAATGACTGCTTACTGTGACCTCCTGATGCAAACTGGGTTGTGTCAATTTCATGTGTTTCTGTAATTCACAGAGGGACTGGCTTGCCAGCGGTTACGTAATACGTCTAGCCAGGCTGTGTAGACATAACAGTCTGCAATAACATTGTGCAGCTTTGTGAAAGAAGGGGTTCCCAAAAGGTTGTACCTTGTATGAATTGACAATTTTACTAACATTCTCTGCCTCCCAATTCTGTACCGTTACAGGAGTTATAATTGATCTGTCAATGAGTCCGAGTCTATACCGTTTGCCTTATTTCTGCCACTGATGGTTAGGATTAACATGGAGGAAATTCCTGATGAATATAATTCAGAAAATACAGTACTTTTGATATACTAGTCAGACAAATGATTTAGGATGTTATATAAATTTCCAGAACAGATTACATTGTGGTTATGTAGACAGTGTATAAGCTGTCTTGGTTACAGGGATGTTGAGGGTGTGTTGGCAGTGTTTGTCGACAACACTTATTGTTGAGAGAAAAAATTCGCTTTCATTCAAAAGGTATTTGTAAAACCCTTTGCAAATCGCATGTTTGAAATTGTATTTTGGTTAATCTGCTTAGTGTATTTGTGAACATATTTGATGATCGATCTTCGTGTGTATTTTCATCAAACTTGTCTTGTGTTCAAATAATGTTATTGCCATGTGTACATCACATTGTCTTATCAGTACTGTTCCAGTATGCATACCTGCAGTCATTTTCAATATTTCGATTATGCGATTTTGGCTTTGATATGTAGTGAATATTGGACATAATTTTATGTAAGTGAAAGAATTAAACAAATTTTATTTTTTGTATTTTGCAAAATAGTTAGCTCACAATTGCAGTTGGTTTAGTTTGTCATTTTTTAAATTGAAAATGAAAACCATCCTTGCCTATTACTATGCATGCCTCCCTTTTTGTGGAAGAACTTGGTTTTTCAGTAAAACTTGTTTTTCCAGTAGTACTCTCGTTTTTTTCACTAATACTTGTACTGTGAATAGGTCACTGAAAAGCCACCAAACTCGAAAGCCCAAGGGCCACTCCTCGCCTATTACTATACATGTTACTTTTTTGTGGCAGAACTCGTTGTTTTCGATAATATTCATTTTCCAACAAGTACTCGTTCACGAACAAACAAGTACTCGAGGAGCATTAGTCCATTATGAAACCATTACTTTGTAGGGCCAATGGTTTCTTGTTGTAGTTGAGCTAAGTAGATCGTTTTTACAAAAGGGCCTGTTTTGGAAGGGCCTGGCTTGTCCCTGTTTTTTTATATGATGCAAGTCCCAAAATCAGGCCCATTTTATTATTACTCATCATGGAAGAAAAGAGTGGGGCTAACTCACTTGCAGTGCAATAATTATGTCTTTATATTGCTGTTTTTGTGCTGGATAAGAGTGATTTGTAATGAGCGCCTTAATAAGCCTTCCAATTATGAGGCTTGTGCTGTAATCTGGGTTTGCCTTTAAAAACCAGTACGCTGCAGAAATTCACAGACACTCTGAGGAAACTCATGGTCTCACTGTTATTAGTGACAGTTAGGTTAGACATTGATGTCATTTGCTTAAATAGGGCAAACAGATATCTCAGTTCCTGATAGGACTCTGCATAATTAATGAAGATTCCTACCCAGTACCCAACCAAATTTCTTAATCGTTTTCATTAGTAGTGATCATGTATTGATGAATGATGTAAGTCATAGTAATGAATGGTCAATTAACTGGATACAGTTTTAAAACATTTGTGTTGGTAGTGTTGACAAAATTTATTATCTTCTTCTTCTTCTGCACTACAAGGATTAGGCATTTGCCTGCTCCGTCCTCACAAATTTACGATTTCTCCATTTTCGTGGTCTCCCTATATCTCTTTTCCCTCTTGGGTTGTAGTTAAGTATTTTTTTGGGTATTCTACCATTTCTCATTCTATTTATGTGGTGTTTCCATCTTTCTTTATATTCAGTTATTTTTTCATTTATTGCAAATACATTTAGTTCATTTCGAACGTCGTCATTTCGTACTAAATCTCATTTCTTGTGCAGCCTTTGACCCGTCTCAAAAATTGTAGCTTGTGTCGCATTGCCATAATTGTAGCTTGTGTCGCAGCCCAAGTATGTAAAATTTGATACTTGTTCAATTGGCTTATTGTTGACAATTATTTTTGACCTAATGGGATACTTGCCTTGGAAAGCCATAACTTTCGTCTTATGGAAGGAAATTTTAAGATTATATTCTGGACATATTTGATTCAGTCAGTGCACTGCCAGTTGTAATTTATCTTCACTCTCTTGTATTATTATTTTATCGTCAGCAGATAGTAACTTACTCAGGTAAGTATGTCGGTCTAGCTGGACTCCAGGATATTCCTTTGATTGCCGTTTTTTAAAAAACATCGTCAATATATTTATTATCATCAGGACAATTGCCGTGGAGACAGGCCAGTTATTTCAGTGTCCTGAAGATAAGATGGAAAGTTATCAGGTATCTTCAGGACACTTGAATCACAATTGTAACTCTTCTACAATTATTATGAAATAACCAAAAATCTTGTCAAATGGTGACACATAGGTTTTAAAGTTGAATCCAGTTAACTGACCCGACTTTGCTAAACCTTTCTTCATACTTTAATTACTGAATCGAAGGGAAAGAATTCCAAGATTCAGACTGGAATCTGTATATCATCATTAATAACATTTGAATGAATACATTGTAGATCAAGCAATATATATATATATATAGAAAACAGAACAGTTATTTTGATAGAAATGCATAGTGAGTGTATTTGTGTTTTATTATAGAACACGTGTTGGTATATGGTACCCATCCAAAGAATTTGAGAATTTTGGCAGCATGTGTTGTGAAGTAAAAAGGATATACAAACTGTTTCTGTTTTATACCAAACACTACATAAAGTAAACACACGTTTTGTGTGTGGGCACACCTGAGATTGATGAATACTTTAAATGAAAACTGTTGCCACAAAAACATAAGTATACATTTTGGTTTGTATTTTATTACCAAACACAGATTTTAATGACCTAGACATGTATCAGTAAAATGTTTAAAAAAGGAATAAAATGAAAAGAATATCTTAATAAAATAACTGAACATTATAAGAAATACATTTGAACAGAAATATTTATTTACTTGTCAAAAAGTAAGTGTGTGTGGGGGGGGGGGACAAAAATACTGTCAAGGTGTTTTTTCCTTCTTGGTCATGTTTTAAAGTTCATCCAGTAAGCTCATCATTTTTTGATCCACTCTCTTGGGAAACAGACATCTGCTGACAGTGAACACACATACACACACAACTCTGATGATTACCCTGATAATGATGATCATAAATGTAATCATAAAAAAACAGAAATATGTGCAGGAACTTTCAACTCAATAATATTTAAATGCTTTCAGTTTTATTCAATTAATTCTCCATACAAGAAAAATAAAAATAAAAATAATTGAACACCTATATGCTATGATTACTGGAACATTGTTCATACACACGGGGTTGCAGAATATGTCCGAATGCACGCACGTGGTTCGGGGGAAATTTGGGCTGCCCAGAGAAATTTTTATCAGTGACAAAAAATAGAAATCACGATGAAATTATCAACTGATGTTGTATTCACATCATTTTTATAATTATTAACTAGAATAATTAATCTTTAAAACAAGTTTTGAAAAGAAACATTCATCCCAATGAGAACAAAGATAGCAACATCTTTCCACGCGAGCAATGGCTCACAGAATTTGTATTACTTCTCTTTTTATCATTCATCACGTACAATAAATTGGTTGGTAAAACATAATGAACCCTCGCGTTAGTTTTGGGAAAATTTCCCGCCGAGAAAATTGTGTTCACAGCAAATTTCAGGAGTCTGAACATTTTCTGAACCCCTGCATACCCGAAGCCAAAAAAAAAATAGTTTTTAGTGGCACAAAATAATTTTTAATGAAAATTGATCTTAATAAAATGTTATGATAATTTAGCGTTCAGAATTTTGGGTAGTTAATTTTTTTCTGGTGAAGGCCCACTCTACATATACTGTAGTCGTCTTAGTTTGCCTCCATTCCAGTCCTGGATCTGCTGGGATTTTGTTCACCTCCATTCAGGAGTTTTGACATGTCTTACTGTGTTTACCCATCGTTCACTGAATGGGCATGATAGGATCCAACACGTGTTGTTACTCTTGCACACCAATAGATAGGTGAATGAAGGCGTCCAGTCCAGATATAATCACTAGCAGTAGCAAAGGTGAGGCAAAACATGACAAATTAAGATGAATGGAAACAAATCGAGCCAAGTGATCCCATAGTATTGTTACAATGGTCTAACTGATCATCGTATGGTACAGTGGAAAACAAAATACAAGACACCAATTAAGTCACTAATTAGCAGCTTTAATTATCACAATTAAACAGTTTGTAATCAACGAGATAATCTCTTACAACAGATCAAATAAAAATTGTTCATATGCAATAAAAATGTCAACTAATATAAAACACAATTGTATCACGATTGTCCCCCACGATTATAAAACACATAACACTTCACCACAATACTTCGAAACGCACTGGAATAAATTGCAAATCAAACTGAACTGACTGCCGCTGAATGACTATATTTACACCCCGCTGAGATATCTAGAATAATCCATACTGCGCATCAGCGCTACTAGAAAACACCAGAACATAATTGATTGCGCCCTTGCACACAGCGCACGCAGACCGGTGAGTATGGAATAATCTCGCTAACACATGTTGAGAATTACACACACAACATTACAGCTGGCATACCCAAGAAACAAGTAGAATGTTGTGTAATGGCATAACACTTTTTCCGCATTATGTAACAGTATGCTCCCCTTGATGTGTGGCAGAAAACCACTGACAAACAGAAGGGTAATGAATGGACACAAAATGAGGCAACATTATATAAACCAAGGAGGTTGGTAGCAAAACTCAATTTGGTGAATGTTCCCTGTACTTCTGGATTTGGCTTTATTCACCAAATGAAGATGCATTTGTGGGTGGCAGCATAAGGTTAGCACTATTATGTCTTAGTATGTATGCATCTGTATACTCACGGTGTATATGCACATATATCGTTGGTTCAGTATATTGAAAGGGCTTAAACATTTCAACCTCTTAAAACAGTAACTTCAAATATTGTCAAATGTGTTTTAAAGCTCATTTTTCAGAAGTTCCAGGAGTGTCGTGTTTCCTCATATTTGTCACATCTCATCTAATTGTGCCACCCATGTTGTTAAACATATTATAGTGTTTCAACACAGTTTTATCTTTACCGTATGCAGTTTCATATTACAGATAAGGGAAACAGCCAGCTGTTCAAGTATCTTTTTTCCTAACACGATTTATGCTGTATCACCAGATAGATAAATTTAATAACTGTTTGTAAATTCCTTTGAAAAAATGTCTGTAGTAAACATTGTGTGTGTGCATGTGCGTGTGTGTCTGTGTGTTATTAATGATTTCATTCAACAGTTTTTGATTAAGCTTATCTCTTGTGAATGGAATCACTTTACTTCAGTTTCATATCAGTTGTTGATTTCTTAGAAAAACAAGGTCCCAATGAAAGCTGTTTTTGTTTGGATAGATGGTTTAAATATTTTGTTTTTCCAGATTTTAATTACTGTTTTGTAGAAATGAGTTTGTTGTGTAACTTCCTTAGAGGAAACCATTTAAAAATTATTGACATTTTTTTCAACCCTTTAAATTGAACAGTGTAATGTGAAAGTGGAACGATCAGATATTATTCACAACTGTCAATATCAACGCATTGACTGCGGGACATGGACCAGGCTGTAGTGCATACAGTCACAGCCAAGGAGGGGCGTATTTACAATGGGGGGGGGGTGAACGGGACCCCAGAGGGTCAGAAAAGTTAACAATTTTTGTTACTCTCTTAATTTTTAGGCTGTTTATTATTTTTTTTTTCTAGCTGTGTATGCTAATATAGTAGTAAATCTTTTTTAAATATACAAACAGATTTATTACACAGCATCAGCGTATACGTTGGACATACAGGAATATAGGAATATCGGAAATATATATATGGAATAGTATAGGAAGATCAATTCAATCAATAAGTATCTTGTTAACAATGTTTCAATAACGCATATTTTTATTGTCTTATTACTGTTTACTTTAATGGGATTGATTACAGACTCTAATATTGATTAGTTGCCCCCCCCCCCCCCAGGGCCATATTCTAGATACGGTACTGCAGACACGTTACCATGGCCTAGGTCGTGGTCTTCTGTATCATTGTATTTGTTTCAGTGCGCCTTAACACCTAACCCACATCATTAACCTTATTGTTAGCAGTCAACCTGTTAAGAGAGTTAGGATAATGAATATTTGAATACATAAGAGTCTGAGAATTTATGATAATATTCGGAAAATTATCATCAGTTGTTGTTTGTGAAAGTATTAAAATATTTAGGTGTTCCCTAAAGAATGCCATCCCCATTAGAGAGTTACCAGCCAGTTCTTCAGGAAAACCAGCTGATTGTAGCATAATGTTTTCACCCTGCTTCAGTACAGAAAATAGCTCCAAAATCTTTTTTCGAGACTTTCATTAATCATATTAGTAATATAATTGTGAAATTGTTTTACTGATTAATTGAGTTTTTTATTTGCTATTATACCATAAACAGGATTTTTTTTTGCAACTGGTAATATAGTTAGACTTTATAGTGCAGCTATAATTAGTTCTTTGTAGTTTAATTTCAGTACCAGATGAAACAAACAGCAAGAAGTCCAGAAATGTAGTTTCAGAAGTGTATGTGCAATGGTCCAGGATTAAAGGTGACTACCACAGAGGACATCCAAAAAGTGTAACAGTTCCTGATATCGTTAAAAAAAATTAATCCATAGATGCAGTTTATGTGATTATCCATGGTCTTGACAATAATACAATCGACATCAGGCGGATGGCAAATTATGAAGTGGTTAGCAAACTTATCACTCCAATCAGATGGGTGGACACCCTTAATATAGCAACAGGACATATTACGAAGGCTAGTTGACAAGTTGCATAGCGATATCTATGGTGTTGTATTAGAACATGAAAGATTCATATTTCATTCAAACGTCTGTTAATTTTCAAATGTTCTATCAATTTATTCATTGTTTACAGCTGTTCAAGTGTGTCACGTGTGATTTGAAATACAAAATCAAACATCGTGTTCTTAAAAACAAAAGTGTAGCACCAATTGAAATTAATGACACTATGGTTAAACATAGACACCCAAAACAGTGCAAAAACTCTAGATATCATTTTTTCATTTTTAGGCTGAGATTGTTGTAAGATAAAATTAAATAAATATATTGTGAAACTCCTGACTGGCACATTCTCTTACATTGTGGATTATTTTAAACTTTGTATTAAAGAGAAGTAACAATGTGAATGTGAACATTGCCCAGTTCCGATTTCAGATTTTGTCTCGTTGTAAGGGTTAGCAAGTAAATTATTTGCAACTGGAACAGCAGCAGTAAATTGCAACAATTAGACACAAGATTAATTGCCACTTGTGTAGCACGTTACACTCCACCCTGCCTTGATTCCACACCACATGCAGAAATCTCATCATTGTTTTTTACACATAAATTTTGTTGTGCGTTACTATTGGTTTCTGAGATATGGCTACATGATTCTGATCAATAATGTATTCAGTGGTGGCCCTACATTAAAATGAAACAGACAGTGCATAATTCCTCACCATTCTAGCGACATGTGAATTTAGTAATCTATTGTTTTTTAAAACAAGAAAATAAAAATACTGTACCCTCTTCTCCAGACTGAAACATAACATTAAACTACTAATTCTCTGAGTTGCAGAACTCGCTCATTTTGTTGAACAAAACAACAGAAAACATAGATTATTAAATAAAATAAAATAAATAAATTTTGTTTTAATAAACTACCTTAATCTATAAGGCCTTAACATACTGAGTCACTAAAAAAATTGTTTGTGGGTACATTTTCATTAGTTAGATGACATGCTGGTACGCCAGTTCCTGGTGACATGCCAGCATAACACACCATATCAAATAGATTAAATTTATGAATAAAGTTTTATGCACCAAAACAGTACACATGTAGTTGTAGGTTCAAACGAACTTCCAACGTCCTCTACTAACTTGGCTATTATGATCTTATCATGGTCGTGTTTCTGCACTACTAAAAGGAAGGGCAACAGTATGATGTGCTACAGGTACAATACATTACTTACATTCACAAAGTAAACATGTGTTTTGACGATTAAATGGCCACAATTCTGAGAAAACATTGGTAGGTAGCTAACATAAATGAACTCATATTATTCTTTATCAGCATCACCTTCACAGATTAAACCAAGGATGGTTTGTTCCGGTCTCAAATAGGCAAAGATTAGAGCTGGTCACTCCAGCACTTCCTTGGACGTCCTACACCTCTCTGTCCCCTCGGCTTATAGTTCCAGACTTGTTTGGGGATGCGGCAGTCATCCATTCGGCAAAGATGTTCCCACCAAGTCAGTCAATACTGGGTGATCCTGTCGAGTATACTCATAATTCAGTTCCTACTCTATGTCTGTGTTTCTTCTATGATCATGGAGAGTATACCCTGGCACGAGCCTGAGAAATCTCATTTCAGCCACTTGGATGCGACTGGCGTGGGCTTTCGTTAAAGTCCATTTCTCAGACTCATAAAGAAGTGTGGGAAGGGCCATCACCTTGTAGAATTTTAGGCGTGTTCCTTTACTTGCAGACTTAAGGGTTCGCCTAATGGTCCCGCACATATTATTGGTTCACGTAATCATTGAACTCTTATCATAATTCTCCCTATAAAAGACATAACGTCTCAACAAATGGTTCAGAAGCAATATTAGTGTTGATAATCTTGAATCAAGAAATCAAACCTATTTGAGGCGATAGATGCAGTAGACACTTTAATAAACTTTTTCGTGTTTGAAAGTTGTGAATTTAATGAATAATTGCTTTAACAAACTATGAGAAGAGAAATTAGAAAAATAACGGAACAATAAAAAACCAAAATTAATTAGCCATTACTATATTTCTTTGGAGAGGTCGTGGCGTAGTGACTAGCATGTGGCACTGATACACTGTCAGTATGGGTTTGACTCCCCGCCAGAGTTATCTGATTTAGATATGATCGTTCTCCCATGCAAGGCAATCACAAATCAGCTAGAGGTATCCTGCCTAGTATAAGCCCTTTCCAGCTATATTGTTTCGATCCAGCATTAAGCTGTAAGTCCCATATGCCTGTGAGAGACTGTAACACACACACCACGTGTATATGCGGGGAGGGTACAAACCAGTCGAAAGCCTGACAGTTCCAGGAGGGATTGTATTTCTCAATGTAAATAAATTTATTTCGTTGTTATACAATTTGTATGTTGTGTACATTATTAAAAGTCAAGTGTTATACTGTGTTATATTAAGTAAACTGATATTTGTCAGATCAATGCAGTATTTATGTTTTTAAATGAAGACCCCAACTGGAGTATAATGTACATAGGCATAGGTACTTTATCCTGGCATTTTCAGCCAAAATTCTTTGGAGCTCGCGTGTGCCTGGTAACACATGCCAGTATGCCAATTCTATTTATCCATGATTCTGTTTTCTGGATGTGACCCTACTCATCATTACCATGGTAAATGGAGGTTTTGCTGTATGTTAAATATTAAAAAAATAAAAAGTAAAACTAACACTATAAAAACTTAACCATCTTTTTTTAAATTTAAAATAACAGTTGTAAAGTAGACAATTATTATTATTTGTTTGTTAAAAAAGCAGTAAATACTAAAACTACCTAAATACTGCAGTAACTTCTTTTATTACCAATGCAGTAATTTGGTGTACCCATAATGCCAAAATGACAATTTAATCCTAGCTTTTTAGTTTATATATGTTTCCATAGGTATCTACAGGCCTGTATTTAATATTTCACACGCGCGCGCACACACACACACACACACACACACACACACACACGTGTATTATGAACACCTGAAATTCCTTCATAATTACTTCGTTTACATTTCAAGAAACTAGATTTTTATTTATGTACAGTCGTTCGATTATTGTCATTACAATAGATTTCTGCATGTAGTATCACTATATCTGAACATATGCTGTATCAACAGTTTAGTATAATACATGATATGTATCTGAAGTCAGCTCTGCTTACATGCATCTGTTTCGTTTCTTATGAGCCTTTCCAGTCCAGTTTATTAGCGAGCAAGCAAAGTAATTGATATGATTTAGTTGAAATGGACAGAGATGCGTGTCACATTTAGGTCAGACATTTTCATTAATCAGCATTTAACCATGCTGATTAACCCAGAAATATTTATAGTTGCTATAACTGCATAACCAAATGCGTTTATACTTTGTCCAGATTGGTAAACGTAATTTTCAGAGTGATTAGCAGGGTAACATATCATGGTGTTCTTTTTCATCGTATAGCTGTAATTGGCGTTGACCATTGCACTTTGTTATCTTCTGTCACTATAAAAAAATTATTATTTATGGATGGCTGTAGTTTTTCTCAACCTGTAAATCAATTACTTCTCCTTTTTTTTTTAATAGAGTAGAACCTCCCATAACCAGGAAAATGTGGGCGGGACGCATTCCAGATTATTGGAAAGTTTCAGATGAGAGGGAAAATATTATATTTTAAATAAATTATGTAATAATGTATAATATTGTGCTCTTCAATATTGCAATAAAGATATAAGTAAATACAGTATTGGGATAAGAAACTGGAGGAGGGCTGCAATGGATAGAGTAGATTGGAGGCCAGGGCCCGACTTGGGCTGTAGCGCCATAGGAGGAGGAGGAAATACAGTATTTACAAATAACTACAATATTTTTTAACTTTATACAGTTTTTTTTTTCAAAATATTTGTTAATAGTAGTTTGGTATTCTTAGCTATCCGACATTTACCTGCTACATCATACCACTGCTTAATAAACGTTATGTCAGCTACTGTTGCATTTTCATGTTGTTCAGCGTAGTTCATCGCCACCTACAGAAAACTTAAAAATATTTGTAAGAATTTTATCACTTGTATGGATAAAATTTTCACTACATCATGCTAACAATCTAATACAGACGTACGTAACTTAGATCTAATGCCTTAAATCCTTCCTCTGGTGTAACATGCTTTTCTTGTGTTGGATTAGGGTCATCATGATGTTTCTTAAAGCTCCTAATCTCTTCTTTTTTATAAAAGTGACTGACTTTGATAGTTGATCTTTCAGCCTTTCAAATTCATCTACTCAGGCATTCTAAAGTGTCCATGTGTCAAAACTCCATACCTTTCTGTTGTATATTGTTTACAAATGTGTATCAGCATTTATCATTAATTCTTTTTGTTTTCTTTTCTTTATGTTCAATTCAAAGTCTCATTGCCATAAATATTTTGCCCAATGTATTATATATATCATCATTTTCAACAACAAATTCAGAGTCTAAAATCATTTCTGATTTGTTTCACTCTCTTTATAGCTGATCATTAGATTAAAATAAATTATGGTAGCTGGGTAGCTGATGCATCTTCTGCCAAGCTGTGGCCAAAAATTCCTAATGCTCTATGGAACTCAAGAATTTGCCATACACTCAGTATGATCCCACCATTTATTCCTGTACCTTTATATCGTATTGTTTACAATAAATATTGTAAGCATTTCCTAAATGAATATATCATTCATTCTATCCAGTAAAGATTATTCAGCAATGTTCCCCCAAATTCCCATTTCAGTGGTGTCTATTCTCTTTTCCTGTTTTTCTGTTAACGTCCATTTTCACTGCTGTTGAGGAGGGCTGGAAAACAGAATGTTCTTCCAAACTTCTAACTGTGTGCCCTAACTAGTGTTCTTGAAATTTCTTATTATTATGTTGGATAAATACTGAAACCTTTACAGCTTACTTACAATCGAAGATATATAAAATTAGCCTGTTCAGTTTTTCTGGTATTAAGTATTATAATTTTTATCTGTACAGGGGTCATAGCCCATAAATAAACACCATAACTTTTGTTTTTGAAGACCAATCACTAAAAATTACCAATGTGTCATCAGTTTTGTTATAGCAGTACTTTAATATTTCAGTTGTGTTGGTGTTTACTGGTACCAATACTACTAGCTTTTGATCCTACGATTTTTTATTACTATCTCTATTGTTATCAGTAGATAAGGAGGGGCATTTTAACTAATAATTTGTGTAATAACTTTATAGAGGTTTTTCCTGCTGGAATGGCAGGTAAGTTTATAATTTTATTATAGTTTATAATTATAATTTTATTATTTTGTAATGCAACATTAAAGTAATAATTTTGAATTAGTTTAAATGGAAGTAAAATTAAAATGTTAGAGATGTTCTGAGACTTTATATTCTGATGTAAAATGTTTAAGGAACAAAAGCATAGGTTATATATAACAATAAATCATATGCCATTGTTCAGTTAATTTTTCTTTACATTTCTCTCAAAAACAAAAGAAAAGTATAAGAGTTTGGATTTCTTTGCATTTGAAAATACTGTTTCATTCCTTTTGAAGGATATGTAGGTTATCTGGTAATTTGTTGTTACAAGATTTGTTTTTTGATCCTGCCATTTTTTATTATTACTTCTATCTTAATTAGCAGATAACTGGGGCTTTGTGAGTAGTGTTTTGTGTCTTTACTTACTTAATCCTTAGCTTTTCTACCTTTCGGTGTAAAGCTATGTTGGAATTGAGTCTTCTGAGGTCGTCTTTTTCCACATATCCCTCCATTTCTTTCTATCTCCTGCGAGCTCCTTTATTTTCTCCCATTTTACTCCTCTTCTTTCTGCAGCTGTGCGGGCTTCATCCTTCCAGAGCTTTCTCGGTCGTCCTCTCTTTCTTTTACCTGTTTCTCTGGATTCAAACACTTGCCTTACCAGTCTTTCCTCCCCCATCCTCATTACATGTCCCAGCCATCTAAGTTGTGCTTGTTCTACTGTTATTGCTACAGGAACAATATCTAACTTTTTCCTAAATATTTCATTTCGAATTATATCTTTTTTTATCTTCCCTTCTATTTTTTGAAGAAACCTTATTTCAATACTAGTTAGCTTGCTTTTTAATCTCTCATTTGTTGTCCATGTTTCGCTTCCGTAAGTTAATACTGGCTTCATGATTTTTCTGACTATTTCTGTTTTTATCCTAGTGGGTATTTCTTTTTTACCCAGGAAACTTTATTTAATACTATTGAATAATCTTCCTGTTTTCGCTACTCTTTCATTTATTTCTTCCTCAAAATTCCCTTTGGTGTTAATCACTACTCCCAGATATTTATAACTTTTTACTTGTTCTAAATATTTTCCATCAAGTTCTATACTGTGTTTCTCTTCTGAATTTCCTATTACCATAGTTTTAGTCTTCTGTATATTAATATTCTTGTTTTTCTTTCCAAGTTCTTCATTGTTCCAAATACCTTTATGTTATTGTACAACTGTTTTTCTGTTTCTCCTATAATTATTAAATCGTCTGCGTAGCATAATTCTGTTATTGTTATTATCTTCATAGTCCAGTATCCTATTCTATATTTACTCATACTTTCTTTATATTTTTTGACAACATCATCCAACACCAGGTTGAAAAGCAGGGGCTTAAAACACACCCCTACCTTAAACATATTTTGCTGGTGAAAGTTTTTGATGCCTCGTTTCTTACTCTTACGTAATTGATGGTGTTTTCGTATAGGCTTTTTATGCCTTCAATAAGCTGTTGTTCTACCCCCTTCCTCTACAATATGTTCCATACGTCCTTCCTTCGTATACTATCGAACGCCTTCTCCATGTCCACGAAACATGCATGTATTTGTCTTCCCACTTTGGCAGCTTTCTCACATAACTGTCTTACTATGAAGATTTGGTCCACTGTTCCTCTCTTTTTTCTGAACCCACTTTGGCTTTCTTCCAAGGTGTGCTATACTTTTTTCCTTAACCTGCTTTCTAGAATCCTCCCATACAGTTTTCCTATTGTGCTCCCTAAAGTAATGCCTCTATAATTAGAACATTCTTTACTGTCTCCCTTTTTGTATATAGGCGCGATAATTCCTATTTTCCAGTCAAGTGGAACCTTCCTTTCTTTCAGTGATTGGTTAATAATGTTTAGGAGTTCCTCCTTTCTTTCCATGTTTGCGTATTTAATCATTTCTGTTATTTCATCATGTCCTGGTGCCTCCCCTAATTTCATTTTCTCCATTGCCTCACTGAATTCTTCTCTTGTTATTTCCTCTTCTTGTAATTGATTCTCTTCTTGTTCCATGTTTTCAGTATCTTCTCTTTTTTCTTCTTCCTCTTCAACGTTATCTTCGTTTTCGTTTTCCTCTAATAAATGTTTAAAATATTCTCTCCATCTTTCCATAATACTTGTCTCTTCCATTAGGATATTTCCATTTTTGTCCTTTAAATTTTGTAGCGTATTCGTTTTGGGTTTTCTCTTTGATTCAATGTGTTGTAGAATAATTTCTGGATTTCATTATATGTTTCTGTAAGTTTATTCCCGAAGTCTGTCCATGTTTTTTCCTTCCTTGTGTTTATTTGGTTTTTAACTTTTATTCTTTCTGTCTTATATTTGTCATAGTTATCTTTTGTCTTATTGTTCAGATACGTTTTCCACGCTTTTCTCTTTCCCTTTACTGCTTTTTCTATCTCTTTTGTCCACCATGCTGTCCTCTTTGTAGCCCCATTTCCTATTTTTGCTACCCCACAACTAACTTTCGCTGCTTCTTTGAGGCTTGATTTATAATTCTCCCATCTTTCATCCAAATGTTGGTATACTGTTTTCTTCTGGAATTTTTCTAGTTTTTTATGATAATTTTCCCTTGTTATGCGTTCTTTAAGTTTATACACTTTAATTTTTTCTTTTATTATTTTTCTTTTTTTATCTTTTATTTCTTCTTGGATTACTTTATACAGTATATCATTTTGACTAGATAGTGGTCACTCCTTATTTCTGCACTTGTCTTAACCTTTATGTCCTTTACATACTTCCATATTTCCGTATGTATTAGATAATAATCTATGATGGATCGTCCTTTTCTATTTCTTTCTTCCCTCGTAAATTTGTGTATGTCCTTATATGTGAATTTTGTGTTTCCGATAACTAAATAATTTTCCATACACAAATCAATTATTCTTCTTCCATTATTATTTTTCAAGTTTTCCCCTCTCTTCCTAGCCAATTTTCTATTCCCGTGTTATCATTTACCACTCTGCCATTTAGATCCCCCATGACCATTATATTATTATTTTCTGCTGCATCTATTTCTTTTTGAACCTCTTCAAAAAAAATTGTTTTTCCTCTGCTGATGCGTTGTCATTTGGTGCATATACTACTATTATATGATATTTTTGTTTATCTATTATTAATACTAAGGTAAATATCCTATCGTTTACATCTTTCATCTCTACAATTTTTTTCATATATTCTGGTTTTACTATTATTGCCACGCCGGCTTGTGCCGCTGCTGTATATTTTACTCCTGATCAAAATATATTATATCCTTCTATGATTTGCTTCATACCTCTAGCCTTCTTTTTGGTTTCAGTAACTGCTAATATATCTAGTTTTAGTTTTTTCATTTCCTTCACTAGCTCTGTTTCTTTTCCCTTTAGTCCTCTAACATTCCATATGCCCCAGTTCATAGTTTCCCTCTTTCGTCCTTTTTCTGTTTTTCCATCATTTACTTTGTTAATATAGTTCTTGAGTCCTTTCTTATCTCTGTTTTCCTCTTCTCCTTTTTTGTCTCCTTTCTCATGTCCTTATTCTTTGCCTGGGTCGTTGTCCTTATACCATACTTAATTTTCTTTATCAGTTTTTTGGGTTGACTGTTTTTAATTTGTTTTCTATTAGTTCTTCCTGCTCCCTGTTCCATTTCCATTCTGTTCCATCAGTCGTCACTTTTTGAAACCCTATTTTTGTATTTTTTCCTCTCTTCTTCTGCTATTTGCTTTATCTTTTTCTGGGCTTCCCTTTCTTCCTTAGTCATTTCATTATTTATGTAACTTCTATCTTGTAGTTGTTTTAGTTTGTTTTTATTTTTCATTACCATTTCTTTTTCATATGCACTATCTAGTTCCGCTTTGCAAATTTTTGTTCCTATCTCTCTGGCTTCTTTGATCTGTACTTTTACCCCTATTGTTCTTTCTATGAAGTGTTCTAGTCCGTGTTTTAATCCAGCTCCATCTTCTTCCTTTATTTCTAATCCTGAGATTATTATATTATTTTTAACTTACTCTTTTTCTAGTTTTCTTAGCCTGCCGTCTACGTTTTTCATCTTTTCCTTTATCATCATATTTTCTTCCTTTAGTTTTTCATTTTCTTGTTTAAGCTCTTTTAGTTCATGTTGGTATGTCTTTTGATCTTGTTTTATTTCTTTTATGTCTTTCATTAGATTGTTTTGTCTAATAAATTTAAATAGTAATATAAGATTTTTTCAGTTTTTTTTCAGGGAAGTCATATTTTTATATTAAAATTAGAAAAGTATTTTATATATTTATAGGGCATTTTAAATTTGCACATAATTTACCCGAATTTACTTAAATATTTGGTTTTCTAATTGAGGCAACATATAATTTCTTCTAAGCATGAAGTTTATCAATGGTCTGCCATAATCTAATCATTGAGGATTGTGCATTATCAGAACTGATAGGCTATATTGATTATTATCCACAGGTATGTGATTAACCACTTTATTGTATGTAGAGTGCACATTGTTATCATCAGCGGCAAATAAAAATTGCAATTATCTTGGTATTGGCAGTATAAACTGCAAGATAACATCAAGTTAATGAAGACCTTGAACCATTTGTTATATAGATTATCCTATGGTGTATTGATTTTAACAAGTTTTTTTCAAGTTTTCACTGCTATCGTAATTAATAACAGAAACTAGATTTCTATATATGTTACTATTTGAATTTCTAATGTATTGTGATTCTTATTTTCTGTAACAACTTTCAGTACATCTGAGAAATCATATGTATGTATCTGTTTCTTGTGATTTTTTTAATGTATGCAGATTTTCTAGGGTTTCTAACTTGCGAGACACTTTGTGGTCATGTGTCCAGATTTCTGTATTTATGTATGTGACACTTACTTTGCGAGTGGAACCATAATTCTATAACCACACAACCATTACTATAAATATAAAGAAAGGAATAAAACAGATTTCTTTAGTACATGTTTGACTCAAACTCTGTGAAACTGCTGGTGAAATATGGGGTTATGCATTAATGTATGCATTCTCTCACATTTGTAAATGATCAGGTTAAGATCCAGTAGGATCAGTAGATGTGGAATACATGCTGAGAAAACTCAAAGAAGAATACAGAAATTTTAATGTCAGTGTAAAGAAAACTGATTTGGAATATGTAAATAGAATTTTAAAATACCAATCTGTACAGGCATGAAACAACTTGGATCAATTGTAGTTGGATAGAGGTTAATGTGTCCACAAACTTTCGTCAGCATGGGGACAAATTTGAGTGTACTTTTAGTGTACTTGCATCAAACTGTGCAATAAAGACATCTAACAAGAAGTGAAACAAAGAATGATTGCTTTATATTATGGTAACATTAGACATGTTCTGACATCTTCATTAACTTCATTTCCCATCTTTTTGTTGGCCCTATCCCTCTTCTTGTTGCTCTTTTACCAAACACTTTTGTATTTAAACACATACTTGAGATTCTATTCTCTTCCGTTCAGCCACATGCATTGTCAGTTGTAAGCGTGGGGTTTTTAAGGTACAAAAAAATTATGTGAATTTATGAACTTTGTTTTAACCCCATGTAATGATGAATTTTATATTTTAAATCTTTAATCCTCTAGTCGCACTCTAGTCAAATGCAAAGCTGTCTTAAAATGTAGAATATGTAGATTCAAACTAACGTTTTATTCCATATACCCTGAGCTTGGCAAAAATTCTGAAGAAGCAAGCGGATTCCCTTTAAGAAATATTGGTATTGATTCATTTTTCATAAGTCTCCAAGTCACTTGAAATTATATTCAAAAACTTATGTTAATAGTTCCGTCAGTGACTTACTTTTTTGTCGTTACAACGCGTTTCAAGACGTATGTCTCATCATCAGGTGTTTCACTTGATAGGTGAGGTCGTCAATACATTAAAATAAAATAAATAAACGAACACATAAAAACACAAACGTGAAAGGAACATATACGGCCAGTGCGCACCGCGTTGAAGTCGAGTTGAAAATAACGTACAGTAATAACAGTGCGGGCTCGACTTCAACGCGGTGCGCCCTGGCCGTATATGTTCCATTCACGTTTGTGTTTTTATGTGTTCGTTTATTTATTTTATTTTAATGTATTGACGACCTCACTTATCGAGTGAAACACCTGATGATGAGACATACGTCTTGAAACGCGTCGTAACGACAAAAAAGTAAGTCGCTGACGGAACTATTAACTTTTAAGTTTTTGAATATTAGTATGGAGAACCATACATGACTTCCATGTTCTAAGATTTATATTTAAAATCATTTTCAAAATGAAATATTTCCATAGAAACTACTTCTTTCTTCAGCCTTAACCACAGTACTGTGGTCACTAACGTATACCACCTCATGTTAGCGCACTCGATTTTCACTGATGATGGCAGTCGATGGCACTGCTGAAATGTCTGGTTTTGCAGAAAACAATGGTCCATGGCCAAGCAGCCTGGGAAGGAATTTTAACAACAAACTACTTCTTTGTTATTTCTTTTATGAATTTGCTAACTGCTATAATTTTTTATTGTTCGACTAAGCTTTTCGTCATTACTGACATCTTCAGGTCTTAAACAACGACCTGTTTAGTTGTTTAAGACCTGAAGATGTCAGTAATGACGAAAAGCTTAGTCGAACAATAAAAAATTATAGCAGTTAGCAAATTCATAAAAGAAATAGTAAGGATGGCTGCTAATTTAAACAATACGAAGAATACTTCTTTGTTGCCGATAACATAGTACACATACAAAAAATTATCCCCTCCCCTTTCAACTACCCTTTTCATTTATAAATATTTCATCTACCTTTCTACAGTGGATTATAATGGGCTTCTTTTTAGGATACTTTATGTATCAAAATTAAGTACTTTACTCTTGTTAAAAAGTAAAAAGTTGCAGGTAAACTACCCCTTCCCCTTAATCGAGCTTCACCAAAATCAATAGGCCTTACTCCTCTACAACTGAGGCACATATGCAAAAAATTATTTGCTTCTCTTTGAATTTGCAGCAGTTATCATTCGCCATAGAAACAATTCTACACACAGACACTTTTCGGAAAATGACTTTTCTTCATGTTTTGAGGGTAGTACAATCAGAGTCAGCCCTTATCTCGAACACGATTCTTTTTTGCCATCACCATCCTTCTATTTCCTTATGGAACATGGAAGTAAAAAAGAATGGTTGAAAAACAGGGATTACCTGTATAGTAGAATAGAAGAAAATACTGGTAGATGGTTCGGAGGGCTCCTGGTCTCTTGAACTGCTGATACACTGCCATGTGTTGATGAGACAGTCCCAGAGTACTGTTACTGAAAGTTTGAGACTAGAGTTAAAGCCAACTGTACAAGCATGCTGGAAACATGCAGAGAGTGCATTGTGAGGTAGTTGATAGGGTGCATGAGTTGATGT
Organism: Magicicada septendecula; assembly: GCA_034769895.1. Classification (NCBI taxonomy): domain Eukaryota; kingdom Metazoa; phylum Arthropoda; class Insecta; order Hemiptera; family Cicadidae; genus Magicicada; species Magicicada septendecula. Next base: position 452,025,037 of record CM068374.1, read on the forward strand.
AAGTACATGATAGTCGAGTTCAACTATGTAATAATTTACGTGCCCCAAAATACAGAACAGTAAGCATTATAATTTAGTATACTCTGATAGTGGCAATTCCTTATAAAGTTCATCATTACATCCTATCTGCCAGTTATTATTTTCATGAGCGTAGTTCCTTCACAGTATTTTCTTCTCAAGGATGTCTTCTTTTTTGCGGTTACTTTTTTTGATTAAAGCGGTTACACCATAATGCTTCTTTTATTGATTACTGTATCGTCTATGTTATCACTGACAAGGTATATGCAAATTATACTCAGTTTCCTACAGAATCTCTCGTTTGAACTTTTTCTACCCATTTTATTTTTAAAATTGTCATATATCATCACATTTCAAAAGCTTCTGTTGTTCATCTTTCAGTGTTTCATATTGTCCAGGTGTTGCATCCACGTATTGTGATGCCCCAAACATAGAATTTTGTATAATATTAACCAATTGAACAAATTTTAGAAGACACGTGACCAAAGAGATTTTTTTACTAATAACCCTTCAGGAAAGGAAGAGAAAGGGAACCAGAAAATAGAATCCATAGCAGTAGAATTAGAAACAAAAAAATTGTGGTGATGGGCAGACAACTGCAAGCTGGAGATTAGAAAAACTGGGACTTGAGATTTTTATGTAAAACTGAAAAATGTCTATACTCTCCCTCCTAGACAGATGAGTGCTTCATTATATAAACGTTGTATTTTGGCTGATTTAAATGTGAAGGTAACCTACATTTTAATGTAAAGAACAAATTGTAGTTCATTAATGTTTCTAGTCTGTTGCTGGGAGGGGAGCAGAATCCTATATGTGTTCTTGTATAGTTTTGTAATTTATATAATGTTTGTTGTTACGTATAATTCCAAACTACTTTTTATATTTAATTATTATTTTAATTTGTTTTATTTTTATCTACTATGATGAACCCACATTACTTTTTTATATTTTTTCCATTTACTAAGTAGGCTCCCCAACATTACAAGCCCTAGAATACTAGAATGTTATCGTGTCTAAGATTTACAAGGAAAGCAGCGTTTGTCCTATACTGTTACGATGGTCTACTGATGGTCGTACGGTACAGTGGAAACAAAATACAAGACACCAATGACGTCACTAAAAACCAGCTTTAATTATCACAAATAACAGTTTATAATCAACTCGTACAATAATTCCAGTTAGATTTGTCCACACGCAATAACAATGTCAATTAATACAGTGCCACACAATAATTCTTCACTTTGACAAACACTCGATCCACACTAATGAAAATCGCTCACGTAACTGAACTGACAACTCGGCTGCTATGGCTTTACATTAGGTCCTGCAGAGGTCCAGTATAGCTTTCCCTCCGTACTGCAGGCTGGCAGGCTTAATGTGTATCTCAAGTGTTCTTGGAACACACTAGAAAACCTACTTGAATGAGGCAACAGCTACCACACTGGAAAAGGGGGGAGTGGAGAATGTTCTCAGGTGTTCTATGCCCGTTCAATACCATACTCGTAACAATATCGCTGTGGAGTTCCGTTTAATGTAAAAGTAAGTGCCACAGTCATGGTTCTGAAATTTTTTTAGTTATGCATGAGTACCAAGGAAAACATTAATTATGGATCAGATGTTAATTAATTTATTAATGTTAATTCAACATTAACATTAAGGGGTATGTTGAAGGTGGGTGACAATTCATTGAGAAGTTAGTTAAATTGATTCAACATGCTGGCGCTGTGTATGTAAAAATAATAATTTATTAAAATGCCAGCCTGCAAAACTCTTTGATTAGAACACCTGTAATATTCTGATGTAGCCTATAACTAAAGTAAAAACTGGAATTTATTGACTGTCTAACAAAGTATAGTTTATTAAATTTCCCCCTTTTTATATAAAAAAAGCACGATGAATTTTTTTTTATGACAAGTGTTTGAAAATGAATGACGGAAGCAGTTTTGTTTTAAGCGAGGACTCTTCAAAAGAAAGTCTTGTGTTGTTCAGTGGGGAGAAAGGCAGAGAAAGACTGAAGCACATCAAGGTATTTTTCATGGATGGAACGTTCCAAGAGTTCCAGTAAGCAGTTTTGCACCAATTTATACTATTAACATAGACTTTGAAGGTAAAAGTAACGAAACAAACGTTTTTACTTTGGCATTTGCTCTTCTGCTGAACAAGAAAAGAGAAACCCAGCTCCCGTGTATTCCGACTTATCTTTAAAGCTATTCCCGAATGAAAAACACAAAAAATCACTTCAAGTCAGTGGCAGTATTGGGGCTTTCCAAGGTTTTTTTTTACGAAGTGTTTGTGGAGGACAGAACAGGAACTTAGTCTTACCAACGACTACTGAGAAACGAGAAAACCAAAGTCTTACCAACGACTACTGAGAAACGAGAAAACCAAGAAATATTCACTATACTTTTTTTTTATAAAAAGAAGTATATAGTGCAGGCTACACTGGCTTATGTTATGCCAAAAAATCTTGTTTAGCCAGCCTACTCTGCTCGACTCTTAAGCTACTTTGGTTCTGCCAAAAGAATCATTTTTGTTTGTAAAGCAAGAGATTATTCAGGTACTAAAAAGAGAGGCCTTTTGTTCCCATGAAATTTGGAGAAAGTGTGCATTACTACTTATATGCAAACATCGAAAGAGTGACGCCTCAATAATTTAGCCAACTATTGTACAGCAGGCAGACACCTTCCAAACACTATAGAGAAGATTTTATTGTTAAAATCTTACTGGTCATGAAATCATATTTACTGTGTGTGTGTGTGTGTGCGTGCGTGCGTGCATAGATTTAGACTTTATCATTACAGTACCATAACACTATATCATCACCATCATATGACGTTTGTTGTGTGTACTTGTTTGTTTCTTATCATTAACAAGTTATCTGTGTGGGAGTGGCATGAGTATGGCTTTATAATGATGTACTTGCCTCACGTTTCACCACTCCACCACCGTACCACCCTTGTTTGTTTGTCTTGGCTTGTTCACGATGAGTACTGTCAATATCTGTTCACTTGGCTAACATTTGTTTACCTGTGTTCATGTTTTATCTATCAGTATATATTTTTTACTTAATTTTGTACTGTTTTATACATATTGATATATGGTTTTGTGTATTAACTTCTGTGATTCCAAACCTACAGTTTCGTGAGACTGCACCGAAAACCATTATAAATTGAGATTGATTTTGTTTTAATTTACAGTCAGTCAATTTTTCATGAGTCTGTGTTTGTACTGACAGTGTACGTTGATGTCAGTCCAAAACATACACACCATTTAGTGTCATCTTCATTGAAGAGAGACAGCCTCACAAATATTTTATTTTTAGACACTTTCATGCATACTGTCCCACACTATATACTATACCAGCTTAGCTCTGGGCAGAATGGATCAAAGCAGTCAGGAGGTTGATGAAGAAGGAAAGAACCATATATTAAAACGAATAAAATTTTAGCTGGAGAAATGTGTTTCTTGTTGTTGTTTTGAGTACACATTCTGACATGTATTCATTACTTATTGATCTTATTATAAATGCAGCTTTGTGAAGTTATAAAATTCATAAGGTAATGAAGCCCATCACATACAGACTTACTCTTGAAAAGCAGTTTTAACTGTAACTGTGAAATTTGGTAGTTAAATAAAAGCAACCAAAATTATTTGTAAGTGATGGAGATGGAGTACTGGATCGGTCGGATTTCAGCAGTGAATTGTTGAATAAGTTTGTGGGAATGACAAACTTATTACTATAAGCTGTATTAAGTTTGTATTACTATTTTGCTTAGCAGGACAACAGTTAGAATCAAAGCATCTGTTATCAATTGTTATTAATTTCGAATCAGTGTAATTATATTGTTGACATGTTTCTAGACATGAATGGGTAGGTTCATGGTCAGCTGTAGTAGAAGGCCGGAATATTAAATGTGGCAACGTTGTGTCTGACGCCTATAAGTATAGTGTAATAAAATAGCTAAAGTGAACATGTTATATTTTGATTTAATTTCATAGCATTCTAGAATCATGGGTAAGCCTGTTTGTAGATAATCTAAATTATAGGTCTGTGCACACTTTGCACTATATGTTTAAGTTGAAGAAATTAGTGAATTAGTGTTAGGCCATGAATTAATTCTGTTTGAATTATTGAATTCATATTCCATGAATGAATTAATTATTATATATCTTAAACAATATAACAGTATTTTACATAATAAACCTTGATTTGCAAAAAACGAAGAATTATAAAACTGCTGTTAACCGGCAATATTAAAAATGACGCGATTTGATTATTGAAATACATAAATTAAGAGATCGTCTAGTCGGCCTCAAATATCAGCTGGTTCCAGTGTTGCCACGTTTAATATTCCGGGCCATCTACTAGAGCCGGCCATGGTAGGTTCCATTGCAGGCATTAACCTGTGGTTGATGGATACCAATTTATTGTATTGACACAGGAGCAATATGACACAAAACAGTAATCTCATATTACTAACTGTGAAACCTGATTGCTCTGATTGATCGAATGTTAATCTTGTGGCTGAGGCAGTATTAATTATAGGCATCTACAGTGTATTGCTGGCCATACTGTTGTCTGTATACGCTACATGGTTCAAGTCAGCCAACTACTGTTGCAGCATAAGCTTTGCTATTGAGCAAGGACTACTGACAGAGCATATGCCATTCCACTCCACGCATCACTGTAATACTACACATTTAAAATACATTTAACACAGTTTTGCTGTAACTTGACTGTCTCGTACATGGTATTTCTTATACTAAATAAGAAAACACACTTTAACAAAATATTCAATAAATTACACTGACGTAGAATGTACGAACGTTCAGTCTATTACGCACACAAAATCAGAACTAAATATGTCTTCTGAACAACTGAACAATGTTTACAGAACCAATAATACCCCACCAACACAAGCACGTGCTATATCATTCAGTAGATCCCCCGCTCCTCAGGCGTCTTGATAGCAAAACTGGTGCGCGTACAGTACATTGCCTTTCCTAAACCACCTTACTGGCAAAAAAGTGCATTATTTTTGTTGGTGGTGGTGGTGGTATCAGTGTTATTATTATTATTTTTATTGAGAATTCAAAAAATAATTGTCATGACCAGCCAGCATGGTAAAAGGAAGCAAGATTGAACTCAAACAGTAGAAACGTGACTAGGGACTGAAAGCTACATATGTAGAAGCTAAGATTATTGGATGCATTTTTTAAATGGAGCAGTGAAAGAATATTTTTTAAGTAGTTAGGATAATGTTTAGTTCCTTCATCAAAGTTGTGTTTTTTGAACATTTTACTTTCGTCATAAACGCTAAAGTAATTCTAGATCTGTTTGTTTGTTATTTTGATAACATGTTCAAATGAAACCTAGTACATGCCACTAGTGTAATTAGAGGTACATTCAGAGGTCTTGTTACTAAACATTTTCAGCCCCTGATCTATGAACTCACAGAGCTTGTGCTTGCTGGCAGAATGTAATAATGAATAAATAACTTAATGCTTTCATTCAGTAAATTTACTATTTCATATACATAGGAGAATGAGAAATTGTAGACCATAACTGTTGAAGCATGTTATTATATTCTGTTGATTTTGAAGGCGAGATTATAATCAACAAAACAGATTCAATTCTAAACAATTCTCTTGAATTATTTCCCTTAGATACTTAAATTTTCTAATCCTCTCTATTCAACCAACAGTTAGCAGGAATTTTGGTGCATTTTTAATGTTCGTGAGAAATTGTTTTTTCTGCAGAAATTCTTAAAGCCTGTTCTGCTGGCTACTACGTTCTCTAAAAAATTAACTTGTGTTACTGCAGATGTCAGATGTTCAGAAAGTATAGCAAAGTCATCTGTGAATGCCAAACAGTTTATTTCAATGTGTTCGTTCCTTCTTCCCAACATGATTGGTGATATTTTCCAATCCTTTAATTTTTCATTCTAAATTCTCACTATTTTCTCCAGGACACAGTTGGAAAGAATTGGGGATAAACCATCACCCTGTCTTACACCTGTATTTATTTTGAATGGTTGAGATATTTCTCCCATGAATTTTATTTTTGACACGTGTTCGTGTTCGTAAGGTTTCCAGTTACATTTTATTTTAAATACATTATTTTAAGACAACACTGAAGCTTAATTAATTTGTTTGGTTAGTATCTAATACCAGTTTGTATATGAACACATGCTCACTCTCTCTCTCTCTCTCTCTCTCTCTCTCTCTCTCTCTCTCTCTCTCTCTCTCTCTCTCTCTCTCTCTCTCTCTCTCTCTCTCTCTCTCTCTCTCTCTCTCTCTCTCTCTCTCTCTCTCTCTCTCTCTCACACACACACACAAATTTTAATGCGTAGAGGAGGTTAGGGTTAATAAACTAATCGAAAGTGAACAATACATATCTTAAAAGATTGAGAATCCCTATTTTAGAAGAAGAGGATGCTCTGGACAGGAGTCAATGGACGTTCCAAAAGTAGCTGTGTAAACATTCTGAGTATATAGAAATATGAAGGTGACAGCTATTTGAAGAGATGCATGTAGATGAGAAGATGAATGAGAAGATGTACATATAAAGGATAATGCATATGTATGAGCTTGAATACATTCTCCGTGTTTGGTTACGGTACACTGTTTGTTGTTTACAGTAGTACGTCAGAGTCATTCATTAACTACTCGTTTGCAGTCTTTGCATGCTCAGCTCATTTGTATAGGTAATTGTACTGAATCGCAAATATATTGTACCACACTATGTCCTCTGAAAAATTGAGTGTATAAAATATTTGACAACAAATTGATGAAATTTTAAGTTGCAAAATCTGGCGTTTCGAAGTTGTCAAAAAAATTTTTTTTCTTTTTAATATATTATATTTTCTGACAATTATTTTAAAAAGTAACAATTTAAAAGAAAATAGTTAATTGTGTACATTTTCAAGTTATTACTAAAAAGTAATTATAGGTGAGAATGTAACAACAAATAGAAGATGGTATAGAAGAGTATAGAATGACAGTAAGTGTAAGAAAAATATAAGCGATGAGAATAAATGAAGATGTGAGAGGAGGATCAAAGAAGAAATTCGAGGAGCTAGACAGATACTGATACTTAGAGAGAGGTTAACTAAAAAGTGGACCAGTGAGCAAGAGATTAGGAATTGGCGTATTTAGTAGGAAACAAGGAATTTTGTGTAGCAAAGAGCACTTGAGGAATAGACAAAATTTATATGGAGCATTTTACTTTGTAGGTCAGTGACACAGCCATTAAAGCAAAGTCACAGAGATAGGATTGACGTACTGGATATGTGAATTTAAGAAACAAGGTAAATAGAAAAAAAATAATAATTATGAAGTGCTCAGAAAACCCAAGGAGAGTAAACACTTCTGTAGGTAATAAAGTGGAGGAATGGAAAATGGATTGTCATTTCTGGAGGGCAGATGAATTGCTAACCTGATTTTTGACAGGACAGTGGGAGGAGAGAAGGAAAGATTAACATTGATAGAGAAGATTGAAGTTCCTGGATGACATAACTATATTGTGGGATGTTGTATGAAGAGGTGCCTGGAACGTACATGTTTGAAGAGCGGTGGTGTCTGGGGCTGGTTACACATGCCGGAATATCGCATTGATTAAATAGTGGCCCACTTCAACTCTGTCTTTATAAAGGGGAGGACTAGTCTATATAAAGGCAGTGTTGAGTGTTGAAGTGGGCCACTGATCAGTATTGACCCTGATAACGATTTAACGACTAAACTGCATCAGGAAAATTGGATGTTTTTAGCAGAATAATAATTAACATTTTTTAATAAAAATTAATGAGTAATGAGTATCAATAAATGGAAGTGTATTTGAACAGTAGCCAGCAAATTTCATTGTGAAATTATACTTAAACTCATTTGGATACACTTCATGAACATTTTGAAGACATACAAGTTACTTTATATTTATAATAAACAAGTGTGTATTTTTAATTTATATTTGTGTGAGTAGCAAACAAGGAGATTAAATTAGTTTCCATTAGTTTTAAAATGTGTTTACTTCAGTATGTTTGCTATTAGGAAGTCGTATAATTGAGTAGAGCCTTATCAGCGGAGTGCACATAATAGAAATTAAGAGAGTTTGATAAAATTATTTGTTCAGGTTTGCTAATATAAGTGGTAAACGCTGTTACTACTATTGTACGAAGTTGATGCACTTTGAATAAAAGTTTACTTATATAAACTTTTAATTTGGTGGTATGGTCAGTGTATCATGACTCTGTTTGCAAAGACAAGCATCACATACATGCATGAGTACAGAAACCTGGGTGGAAGGACACATAGCAGCTTGGTATCTTGGGGCCTTTACACTGTAAGGGTAGACAGAGGAAGACTATTACACACACGCACACGCACTTCTTCCGTGTTCATATACATCAAACTTTATAAATTTTTCTGTTGGAAAATTGATGAAATGAGTTGTAATAGAATTGCCATACATATAACATAGTTTAAAAGCATTATTAAGATTATAAATACCTGGCAAGTATAATTATAATGATAATAGAAATATTAATGAAAAGCAGAAGAAACATAAATTACCTAAAAAAAAAACAAAAGCCGGATAACAGAATAAGTATGCAGAAAAGATTTTTATATAGAACGATGCCCATGAAAAGAAAGCCCAGTTCACAACTCAGTGCATGTATCAGTACTGTTATATTGGTGGGCCATGGTATTGGATCTTAAAGGTGCAGACACCAAGAATCCTCCCAGTGTAACTAATAAAAAGGATAAGTAAAATAAGAAATGAAATATGGACTTAGATAAGACATGTTAAAAATTTGAGTATACATATGATTTGCACAATCAAAGGGCAAAATAAAATTTGATGTCGTTTGGATGTACAAAGGGTGGGAGGGGGATGTGAGATCAGTGCAGAGAAGATGAAGGTTGAGATGAAAATTGAAAATCGTAAATATAACTGTACTCAAGGAATTGGTACAAAACTGAAAGTTTGCACAAAAAGAGTTATCAAAGGCTTATCAAAATGGAGGGTTTCATAAGAAGAAGGAGGCAATAGGGGAACTCATCATCTGTTGATTGTATCTTGTTAAAAGTATGTATAGACTGGTATATTACAAATAATGCAACCAAAATGTTACCAATTTAAAGTTTTTAAAACTCCTGACCAGTAATTCTAACATTTGAACTACTACCATTGATTGATGTATTTTATGTACATACATGCTTCAATCTATCTTAATGACATTTTGATCGGTAAAGATCTGGATTTTGTTTATAATATTCAGCATGTTGTTGTTATTGTGCCTTCCTGAAATATTCTTGAGATTTTAGTGGTCAGAACATGAATAAAAGAATAACATCTAATGAAATATGTCCAAAAAAAGAGAATAGTATGTAGTATTTTAGAATGCCCCCCCTTCCTCTTGTATAAACAGCTTTGTAAAAATATACTTATTATTTAATCCTGCGCATACAACCAAACAAACATGTGTTTATCTTACGTTAATACTAAATTTGTAAACATAAAACAAAATCTCAAGAAACCACAATAATAACAACACATTTTTCAGTTCAAAGTGCATCCTTTTTTTTTCTTTTAAAACCAAATGTATTGTCCATACTACGATGAGGCCTCTTGTTTATTTTGAGAAGAAATAAAACAACATGTAGTAAACTAAAAAACGTTTATAAGTTAATAAATTACCTTAGATCCATCGTGTGACTTTGTTGTATATTTAGAATTACGCGTTTCAGAACATATGTTCCATCATCAGATTACTTCACTCAGTTGAGATCGTCAGATGTTAAAATCACATACTCAGTTGTGAAAAACACATGTCAGCATGGGTGCACACCCTATGAAGACTGACCATATACTCCGGATACTAAGGCTAAGAGTATCCAGTCAACCTTCATAGGGTTTGCACCCATACTGACGTGTGTTTTTAACAACTGAGTATGTGATTTTAACATCTGATGATCTCAACTGAGTGAAGTAATCTGATGATGGAACATATGTTCCGAAACGCGTAATTCTAAATATAAAACAAAGTCACTCGACGGATCTAAGGTAATTTATAAATAACAGAGATTTGGATACCAATAATAATATGTATGTAAAAAAATGTTGTTATTATTAACGAAAACCACAAACGTTTACAAGCGAAATCGTAGTAACACAAAGTGTGTCCTTAAGAGATTAGGAGTAAATGATGGGAAAAAGGAATTTTGTGTAGCCAACTGAAATTGTATTGTGGATTGAAGACATACGGAAGGAATAAGCGGAATAAGAGAGATGAGTCTGTCCTGGTTTCTGAGGCTACTGTTGGAAACTTGGGTTCTGATACTTGGGCGATAAAGAAAAAAGATGAACAGAAGATACAAACAGCAGAAATGAAATTTCTCTGAGATGAGTTAAAAGGTGTAATAGACGAGATTATATAGAAATGAAGAGATAAGAAGTGATTTATATATGTTTGCAGTTAATGAAAGGATTAAAGAATACAGAAGAAAATAGATTCAACACATCAATAGAGTGGAAGAAAGTAGAATACCGAAGATGGTGAAAGATTACAACCCTAGAGTCAGAAGAAAAGTTGGTAGACGTAAGAAAAGGTGTACTGTGGAATAGGAACAGGCTGGTAAAGCCTAAAACCATTAAAAAGATGATGATGATGAGAGAGATGTATAAAATAAGATTAAGAGGTGCTTGCAAAAATCAAGAAGAGTAAAACAATTGTGCAAGTTATAAAGAGGAGAAAAGGGCAATGGACTGACATATTCCTGACCAATTGGATTACTAACAATGGTTTTTGGTGGAACAGTGTGAAGAGAGAAGAAGAGCAAGAGGAGATGATTGATTGATTTTGTGCTGTCTGTATGCATAATTTATACATTACCTGGTAATAGCTTTGGTTGTTTTTGCAACAGAAATGTTGATTTTAAAAAGTTCAATGTTAGCAGAAGTGTTGATAATGTGAAACCAATTGAACATTGTATAGCGGAATACTATATTAAAAAAGAATTAAACATCCACAGATTTGGACAAATTTGCAGAGTTGATTATATATAAATGTCAGTAATGTTATTTAGGTGAAAATATGCAATGTTAATTTGTAACATAAAATTTAGTGTTTTTAAAGATAATTCTAATACCAGGGTAATTTATGCATTATTGTCATGTAAGCTGCTTTCAGAAAGATCCGTAAAGAGTTTTGTTTTTAATTGCATGTATGAAACGAGAAAAATGTAAACTCGTATCTTAGTAAAAATTTCTTTTAAATTAGTTTCCAACAATATAGGCATGTTGTTGTGTTATTGCCTCAAGGCAAATGTTCCCAACACCATCAAAATGTAAAGAGAGTTTTTTTAGTCTGGCTTAAGCCCTTTCAGCTCTCTCTCTCTCTCTCTCTCTCTCTCTCTCTCTCTCTCTCTCTCTCTCTCTCTCTCTCTCTCTCTCTCTCTCTCTCTCTCTCTCTCTCTCTCTCTCTCTCTCTCTCTCTCTCTCTCTCTGTGTGTGTGTGTGTGTGTGTGTGTGTGTGTGTGTGTGTGTGTGTGTGTGTGTGTGTGTGTGTGTGTGTGTGTGTGTGTGTGTGTGTGTGTTGTAATAAATACAAATTTAAATAAGTATAGATGTGTGTTGATATACTTATTATGGAGTATGAGACTCCGATGTAATCAAGTCCAATGTAATATGTTTAATTGGTGTGGCTCTCGACGTCTTACTGGCCTGAAACACTTCCTTAAGTTTCCCAGCTGGTCGAGTCCCAATGGTAGCAAGACCGGTCGAGTAGCGTAAAGTTGATGAAGAAATATATATATGCTCAGCTTCACCGAAAGTTTCAAAACAAAAATTATTGTTTTGAAGAAAATTAAAAAAAAAATAATAAAAAAAAAATTTTAATTTTATTAATTAATTAATTAGGATCAATTAATTAATATAGGGCTGTGAAGTTTTAAACAGTGTAATGCTCTTCTGAAAATTTTTATTAAAGTTTTAGTATAATTTAAATAATCTATCACCACTCATAAGACTGTCTGTAAACCAATCGATATTTGTTTACTTTTCTATTTTTTAGGTTATCTTCACTTACGGGTGGTAAAGTCCTTGTAGATTATCAATTAGAATTATATTATTGGTAATTAGTATTATTGAAGAAATAAAGAACTATTAAGTATTGAAAAGTATTAATGTTTTATTAAGTAACAGCAATATTGACTCTTATCGATTAGTATCGATTCTCAGGATATCGAAAAAAGTTACAAGTATATGTTATAAAAATTATATAGGGTTCTTTAAACAGCCAGTTATTACCAAAGTCAGAGAAATCGGGCTAATATTTAAAAAGTATAACGTTACAATCAAATTAATAGTTATTAATAAACACAGACATTGAATAATAAATTGTAAATATAATAATTGTTTTCACCAAACAGCTGTTCTGAACCAAGAAGAGGCACTGGGATGGTCAAAGCAAATGGCCGCCGTCAAGTTGATCAAAATGTGACTCGTCCCTGCTGCGTTCCAAATAATGTATTTTGACGCAATATTTCTGTTCTCGTGTCCGCAAATCTCTTGTTATATGTTGTGTAGTGACTGGTGTAGTGATTCTGGGTTGTATTTAGTGTATCTGTATAATTATTAGTTCAAACACTTTCTCCGATTCCGTCACTAATTTGGTTTAATGTATTATACAGTTTTCTAGTGTTTTATGGTGTTTTTCGGAGTAGATTTATATTGTTCTGTGTTATGGAGTGTTACTTGATCGTTTCTGTTATAATATGATAGTTTCAGAAGTATTTTACAAGTCACTCGCGATTTCACAATAACTCACTATACACTCGCTTTGTATGACGATTATAGGTTAGGTTATCCACGTGTGTATGTCATGTTAACCGTTCAACTACCAATAATTAACTAACTGTTTCCTCCAGTTTCAATTAAACTCTTAGCCCATATAATATTATCCTTAACATTGTTCAAAAATATTTTCACATCCTGTGAATACTTTATATTTTCACTATATGAATGCCTAAACTTTGGTTATTTGTCAATTTTATTCACTAGATTTGATTTAAATTAATCTTTCAGTTCATTCTGGTTATTTTCAGATTAAATAATGCCATTTTATAGTGTTTTCTGTCCAAAAAATAGTAATTTCACTTTCAGTTTGGTATACTGTGAAGAGTCAAAACATCAAAATTTACTTCCTGTCATTATATAAATTCAGCCATTTTATCAGTTATATTTAATATTAATAATCCTATATTGTATCAAAAGGTTCATATTCCCTTATTTTCTGGTAATTAATTGAATTAGTTGTATTCGGAAACATTATTCTGAAATATATGACTCCCATGTCCAAATTTCTGAGTCTAGTCATTCTCATTTTTATTTATAATTCTGAATATAATTTATTAAAATCTCTCTAAATGGTATGTGCAATTATATGGCATGATCTCAAGTTTATTTTGTCTAAACCCCTTTTGTTTATTTGCATTTAAATGAGCAATTTCTCTGTTTTGATGAAGTTTGGTTTCCATTCTTTTGGCCTATGATTTTTTAACAATTTTTCTTACAAAATAATTTACAAACAATATATGATGTGTGATACCCTCTCTGACTTTTACAAATAGTATTATAAATTAAACATGCTTTCAAATTACACAAAAACAACTAGTATTGGCCACAATACAAACAATAGTCAAACAGAATAAAGAATATTTTTTTTAAATAAATGGTTGTCTTCAAATCAGACATTTTGCAACAAAATTCCCATTTCCAACATGGAAATATGGTTTACAACAAAGGTTTTTTACTAACTAACATCTTAATTACTCTCTACTATTTACAAGTGGTAACTATTTTTATAGTTCTGATGTTAGTTGTTTCAGACCCAAACAAATGGCCTTATATCTAATACATTTTTAAACATTCTTGTACTATATACATAAAAAACCTTATATTTATATTCTTATTTCTAACTATTATTATAAGTAGGATTCTACAGTTTTTATACTGTCTTTTACATTGTCTTTGGGGAATTGTACCCTGTCATTAACAAATAAATAGTATTAATTGTTCAAAAGGTATTATGAACTCTGTTTTTCTTTTTTCATGTAAAACAAAATGTTATTTTAAACAGATTCATGTCTTATGAACAACATATTGTCACAGTACATATTTTAAGTCATTGAAAAATGCATATTTCATTGCATCCAATGTTTGTGATTGCCAAGAATGAAACACAAGGTTCATTTTTTATAATACCCAAAACTATCACTGGTTCACTTTGCACTTATATATTATGTTAATGCTAAATGGTCGTATAGTCTTATTAACATAATAAATTGGTTAGCGTTTTTTCAATGGAGATTTGTTCCATGGGTACTATATTATTGTTTCATCTTAGTTCACAGGAAACTTTTACTTTATACACTCCTCTCTCTTAAATTTGTATACATGTGGTTTTTATTTCGTTATACTTTTATTTTTAGATATTTATTTTGGGGATATAGGGATTTGGGTGTCTTTTATAAGAGCATGACATCTTCTTCAGGATGCTGCCCTCTTCTTCTTTCTTCAGTCTTCTTTTCTCCTGCCTTCTGGGACTGGTATCTTCTCCATCTTCTTCTTGTTGCCATCAGGTTTCTTGGGATCTTCTCCATCTCCTTCTTTATTTCAGAAATACACAACCTGTATTGGTTGATCTTGGCTTATTTTAGGGTTTCTATTCTATTTATTCTCCCTCGTTGTGGGTTTGGTCATATTGTGTACTGCTTTGTTATTTACTATTTTACCTTCCTGGGTTATACCTTGAAAACCTTTGGTTATGAGACTGGTTTTGGATGACTCATCACTAGTAACTCCTTTTACTTGAACTTGGATTTTCTTTATAATAATGATTTCTTTCCACAGTTGCTATGAATTAATTAATTTATATTAACCTTAATGCTTTCTTCCAAATTTAAACATTATAACTTCATTATTCTAATGATCAATTGCCATTCAATATTATGCTTATATCTGTCATGTTACAGTGTGTGTGTGTGTGTGTGTGTGTGTGTTAAATTCGTGAAGTAATATATAAATTAAATAATGCAAATACATGATAAGTGTAGGCAGGCAGTACATTAGCAAAACATTGAATATTTAAATACGTTGAGTAGGAGAGTGTGTCCGTTTTTGGTTATTTTGTCTGCATGTGTAAGCAGAAATATGAGTGACGGTTCTAATGGCTCGTTTCTCCTCCTGGCATCCAGATTTGGACCAGCACTGGTTTGTGACATGTATTTTTCTTTTTCAGCACTTGTTAGTAATAATATATCCTATTAGATGAGTTCGTACATTTGCTAGAGGAGTTCAGTACGTATGATAACAGTTCTATTGTCTTCACTTTCGTTCTCTGGCATAAATGGTGTTTTTTTTCTACCCTGGTGTACAGGGTGATTCAAAACTGAATGGAAATCTCTCGGAGCCTGATTCTATAGCTAAAAATAAGAAAAAACGTCCATATAAACATAGGTCTGAAAACGGTTTGTTAGCGAGTTAGGGCTCGTGAACCACTTCGTCCTGATTTCTGCTCCCACGGTAAAATGACGCCATACTGAAATTCTTGGGACATAAAGTGAATAGTAAATTTGGTAGTTTCTTTTATGGTTTTTGATCTGAGAAAGTGAAAAAAAGAGGTCCCAGAGCTACTCTCACTAAGTCAATTAGCTTACTAAGTCCTTGGTGTCAATTAGTTACTAAGAAGAACTGTCTAAAACACAAAAAATTAGGAGTAAAAAAACACACATTTTTAGAAATAAAAATGTCTAACTAACTTTGTAGAGAATTTAATTATGAGGAAACTGATGTGTGCAATGTCTATTAAAAATAAGTACAAATTTGAGAAATTTGGCTTTAATTAAAAACAAAACAGACCAAAATGTCCCAGAAAAGTGTTACATTTTACAAGAATGGTAAGCTTTCGAAACACCCACACTTAGGCAGAAGTAAACCCACATGAGAATGCTACAAGACACGACCAACATACTTTTTCATTTAATGTGTGGTGCGGTCTTCTTGATGATAATCTCTTAGGCCCTTTTTTCTTACCACAAATGCTTAATGGAAGACAATACATTTTTTTGCAAACAAATCTGATGGAACTCTTGGAAGATATTCCACTTGTAGATAGAGTGCAGATGTGGTTTTGGAATGACAGTGCATCTACTCACTACTGTCGTGATTTGATGAATCATTTAAGTAATATATTCGGCAAGTGATGCATTGGTCGAAACGGACCAGTAAAATGGCCACCTCGATCTCCTGATCTCACGCCAGCAGACTTTTTCCTTTGGGCTTGGATGAAGTCGATAGTTTATTCTGCTTGTATTGGCACACAAGAAGAATTGAGATATCGCATAATAGAATACGGAGCTATGGGTAAGAATAATCCTGATGCTATAAGACGTGCCCGGCTAGCATGGATTCGCCAAACTGAATTCTGAATTCAACAAAATGGCGACATTGAACAACTGCTTTGAACGAACGTTTGCAGCTTTACCAATTTAACAATTTTGATATTTAATCATTTAAAGGAAAAATTCAATAATATAATTTTTCAATTTGTTTACAATTACATTTGTTGTGAAAGCAAACCTTTGTTCTGTTTAAAATTGTAAAACTTTTCTGGCACATTTTGGCCTCTTTTGTTTTTAATTAAAGTCAAATTTCTCAAATTTTTACTTATTTTTAATAAACATTATATACACCATTTTTCTCATAATTAAATTCTCTACAAAGTTAGTTAGAAATTTTTATTTGTTCACTGGCAAATTAACGAAGTTATTATATCCCAAATCTAAAAATGTGTGTTTTTCGACTCCAAGTTTTTGTTTTAGACAGTTTTTCTTAGAAACTAATTGAGATAGAGCTCTGGGACCTTTTTCGTCCAATTTTTCATATCAAAAACTATAAGAAACCACCAAACTTACCCTTCACTTAACCCCAAAAATTTCAGTATGGCGTCATTTTACCGTGGGAGCAGAAATCAGGGCGAACTGGTTCCCTGAGCCGTAACTCGCTAATGAACCGTTTTCGGACCTATGTTTATATGGATTTTTCCCTTATTTTTTAACTATAGAAACAGGCCCCGAGAGATTGCCATACAATTTTTAATCACCCATACCATATAAGAAGAGCATATATAAATGGAATACTTTATTGTGATGCGTTTTCTTCAAGTAAAGTTGTGACCGTGCTGTTCAAGAGTCTGGAACTCCTGTCTCCACCTTTCTTTTGACTGTATCATACTTCAAGCTCCTGTCGTCATTTATATGTCATCCAAACATTTTCTCCTTGGCTGACCTCTGCAAGTCTTCCCAATAACAGGTCTCCTTCATTAAACCCATTATGTCTGTCCAGACATGTCCTAAAATTTTATTTTCCTCTTTTCTGTTACTTTCATAACCTTTCTTTACTCACTTTAAAACTTCAACATTTATTTTTCTTGCTATCTAATGTGTCTTCATTATCCTTTTCCATTACTCACATGCCCACTGCCTCAAGCACTCCTTTTTTCCCAAGGCCCACGTTTCACGTTTCTCTTTCATAAAGTACAGGAATCCAAATAAAAGCTTTTACAAAAGTTTTTCAGCTACCAAATCCACTTGATTACTTGTGAACTGATTCACTTTATTCTGAAAATGGTTCT